>ML797279.1:293303-339709 GCA_009831015.1 Picea engelmannii | reverse complement strand
GCGTTCCCGACACAACGTAGACACTAGTTCTAGTCGTGCAAAGAATATAACACATATACAACATACAATACAAGAGAATGGAATCTCTTCTCTTCCTAGTGGCCCAATATTTAACATAGCTAGATATCCATCTAGGGCTAGGGTTTCTGCATATTCAACCCTCAATTAGTGATAATGTTTTGGACCTTTTAAAATATTCTTGAAAGTCCACATGTGGCTAGCCCCATGTGTGGGTAATTACAACTGACATGGAATCCACTCATATCATGGTGGTCAACAAGTTAGGTCAACTTGCAGGTGACATAATTTCCACATACGAGTTCCTATTGAGGTGATTTTTACACCATTGGAAAGGTATTGATGTGTAGAATAACGTCAAAAGGGATACAAAGTTATGCTCACAAATGTTTGACCCCAAAAAATGTCATCTGATGTCTCAAAATGGATCTGGAAAATTCCAGATCCCAAATCTGCAAATTGGGGCTTGCCACTAAAATGGGCCCTACAAACTGATTCCTCCAATTTTCCACCCAAAAAGTACCAAGATAGATGAAAAATTATATAATTATCCATTATGAATCATGCATAGAAAGTTTTGGTCTAATATTTTGATCACTCACAAAAATTGGACAATTGGACTTGAATATTAGGTCATTGGGATTACAATTTCTACAAGTTTTTTTGTTACCTCATTTATTATTGTATGGATTTTACAAAGCTTGTAGATTTCATAGAACTTCAAAGTTTGACTACATCTTGATTGTTTAACATTTAATGGATGTGTTAAGAGTTTCTTAATAGTTTATGGAGTTTACTTTCAAAATTGGATGATTGTTTCAAAGTCTTTACACGAGACAAAATTACATTTAGGGTTGATCATAAGTAGTGCCAATGTTACCTAGATTGTATCTTAGTTGTTTTGGAAAAATTCGGAGATGATTCATTTTTGTAGTTGAATCATTTCTTATCTACAAGTTTTTTGGATTTTAATACGTTTTCTTTTTGTAGTTTGCCTTTATCTCATTAGTCACAAGTTTTTTTATCATTGTTTTCTTGATATTAATACACGTATTTTCAATTTGTGGATACAAGATTTTGGGATGCTATTCAACACAATTTTTTATGTGTCATGTTTTCAAGAGACATTTTAGTGGACTTCTTCTATTCACTTTGATAGTCTTAGTTTTTGAACTTTGAATTCATGCCTTACAAGATTAGTCTCTTGACTTTGGAGATACCATTTGGACATATATAGTATCCTCTATGTTTTGGCTTGGCAAATGTCCCAATTGGAACAATGTTGTCAAGGATTTCATAGGGTTTCAAATATGTTAGATTTTTCGTTGATTCACTTCTTTGTTTGTAAGTTTAATGTGTCAAGGTTTTTCCCTTGATTCAATTATCTACTATAATATTTTTCTCTCATTCCAAAGTTTACATTTGGAGAGAGCATTTATATTTCTCTCTCACACAAGTTTATATTGTGATATTTTCTAGAGTTGATGTTTTTATCATTCTACATGTCATCTACAGGTGGTATTTCATGTCATGTTTCATTAACACCCATGAGGATCACACCATGAGTTCTTTGTTTAAGACTATTAGACAAGACAAACTTCCTACACCAATGATTTACATATGAGTTGGTTTGTTTTGTATGAACTTATAATTAAGAGGTTTTTTTGGGCATATAAACTGTCTAATCATTAATTCCTTGACCCCCTTGATTTGTTTCTTAGTATATAGCTCTTATCCTAGATACAATACATATGAATGGATTTTGTATTATGGTACTAATCCTTTCAATTAGGTAACAATATTGATTATGCAGTGGTTACTACATATCGTACTATATAATTTTCATTTGCAATTGATATATTACTTCGACTATTTCTTGTTTCCTCTTATTTTCTTTGTGTGTTATTTCATTTTCGTGTTATTTAAGGAGCCCGAGTTGGGATTCCAACTTAAGGTATCTCCCATGGGTACTAATCATATAAGTACAAACTTCTTGCTCTAAATTCTCTAGTGCCAACAATCAAAAAGTAGTTTCCATGTAATAATCATCTCTTATCATATTCTCAACCTATTATTTGATTTCCCAATCTTCCTAAATCCTAGACCATCTATAATTTGTGATGGTGATACTACATTGGTCCTTTCCCACGTCCTTTTCACACCTTTGTAGCTCCCTCTGGATTTCCTTTAATTCACATAATGCACAATAATTTTTTCTAGAATGTCAATGTCCCATTGTGATTATGAGACCTACCCACAAAATGTGAGAAAAACCAAAAAGGAATACACAACAAAGCCACCCCAAGAGCATGACAATGAGCCACAAGAAAGGGAAACCAAGAAGCACCTAAGACTTTTTCCAATAACTCGCTAGGTCAAGGCTATAAGTGATACCCAAAATTATTCCTCCAACACCAACACTCCAAGAGCCAAATATAGTCATAGAAAAGATAACAATGGAACCCTCCAAAACTAGCTTGATATTAAACCCACAAAGGAAATGTCACTCATTCATTTAATCCTTCATTTTCTCACACATCATCACAATCAAAGGAAGTAATGAGTGTGGTAGGCAAAGTAACTACTCATCTTGTCTAGGATTTATAATGAGACATTTGATTTCCTTGTAGATAACTTTGGGGGGCATTATAGGGAACCCCCCATTTATCCTCATGTATCCTTTGCTCAACTTGGAGCCTATATTAACTTGTAAATCTGCCTAAGCTTTTAACTTTCTCAAAGCTTGATAGCTGCAAGAAATTAAAGAAAAATGATGACACAAACAAATAATTCTTTACGTGAGATAAGACATATTGAAATTTTGAAGGGAGTACTAGTAGGGAAAAGACCGAATGATAGTAGTGGAATCTCCTATAATTATTACATGTGTTGTACCTCAATATTTTAAAAATATTAGGCTTTTATATACTGGTAGAGCCTCCATATCATTATTATTTTATCTCCCCAAACCCTAGGGAAATTTTGTTTCCTTTTGTCCACCAAGGTCATAAATACCCCCCTCGCTCCCCCAAACACTTGCCGCCCATGGCTTCCTTCTAGAGTCTCCATCAAAAAATAAAATAAACTAATTTATGGATACACTCCATTTCCAAAACTCTGATTCACCTAAGCTACCACTTATAGGACTGGATTAAATTTCTTATTGAAAACGTTGGGGTTGTATGTGGCTATCATAGGAGATCCTTAAGCCAATCTTGCTCCACGATTTCATAATCTATCATTGTGATCTTACCTATTCCATTGGACTTTATTGTTTTCTACAGTAACCCCTGGCATGGGCAATGATGCTCCGAGGAGTGAGCAACACTTGATGAAAAAGGGAATGATTATAAGCAAGCCAAATATCCCATGAGAGGTAATAGGGAATAGTAACCCAAACTCATTTCATGGGATTTTATTCACTAATATACCTAGATACATCGTCTTCCATGACAAGAACATATATTTCCAGTGTAGAAGAAGTGTGATGGATTTTTATTAATTCCTTGAAGGATTTACCCATACATGTTGAGCCAATATACAATGTAGAAACAAGTGCTTTGTCAACTGCTAAGCATATAGTTAGAGAAAACATCTAGAAGGGCCTTCTATACCTCTCTTTTAAATATTCTCTGTAATTATCTTACCATGCACCATAGTTTGAAAAAAAACTTGGACCTTTGGCAAGTAATCTCCTTTCCATATTTTCTTCAAAATATTTGATAAAGGGGAGAGATCCATAGATGTTAAAGCATGCAAGTATCCATGTTTGACTAAATAAGGCCCTCTAAAGGTTCCCGATCATCAAGAGTCCTTTTTGTCCTTATTAAGGGGTGTCATGCTACCTCTAAGATGAAGAAGGAGAGACCATTTGATTATGAATTTTATCCCGTGGAAGGAGGACTTTCCAAGCTACCCACCTTCCTTCTCTTGAAGACTCCCACATAGAAAGATCATAAAGAGTGCAAATACCCTAAGATTCCAACCAAGCCTTGATCTTTGATCAAGAGAATGTTTTAGCCAAAGGAGGGCAACATAAAATTCTATCTTCCCACAAACAAATATCTTTTCCATTTCATGACACCAAAGACATATTATCTTGAATAAGATGAGATGATTCCTTACAAAGGTATCAAATAGGGGACCCCCTAGTCTCTAGAAGAGAATAATCTAGACACTTAAAACGACCCCCCTATTAAGTGTTTTCTATGAACAACTTCCACCACTATTTCTTCCCCAAAACCAAATGCCATAGGGTTTAGCACCTAAAGCCAATTTTATGAGTAAGTGGTCTCTTATCAATAGACCTCCTTTGTCTAGAGGTGCCTTCACTATGACCCAATTAACCAAATGAATTTTCTTTCTATTCATCTCCCTTCTTTCCAATGAAATTTCCTATTAGAGCTAATCCTCCCGCTATTCTCCCTTCTTTCCAATGAAATTTTCTAATTAGAGCTAATCCTCCAGCAATTCCCAATGGCACAAAGAGGGAAGGCCCTTGATATATTGAGAGTATTGACATAATGGAATCTATTAGCACCACTTGTTCAATCAGATTGAACCATTCAGATCTACGTTACACCATTTTGGATTTTATTTTCTACAAGATTGGCATTCAGTCTTCTACCTTTGGTTGTTAAAGGGCTATAGGGACCCCAAATATTTGAAAGAGAACCACTTACAAACTAAGGTGAATTCTAGTGTCCAAGTGATTTGTGATTTGTTGGAGGGTTTGCATATTGAAATTCTAACCATAGAAACTACCTTTAGAACTATTTATGTTTCCTTGTGAAGCATCCAAATAATAATCAAAATAATCACTTGAAATCATTGGCGATCATTACCCAAGCTCCGACTAGCAAGAGTGTATAATCGATGAAATAGGAGTGATCAATCACCTTCACACCTCTAAGAATTTTGATTCATGTTAGATATCCAAATATGCTTTCTATCTCTAGTTTTCAACCCAATGATTCAACAATAAAACATAAGCAAGGGAGTGACATAGAAACATTGATGACATCGACTTGCCATTCAATGAGGGGGACCATCCAATGCAAACTCTAATTCAATGAATGAATTGTTGATCAAGTCCAAATTGTTGAAGGAATTTAAAGAGAAACGAATGACACACTATCAAATGCATTTGACATATCTATTTTGAAAACCATAACTTTCTCATTCTTGCTCCAATTGGAATGAATGGCCTCCTACACTCTATTATGTTGTTACAAACATGTTGTTAGAGAACAAAACCCACTTGATTCTTTGAGATAGGTTTGGGTAGGGTATTGATCAATTTGTTGCCAAATATTTTTTTCAACATTTTTTAAGAGGCATTACAAAGAGATATTGGAATGAACCTAGCAAATGAAATCACACTGTTTTCTTTTGGAATCAAAGAAAAACAGAAGAATTGATATCACCTTCCAGCATTGGTTTCAAATGAGATTCATTTAATGATGTGCCTAGCCCCCATATGCCCAGAATGACTTCTTCCTCTTCCATATGATGATTAAGGCCCTGATTCTCCTGTGTTTTCATTAGACTTGGTATTTCTTGGAGCATCTCTTGGGTATATTCATCCATAGGCGAATCTTCCTTCAAATAAAAAGTTTTGAAATGAGCATGGGATGCCTATTGGAGGCTTTGTATTGCATGACTCTTTCTTCGTATCCAAGAGTAATTTCTTGAATGTGAGTCCAAATTTCATCATCTCGAGCTTGCTTATGAAAAAATCACGTGTTGTTGTGGACTTGCCTTCACCCACAAGCTCCTCTATTTCAACCTCTATTGTTATTCTTTGTAATAAGAGATGCATTACTTTCCTACAATCTCTGTCTCTTCGGACTGTAGGGTGATTTCATGATCTTCCATTGTTAATTGCAGGTCTTCTAATTGGAGTTGATATAACTCCCTCCTCATACAGGGAGGTGAGGCATAATTTATCCCACGCCATAAATTTCAGTTTTGATTCTCATACTGGTATCCTTAAATGTTGGTTTTGCCAGTCACTAAACAAAATTATATGCAGCGGATTAATAAACATATGACAGACGTAAAACACGAGAATTAACATGGTTCACCCAAACGTTGGGCTACGTTCACCAAGCAAGGTATTGGTTGTGTTATTATTCGAATCATGGATATTTATAGCAGCTCACCCACACATCTCTCTCTCAGCCTCTGTAGGCATACAATTATATATAGACTTCCTCTCACAGTTTCAAGAAATTGAATTCATTAATTACACAACAATTTAATTCTATATTAAGGTTGTTTGTTTCAACAACAACCAGATTCGAGGAATCGATCCATACAATTTGCACAAGTCGAGGAAGAATGTTCGTTGCCTAACCGACGAGTTTGTTGTCACCGTTCAACAATATCCACCTTGACAACAATTAACCTAATATATTGCTCCTCCTTTTGTTCATCACCTTTTTTGCAAGCCAAGAGAAGCCAAGCACCATCCAAGCTTCTCTAAAATTATTGGTTTTGTGAACATGTCTACGTAGTTCTCTTTTGTATGAACTTTTTCAAGAGAAACTCCACCTTCATCGATGATCTGTCTTACAAAATGGCACTTAATAGGAATATGTTTAGTTTTACTGTGGTAGGTTGGATTCTTGGCCAAGTGAATATCACTTTGACTATCACAAAGTAGCTTTACTTTGTCCTGCATTCTTCCAAACTCACCAAACAAACCTTTCAACCAAACCGCCTCTTTGCAAGCATGTGAAGCAACTATGTATTATGCTTCTGTAGTGGATAAAACAACAATGCTCTGTAGCTTTGACATCCAACTAATAGCTCCACCTGCAAGAGTAAAGACATATCCTGAAGTTGACCTCATTTTGTCCAAATCACCTGCAAAATCATAAACAACATATCCATAGACTAACTCACAACCACCGTTATAGGTGATACAGTAATCACTTGTGCCCCTCAGATACATAAGCACCCATTTCATTGCTGCCCAATGCTCTTTACCTGGATTTTCCATATATCTGTTGACAACCCCAACTGCATGTGAAATGTCTGGTCTTGTACTAACAGTCACATACATTAAACTTCCTACTACATTGTTATACAATATTCGAGATATATATTCCTTTTCTTCTTTTGTACTAGGACATAAAGTTGAAGAAAGCTTAAAATGGGAAGTCAAAGGTACAGAAACTGGTTTCATACTATTCATACCAAACCTCAAAAGTATTTTCTCGACATGCTTCTATTGTGACAACCAAAGCTTACCATTCCTCCTGTCTCTCAATATATCCATGCCCAAAATCTGCTTTGTTGCTCCTAGATCTTTCATATCAAATGTCCTAGCCATTTGAGCCTTTAACCTGTTGATCCAAGTTATGTTTTTTCTTGCTAAAAACATATCGTCAACATACAATACTAAGATAATGAATATGTCATTATTTAACTTCTTATAGTAAACACAATGATCATACTCACTCCTTGTATAACTCTAGCTCATCACGAAAGAGTCAAATTTCTTGTACCATTGTCTGGGCAACTACTTCAAAACATACAATGATTTATTGAGCCTGCAAACAAATTTCTTATTGTGATTCTGAACGAACCCTTCAGGTTGTTCCATGTAAATCTCGTCATCCAAATCTCCATGTAAGAAAACAATCTTAACATCTAGCTACTCCAACTCCAAATCAAGTAATGCAACCAATGCTAACACACTTCGAATTGAAACAATCTTAACAACTAGTGAAAAAATCTCATGAAAGTCAATAACTTCTTTCTCAGAATATCCTTTCGCAATCAGCCTTTCTTTGTACCTTTCTATCTTATCATCAACACCCTTCTTCATCTTGTAGACCCACTTGCAACCTACAGTTTTCTTGTCTCTTGGAAGTTCTACCAGGTCCCATATAGCATTCTTCGCTAAAGCATTCATTTCATCCTTCATTGCTTCTTTCCATTTTTCACTGTTAGAACCCTCCACAGCTTCTCGATAGCATGAAGGTTCATCATAATTAATACTTAAAGAAACTGATGAAATTTATTGATATAAGTTATATTTCCTTACTTATTAACTTTTATTTCTTTCTAATTTTATTTTTTCTAAAACCTTACAACCATGGAATTTTTAACAACGTAAAATCACAATTAGATATTAAATATTGATAATAAAGAAAAATTCTATTTTACATTTAATAGAATTCACATTAAATTAATTAAAAACAAAACAACTTTCAATAATATCTTTGAATTATTAATTACTTTAGATTATATTTATACTTATTTGGTTTAAAACATAATAAAATAACATAAAATAAAAACACGTCATAAAAAAAGTATTGTTTGTTTCTTCCACTTAAAAAAATACAAGAATATTTATTATTCAAGATATGGAAACTGATTATGGTGGAAGACCCACTGTGGTATTTGGGTTAAGGACTAGCATAAATTTGTTACTATGATTTTATTTCTGAGTTTTTTTAGAGAATCAGACTCGACTTAAAAAGAGCCTTTATGTATTATTGTTTTAATATGTTATATCAATATAATTAAATTTATAATAAATTAATAATATTTTAAAATTATATAACTAAATTTATAATAAACTAAAAATATATTTGAATTTAAAAAATATCAATAAGCTTTGTTAATTATTTTAATAAAGATTATTCACATTAGGTTGATTTTTTTACAAATTGAAAATCTTATATTTAGTTAAATATACACTTCAACATATTATACAGTTCCTAATTTTTTACAAGTTGGACGTCTTATATCTAGTTGAGTCCAGACTTTAACATACTACACAATTCCTGATTTTTTATAAATTGTAGATCATATATTCAGTTGAGTCTCTACTTCAATATATTGCACAGTTCCAAATAAAATTACATTCGTTATTAAAACCTAATCATCCACATAATGAGAACCATATATTAAGTATAAAATAACAATGATAAAAAAATACTTATAAAATTAAAAACAATAATAAAAAATAAAATTTAATAAAAATAATAAAAAATGAAATTCAATAAAAATAATTATTCAAAATTCATTTAGCATTTTTAAGAAGGAATTCATTCTTCTCACTTAAGATTCCTAACTACAATGTTACCAAAACATAAATTAAGTTATAAAAATATCAACTCAAATATATTTTGTCAAAAAAAATTGAAATCTTTACTGGTAAAATTAAAGTGCTAACCAACACTCAAAAAAGTTATCTCTAAGAACAAAAGTAGAAAAATACATTAAAGTGTATGAAATCTTTACTGGTAAAATCAAAGTCTTAACCAACACTCAGAAAAGTTATCTCTAAGAACAAAAGTAGAAAAATACATTAAAGTGTATAACAATATAACTTTAAATCTAAGAAAACCTACTTTGTTATTGTAGATTCAAAACATGGTAAACTTTGTATGGTACCTTTATAAGAAAAAACTCTTATATGCTACTTTGTTGGTTGGGTCTCGCTTGAAACTACCTCTAGAAATAGGGCCAATAAGTTTGGTAGCCACATGGGTAGAGTTTTAAGCATACCCTAATGTGACTAAAGAGATTTTTTTATTATTTCAATTTCTAACCATGTCCTTTTAATGTGTAAAAGTAATTTGGTGTTGTTTGATCTATTGGATGAGTGGATTTCATATACCTAGACACCTATTTTAATTGTCCATCGTGGCTAGTGTTTGTTGGCATAATATTGGAGACTAGGATTTGCAAGCATTAACCAATAAACTACAATTTTATTCTAGCATCACCCGAACTAGTTTTGTTGGCCAAGATAGGCAGCAATCCATTGGAAGTGAAGATATCACCTAAAAGATGCATTCTAAGATAAACCTATTAAGAGATCAAGAAATTTACTAACCATCTTATCCATGAACACAACATATCATACATTGAATTAAGTGTAGAAAGCAAAAGAAGATTATGCATCATGATGCCATTAATCCATATGAAACATCAAATTTGAAATGGGCATCATATTATTAGATAAAGACTTCAATGCATATCCAATCATGCAACAATCGCAATTCAACACAAATCAAATACCCAAGTAGAATTACAACTGTATTAATTTATCCTTCTTACACTCACCAAACTAGGCCATCTCCTTACCACATATATAAACATGCTTGCGCAACTCGTGTGAACCCAAACTATTAAACTAACCCTTAGTCTACTCATCATTATCTCCAATAATAAGGTCCAGCCCTTGTCTTTTTCCTTGATTTTTGCAGTGCAATCCACCAAAACCCCAAAATGCAAGCAAGGACCACAATAGGTCCCAACCACACCCATTGATTCAACCAGAGTCAAATACAATGGCTAGCATTGAATTGCATCTCCTCATTGTTGCTCTTTTATGCTTGTTTCGTTGAAGCTCCCACTTCGATTGCAATCATCCTCATTGTTGCTCTTTTATGCTTGTTTTGTTGAAGTTCCCACTTCTGTTGCAATGATCAAAGAAGTTGCTTTGAATTCCCAATGGCACAAAGAGGGAAGACCCTTGATATATCGAGAATATTGACATAATAGAATCTATTAGCGCCACTTGTTCAATCAGATTGAACCATTCAGATCTGTGTTACACCATTTTGGATTTTATTTTCTACAAGATTGTCATTCAGTCTTCTACCTTTGGTTGTTGGAGGGCTATAAGGACCCCAAATATTTGAAAGAGAACCAATTACAAACTAAGGTGAATTCTAGCATCCGAGTGAATTGTGATTTGTTGGAGGGTTTGCATATTGGAATTCTAACCATAGATACTACCTTTAGAACTATTTATCTTTCCTTGTGAAACATCCAAATAACAATCAAAATAATCACTTGAAATCATTAGTGATCATTACCCAAGCGCTGACTAGCAAGAGTGTATTGTTATCCCCGATTTCTAGGGATAACTAGGAGATCATGTCTCGAGGCCCACAGGTCCTAGACATGGAGTACCGAGAGCGGGATTGACCTGAGCATGGCCCTGAAAGGCCCATCTTTCTTCTCCTTCATTAGACTTGTCTTGTCAGCAACAACAGCATCCATCACCTTCGGCTTGGACTTGTATGGGAGAAGACTCTTGCTCCATGAGGTAATTGGTCCAGGTATCATGGTATGTGTCACTTTTGATCATTATAACCTTTAGATGTATGCATCTTACTCATTTTATCTCTAACAATTGCTTGGATCTTACATTAACCCACTTGACCATGGTTGGGGGGATTAACGAAGTGTCCTAGCAACCCTGTACCCATAGGTTTTTGTTTGGCACCGGGGGAATTTCTGAAGAGCCATCGTCCGCTCCCATCATATCATCACTTTTACATATTATCTCCCACTCATCTGTCCCATTCCCCTAGTTCGGGCATTAGGATGATCTGTTTGTAGGGTTGCACCTTATCTCGTGGGAAGAAGGGGCTAAAGGCCCAGAAGGTAAAAGCAGTTGCTAAAAGATAAAAGCCATAAAAATGAAACCTAGAGATGCCTTGCCCAGGGATCCCCGAGAAGGCAATAAAAAGCCTCTCAGCAAGAAATAAGAGGGACCCAAAGAAAAATAACACAACAAGACCTAGCCAAGAGGATAGGGGTTCTCATCACGAGCCAACGTATTATGTTCATGGGCACCTAGCAGTATGACATTGCCACTACCTGGTTACCACGCCAGGGCAGTGACCTTTGGTTGCATGGCCAAGGGAAAGGGGGTCTCATCACGAGCCAACCTTATCTTCTCTGTGAAACCGCTTGTGGGTAACACTGTCAACTCTGCTCACCACGCCAAGGCAATGTCCTCTAGTTAGTCCTTGTAATAAAAAGAAGAAAGCAAATAAATAAAAGAATAAAGGCAACAAGGGCTTGGAAAGAATTGCATCCATGACGGGTACAACTCGCCTTCTACAAAGGCAGCCACAGGTAATACCAAGCATCCTTGTCTTTCACTCAACCTGTATGTCTGGACATCCCCTTGACCACATCACCTCATTTAACATGGTTTGGATGATACCCTCTGGAGACTTTCCTTCTCTTATGGATGCTGGCCCAATAGGGTATTTTGTCATTTTCTTCAACTTTGTATTGTAGATCATTGTAATGTCTTTGAGCTATTGATTGATATATCAGGGGTTTTATGCATGTATTTGATAAAATTAATGATGAAACATGATTGACATTGCCATGATCCCTGTGACTAATGAGCCCATGGAGGGCAAAGTTTTTGATGTGCAGAACCATGCCCGACAGACAGGTACAAGTTGGACCGGTACACATGGGGAGATGATTAGCTTGGACCTCCTTGGGGCTGAAAAGCCCATCAGATGGTTGTTGGGACCCCATCAGGGGCAAAGACAGGACAATGATTGGTTGAGCTCTTGCACATGAGAAGAAGGACGTTCCATCGAGGACACTTTGGCTAAGCCCAGCCCAGGGAGGTTGACCCTTCTTAGATGGAGCGTTTCCCTTTGATGACCAGGACGTCACCCAGGAGGCCTTGATGTCACCTTGAGCGTGTAGTAGTTTGACAGGACGACTGGCACGTGTGGCAGCTTAGAGGAACCCAGGAAGGGCTAACCTCTGACTTCTGCATGCTGGACTAGCCCCAAAAGGGCCTAACGTCTCCCTCAAAGGGGCTTGAGGTCTCACTTTTGCTCATTTAGGTTTTTTACTTAGTAGTTTAATGAAAAAATAGTATGATTTTGGTTTGTAGCCTTGTCGGCTATTTTTTAATGACCTAATTTTAATTATAGGTCATGATACACTATATATTGAGGATTTTTTTTCCCTCATTTGAACATAACAACACAACTCACACTTGTGAGGTCTGATTTTTGCGCCCTACTTGGGTGTTTGGTCTTTTAAAGTGAGATGCAATTGTTGATGGAAGGATTTTCTTGGCATATTTGGCGTTTCTCTTGAAGGAAGGTTTACAACTAGGGTTTGCATATGCTTTTCTTCATGATCTGTAAGTGTTTTTCCTGCAAAACTTCTTGATTGAATGGTTGTAGGTTAGTATTCTTGCATTTACTTATAAATTTCTTGATTTTAAAACCCTAGGTGACAAGCACACAAGTAGGTCCTTGTCTCATGTCCCCTTAGAGAGAAATTTTCAACCATTGGATAAGGAAGAAAGAGCCTAGCCTTTGCTACACTCTTCTCACTTCTTCCCTTAAGCTAGCTTGATTTTTAAAGGTTAAAAGGAGGGTGACGTCCCAGGCCTAGGTTATCTACACCTAGGGCCGTCCATCTTCTAGGGTTTTAGTGATAGAGCCTTGCCATTGCAACACTCTCCCTCACCTGATCCTCTTGTTTTAACTCTTCTCATATGCTAGTCATTTTGCCAAGTTTGACCTAAGGAGGAAAGAGCACGAGGCCTTGCTTAAGCAACACTGGAGTGAGCCTCTTTCCCCTAGGGTTTTGATTCTAGGGCCCTGCCATTGTAGCACTCTGGAACCCTTCCCTCTAGTCCTTAGCCTTCTACCTCTTCAAACCTTGCATCCTCTCCTTACTTGACTCCATCTACCCCTAGGCACTTATCTTAGACACACAACGTTAAAGTGATAGTGTTCAAACCAACTCTCAAAACTTTAAATTTTGAAACCCTAACTAGGCTGACGTCACAATTGGTTATTCCATCTTGATGCAACAAATCTTGATAATAAGCAATTAGATGATGATTGAAAGAATTTATTGAGTAAAGGATTGGTTAGATACATTGTTAGCATCATTATCTCAATAGTTATTGATGAATTGATACTTCTACATTGCTATATTGATAAAATGTTGATCTCATTAATATCTGTTGTTTCATTGCTTATATATAATTGTTAGATAGTCACATGAAGTACTAACCCACTGAATTATAGCCTGCATATATTTTTTTGCTATTGTCTTGTTCCGATCAGGTGCTCTCATTGGGCATACACTTCATTTATTGGTTGATTAGCCGGATTTTCTTACCTTGGTGGTAACCTGTGAGGAGGAACTTTTGCCTTGACCTTTATACTTCAGTCTCTTCAAAACCCTAGGTTACCGGGGACGTCTCCCCTGGGTTAATATCCCTAAATAGAAAGAACCTCCCCATTGAGGTGACATTGGGTGGGGAAGGTTCCTGTTATGCCAGTTTGGCCTCTACCCTCTAGCCTTTTGACCTAGCTACAAACTGTGCAATAACATGTATAATCGATGAATTACGAGTGATCAATCGCCTTCACACCTCTAAGAATTTTGATTCATGTTAGACATCCCAATATGCTTTTTATCTCTAGTTTTCAACCCAATGATTCAACAATAGAACATAAGCAAGGTGTTATCACATATTATTGTAAGGGGTGTTTTCCCCACTAGTTTTGGCCCTTGGGGTGGCAACTGCGAAGAATGGGGTTAAAACCCACTAAATGGCGCTTATCCTAAGTTCGTCAGAGTTGATGTGACCATTTGGCACGTTGTGCTAAGAGGCACATAGATCTGGGCGACTGATATCTGTGCCCTCCATATCAACGATCGTTGGCCATATCAAGGCCTCAACATGCGAGGAAGTTAAAAATTGTAGAGCAGGTCGGGGAAGAAACAATGGTTGCGGAGGTGCAACGTGTCATCCAAAGACACATCGGGCACAAAAGTGAGGAAGAATCAAACCTCTTTCCATGGCCCCGATATGCGCATGTGCATTTAGTGCCCTATCCCGGGCCGACAAGTGGCCACTCTGTCCCGCCGACAGTTGTCCCGCACTTTGCCACATCTCCTACTCCCCTATAGATTTTTCTCCCTCACACCTATCCCACATGTCACATCTCCCCTTCTCATCTCCCGCCGACTGTACCACTTCACTCCACATCACCTTCGTCCCATTACACCTCAACTCCCACTTGTGTCGTCCCACAGATTCTTCATAGCTTCTGTGTCTCCTCCACTCGGCCATCGGACAATCCAGTAGCCTGCCCATCACGCCATCGTCCCGCTAGATCCTTGTCTGCGCTCACGACTACTTGGCCATCCCTGCAATCATCCAACTCAGCTCCAGATGGCAGAGTGTAGAGGTCGCCAAGTTCCACAGGTGCAGTGCTGACTCATACCTTCAAGATCCCGATGAAGCAGTTATTAAGGTTGGTTGGTGGTGGTTAAACATTGTTTCCACCATAAATGGAAAGACCAGGGAAGGACTGTCAGTTAGTATGCTCCGTTGCAGAACCTTCCTGACACATGATTGCATCTGACAGAGCTCACTTCCGACATGAGACTGCATGCACAGTCTGACAAGAAGCATGCAGACTTAAAGCCTTCAATGCAGAGACTCGAACACGCTTTTGTAATTCCGCTTTGTGTATATAAGAGTCTTTTTCATATTTTGTAAGGGGTCGATGGTTGAGCTATGCTCCCGATTTGTAAAATTTTAATGAAGCTTCTGGTTTTCTGGTTATGTATTATCATTTGAGACTTCTTGTTTAATGACAGTCAGTCTTCTTTTCATCTCTGTTTCTTTTGATATTGAAGACTCGGGCATGGGTGATCCAGTCGATTTGTTGTGATTGTATTGTAGTGTATGTTTGATTGCAATATTGTTATGACGTTTTCAGTTTCCTAAAGCTTTGGGTTCAAGAAAATCTTGTATTCAAAGCTTTTCTTCCTTAGGCTACTGGAAGACTCGATGTCCATAGCAGACCTCTACTTTTCCTCATCAGTTCTTCCCCCACTCACCCTTTACTACAACCTACTGACTGAAGTTAGATCGATACCTCACCTACCTATGCATGCCAGACCAATTTTCTGAGTTAAAGTGATATTATCCTAAGTCTACGTCCATTAGACCACCCTTAAATTTATTCATTATGACTTATAAACTGATGGGTACTGGGCTTATCTCTGTTGCAATCCAAAGGTGACTTCTAGTGCTAACATTTATGGTGTTGTTGTCGTGGATGAATTGAAGATTTTCCCTGGGATTGAACGACAAAGCTTATTGATTCTGAAGGTGCATCAAAACTCAGTACATCAAAGATTGCAACTATGCACCTAGCGACTCAACTGTGGCGACTCCACTGTCTCAACTCCACCATTTCAGTGTGGCTGCTTCTGGATACACCTAGTAGCCCCTCAGAGAACTCAATGATCAGATCTGGTCTTTGATGGTGAACAAAGACAAGACACACTCATTCTGTGCATCATTCACCTGGCGACTCCATGGTTGAAAGATTGATTGGCAACTCCACTGGTTCAAAATGAAAAGAATCCTGGCTCAGAGGTTTGATCCCTTTAATTTTTATGTTGTCCCTGGTTTTGCCAATGTTGTTCCTGGTCCAAATGAATAGAATGATTATTTGCCTATATTTAGAGAGCATAAAGAAGACAACCTTGCTCAGCATCTTAGAGAGTTTCATGAACTCATGCACCAGTGGGAGATACATCATAAGGATGTATTAATGAAGATGTTCTTGTTCTCATTAGCAAGGGATGCTCATGAGTGGTATCATTCTTTACCCCCTGCTAGCATCTCCTCCCTAGAGCAGTTTCATGTAGCTTTCAATGCTCATTGCTAGAAGTTTTATCGCTTTGAGTTGATTTGTCATGGTTTTTGTGAGGGATACAACGATTGTATTCAAGGTATGGTTGTTTCTTGCGCAAGCTATGAGGAGGAGCCTGATGACTTAGATCAGAAATCAGTTCCTTCTCTTCCCTGTTCATCTGCATCTGAGGAAAGTTGTAAGGATGAGGACCAGGAAGAAGAAGAGGCTCTAAGTGAGCTGATGGAGCTGGTAAAATCTCTTTCTGCAGAGATAGAGGGATTAAGGGAAAATCGTGACTGCTGCCTTCTTGAGGAAAACACATAGGATTTTCCAGCCCTTGAAGCAGTTGTTCTTGGCAGCCCTACTAAGGACGAAGATGCAGATTCCACGATTGTATAGGCCTTGCATTCTACTCCTAACATGCTTGTTGTCCTTAGATTTGATGATTATTCTGATATAGAGAAGTAGGGCCCTAAATCACAATGTGATGATCAGAGGAGCAGCCAACCTGTATATGACAACTATGAATCAGATTCCGAGATGGATATGAAAGATTTCCAAGAACAGACTGCAGAGCCTTATCCTTTGTTCGCTAAAGGAAAATACTACGAGGAAATCAACCATACTGAACCTGCAGAAGACACTGAGCAGCACGAGAAAGAGCAGAGCTTTCCCAAGGTTCTCGTTTATGATGATTATGGCCTCAACCCTTGGGAGAGCCAAGAAGATGAACCAGAGCAACAGGAGAGGCAGTTTAACTCCTGTCCAGAGCCTGTAAGCGAGCAACCATCACCTGAGACCAGTCAACATGCATCATCTCCTCATCCACCTATGCTTATCAGAGATATTCAACCACGTGTGAGCAACTATGGAGCAGATCAGGTTGCCTGTTACATATCTCCCAGAATTTGCCACTCGTTCTATGAGCCTGTCAACAATTACATGGAGTGGCATTTTCTTCATATCTTGGAGCCGCCCTATTTCATCTCAACTTCAGCCTTTGAAGAGGAGTTGAAGGGTGTAACCATTCTACTGTCACGGTTGCATTAGCTGCTAGTGATCACCGACAGAGTAAAGGGGCTTCCATTCAGGAAGTTACTTGGTTGGCTATGGTGGAAATTTGCTTTCACCTAGCACCATGTAAAATTTGATTAGTTTAGGATTGTACATAATTAAGCTCCTTGGAGCCCTTGTAAGTTTGTTTTCATTTTATTTTTTGGTTTTTATTCCTCAGCATGGTGTTTTTGAGCTTGGCTCCATAGCCCAACAGAAGGCAACTGGAACTGAAAAAGGAGATCTTGGAGCCTCGCAGGGAGGACTTTATCCCCCACAAAGACTAATGTTATCACATATTATTGTATGGGGTGTTTTCCCCACTAGTTTTAGCCCTTGGGGTGGAAAATGCGAAGAATGGGGTTAAAAACCCAATAAATGGTGCTTATCCTAAGTCTGTCAGAGTTGATGTGACCGTTTGGCGCGTTGTGTTAAGAGGTGCGTAGATCTGGGCGGTTGATATCTGCGTGCTCCAGATCAACGGTTGTTGGCCATATCGAGGCCTAAACATGCGAGGTCATTAAAAATTGTAGAGAGGGACGGGGAAGAAACCATGGTTTTGCAGAGGTGCAATGTATCAGCCAAAGACACACATCGGGCCCAAAAGCGGGGAAGAATCAAACCGCTTTCTACAACCCCGATATGCGCATGTGCATTTAGTGCCCTATCACGAGTTGACAAGTAGTCGCTCTGTCTCGTCGACACCTATCCCCCACTCCATCTCTCTCTTCTGTCTGCCACATCTCCCGCTCCCCTATAGCTTTCGCTCCCTCGCACCTGTCCCATCTGTCACATCTTCCCTTCTCATCTCCCGCCACCTATACAACTTCGCTCCACATCACCTCCATCCCATTACACCTCAGCTCCCGCCTGTGTCATCCCACAGCTTCTTCTCAGCTTCTGTGTCTCCTCCACTCGGCCATCACACAATCCATTAGCCTGCCCATCCCGCCATCGTCGCGCTAGATCCTCGTCCGCGCTCATGACTGTCTGGCCATCCCTGCAAGCATCCAACACAGTTCCAGATGGAAGAATGTAGAGGCCGCCAAGTTCCACAAGTGTAGTGTTGACTCAGACGTTCAAGATCCCGATGAAGCAGTTATTAAGTTTGGTTGGTGGTGGTTGAACATCGTTTCCACCATAAATGGAAAGCGCAGGGAAGGACGGCCAGTTAGTCTGCTCAGTTGCAGAACCTTCCTGACACACAATTGTGTCTGACAGAGCTCACTTCTGACAGGAGACTGCATGCACAGTCTAACAACAAGCATGCAGACGTAAAGCCTTCAATGCAAAGACTCAAGCATGCTTCTATATTTATTCTCTGAATATATAGGAGTCTTTCTCATATTTTGTAAAGGGTCGATGGTTGAGCTACACTCCTGATTTGTAAAATTTTAATGAAGCCTCTGGTTTTCTGGTTATGTATTATCATTTGAGACTTCTTGTTTAATGACAATCAGTCTTCTTTTCATCTCTATTGTTTCTCATATTGAAGACTCGAGTATGGGTGATCCAGTCGAGTTGTTGTGATTGTATTGTAGTGTATGTTTGATTGCAATTTTGTTATGACGTTTCCAATTTCTTGAAGTTTTGGGTTCAAGAAGATCTTGTATTCAAAGATTTTCTTCCTTATGCTGCTGGAAGACCTGATGTCCATAGCAGACCTCTACTTTTCCTCATCAGTTCTTCCCCCACTCGCCCTTTACTACAACCTACTGACTTAAGTTAGATCGAGACCTCACCTACCTGTGCATGCCAGCCCAGTTTTCTAAGTTAAAGTGATATTATCCTGAGTCTGCATCCATTAGACCACCCTTAAATTCATTCATTGTGAATTATAAACTGATGAGTACTGGGCTTACCTCTATCACAATCCAGAGGTGACTTCTAGTGATAACACAAGGGAGTGACATAGAAACATTGCTTACATCGACTTCCCATTCACTAAGGGGGGCTATCCATGGATGCCCAATGCAAGCTCTAATTCAATGAATGAATTGTTGATCAAATCCAAATTGTTGAAGGAATTCAAAGAAAAAGGAATGACACACCGTATCAAATGCATTTGAAATATCTATTTTGAAAACCATAACTATCTTATTCTTGCCCCAACTAGAATGGATGGCCTCCTACACTCTATTATGTTGTTACAAATATGTTGCTAAAGAACAAAACCCCCTTGATTTTTTGAGATAGGTTTGGGCAGGGAATTGATCAATTTGTTGCCAAAGTTTTTTGTCAACATTTTTTAAGAGGCGTTACAAAGAGATATTGGCATGAACCTAGCAAATGAAATCAAACTGTTGTCTTTTGGGATCAAAGCCAAGATAGAGGAATTGATATCACCTTCCAGCATTGGTTTCAAATGAGATTCATTTAATGATGTGCTAGCGAGCTCTAACTAAACATAGAGTGAGACCATTCAACCCCAATGCCTTATCTAAGCCTAGCTCCCATATGGTTGGAATGACTTCTTCCTCTTCCATATGATGATTAAGGCCCTGATTCTCTTGTGTTGTCATTAGACGTGGGATTTCTTGGAGCATCTCTTGGGTAGATTCATCCATAGGCTGATCTTTCTTCAAATAAAAAGTTTTGAAATGATCATGGGATGCTTATTGGAGGCTTCATATTGCATGACTCTTTCTTCGTATGCAACAGTAATTTCTTGAATGTGAGTCCAAAGTTGATCATCCCGAGCTTGCTTATGAAAAAAGCTCGTGTTGTTGTGGACTTGCCTTTAGCCACAAGATCCTCTCTTTCAACCTCTACTGTTATTCTTTGCAATAAGAGATGCATTACTTTCCTACAATCTCCGTCTCTTCGAACTGTAGAGTTGGGTGATTTCATGATCTTCCATTGTTAATAGCGGGTCTTCTAATTGGGGTTGCAATCACTCCCTCCTAGTACAAGGAGCTGAGGCATAGTTTAGCCCACGCCATAAATTTCAGTTTAATGGCTCTTAGTTTTGATTCTCATACCGGTATGCTTAAATAGGATGACACCATGCTTCTTCAATTATAGCCATGAACTCAGGATCACTGAACCATAGATGATTGAAGAAAAAGGGAATTGGTCCATAATCGATATCTAGGAGAAGGTCGAGGAGGATTGGTGTACGATTATAGATGTGGCCACGTAGGATGGAAGAGGATATATGGATTGTTTCCAACAAAAGGAACCTTGAAGAAGAAATCAATCTAATCCTAGAATATGACCAAGGCCAAATCTCCAGTTTGTCCAAGTATATTTTCCTTTATCTGTCCTAGGATTGAAAGGACCTCAATCTGAGAGCAAGTCGTCTAGAACTTTACGAAGAGGGTCTTTAACAAAAGAGTTTCTTTTCTTTTCAGATAGAGAGAGAACCATGTTTAAGTCACCGGCAAGAATTATGCATGAAGCTGGGAAAGGGTCTCCAAAGTCTCCTAAAGAATCCCAACAATCTTATTTTTCACGGAAGTGAACTAGAGCATCGATATTGAAGAGTTCAATATGCAAGGTCGATTGATTTTTATAGACTAGAGTGAAAGCCCAATGTTGGGTGACATGAGAATGCTAGGGATCTATCACAAAACAATCCTACAATGTACAAGTGCCTCGAGAGGCACCTCTCACACTTATCACTATTATTGTATTTCATTTCCAAACCTTGGTAGCTAGTTAGAACATCTACTATGGGAGCCTGAATTTGATTTATTCTCATGATTGCTTCTAGTTTTATACCACCATAAATTCCCCTACAATTCTAGGAGACCACTTTTATTGCTTCTAGGAGACCACTTTTATTGCTTACTTATTGAAGGTTTTCCATGACTGCCAAAGCATTTTCGAAAGTCAACTATGATCCCATATACTTTTCTTTGTTTGCCACATTTTTTTTATCTCCTCATCTTTTCCATACTCTTGTTGTTGAGCTTTCTTTTTAGTCAAAACACCACTTTGGGAAAGAGTAAGACTAAGAACCAAAAGTATGAGGCTAGGGAGCTAAGGATTGGAAAGTGGAGGGATTCGACGAATAAGGATAGGACAAGGGGAGAGGAGGTGCACAAACATGAGGGCCAAGCTTGTCAAGGGTTTTGAACATTAAGAAATGGTTGGAGCTAGCTGGATTTTTCAATTTCTAAGCTATATGATTAGAAGACACTAAATGTTTAGAACCAAAGGATCACTTAACTTGTTTCCATTGATTTGAACATTGTAGAGGAGGTTCCAATGGGGATGTGGCCTTTGAATCTTTCATGAAGTGGTTGTCTTCATGGCATGACTTACATTTAAAGGGCAATATCTCATAATTAGGCTACTAGAGATGCATCCATTTATCTAGGGTGAGATTGATGACTTTAGAAGGACCCTTTGCTAGAGCTACTTCAACACAAATCCAAGCACATCCAAACTTACCCCTTTTTAAATCAGATTTGTCAATATAATTCCCCACAACATTTTCTATGCCCTCCTCTGATTCATCACTCCAATAATTAAGGGACAAATGAGGGAGGCGATCCCACTTTTGGGTCAAAATCCAATGTCTAGTTGGTTAGATATATTCCCCTAAGCCCGTGAAGTAGGGACCATTGTGAAAAATCAGGTCTCTATATTCTTTGAGTTCAAACAAGTAATTATAAAAGCCTCTAACACAAAGAAAATATGAATTTACATTTAAGTAGATCTATCCATTTCATCTACACCCATTGATCCATAGCCCAAGGAGAGGGCCATAAACTAGTGAATTTCCTAATAAAGGTGTGCTTAGTGAAGGTGAGGGCTTTGAGACACAAATCAATTAGGGGGAATTTCACATCTAAAGCGACGATGACTTTATTCGCAACCTAGGATGTAGGAGCTTTATGGGAGCATGAGATTTAAAGGCGAGGGTCTTGATAAAAAGGGAAGTGGATCAAGATGGGATTTCCCCACCAATGTCCATGGCCAAGAGGGTCGAGCAAAGTACTAGGAGAAGGTAGCGTGGGAGGAAGACATGCTACTTGCCTTATGAAGTAAGTAATGTAAACTTTAGAGGTGGTTTGGATTCTCTTTTAGAGGTTCATGCAATAATGATTTTCATGTCATTCTCAACCAAGATTTTCTACTTTTTTACATAGATTGAGACTTATAATTTTGCAAAATATGTTACACCAACCTCTCAAGCTTTGGTTTTACAAGCAATGTTATGTAAGAACCAATAAATCTATTTAAATCATATCTAATTGTAAAGTCATTTTAAATTCAATTTTTTATTAAATCACAAAAACATATCCATTCCAAAACAAAGAAAACAAACACATGGATGCTACTATTTTACACAGTTCTAATAATACTATAACCATCAACTACACATTTTTATTTTATTCATATAAGTTATGCTTAGCTTTTTTGGATTTTTTTTTCTACAACCTTACAACTATATAATTTTTAACAATACAAAATCACAATTAGATATTAAATATTGATAATAATGAAAAATTACAATTTTACATCTAACATAATTCACATTAAATTTCCTTACAAAGAAAACTAAACTTTCAATAATATCTTTGAATTATTAAATTAATCTACATTATCTTTATACTTATTTGGTTTAAAACATTAAAAAAAAAAAGTAACTATACTATTATGTACATTGAAATGTGATATTTGTTTCTTCCACTAAAAAAATACAAGAATAAAGTTTAAATATGAACTATGAATATATTTATTATACTAAGATATGGAAACTGATTATGGTGGAAGAACCACTTTGGTAAATAAAGTTTAAATATGAACTAGTAATATATTTATTATACAAGATATGTAAATTGATTATGGTGGAAGACCCACTTTGGTATTTGGGTTAAGGACTAATAAATTTGTTACAATGATTTTATTTTTGAGTTTTTTTTTTTTGAAATTCACTTAACCTAAAAAGCGCTTTTATGTTATATAAATATAATTAAATTTATAATAAATTAAAAATATGTTTGAATTTAAAAAATATCAATAAGTTTGGTTAATTATTTCAAAAAAATTATTTACGTGGAATTGATTTTTTTACAAATTGAAGGTTTTATATCCCGTTGAGTCTTTTTTTTTACAAATTGGAAGTCTTATATCTAGTTGAATTTATTTCAATATACTGCACAGTTTCAAATAAAATTACATGCATTGTTAAAACCTAATCATCCACATAATGGTAATCATACATTAGGAAATAAATTAAGTATAAAGTAACAATGTTAAATAAAATTACATATAGAATTAAAAACAATAATAAAAAATGAAATTTAATCAAAATAGTTATTCAAACTTCGTTAACTATTTCAACAAAGATTATTCACATGAAGTTGATTTATACAAATTGAAGGTTTTATATCCATTTGAGTCTAGACTTCAACACCTGATTTTTTACAAATTGGAGGTCTTATATCCAGTTGAGTTTCTATTTCAACATATTGCACAGTTCCAAATAAAATTGCATGCATTGTTAAAGCCTAATCATCCACATAATGGGAACCATACACTAGAAAATAAATTAAGTATAAGGTAACAATGTTAAATAAAACTACATATAGAATTAAAAACAATAATAAAAAATAAAATTTAATCAAAATAGTTATTCAAACTTCTTCTAACCTTTTTAAGAAAGAATTCATTCTCCTCACTTAAGATTCTTACCTACAATGTTACCAAAACATAAATTAAGTTATAAAAAGATCAACTCATATATATTTCATCCAAATAAAATGAAATCTCTTTTAAGAAGGAATTCATTCTCCTCACTTAAGATTCCTACCTACCTACAGTGTTACTAAAACAGAAATTAAGTTATAAAAAGATCAACTCATATATATTTCATCAAAAAAAAAAAAAAGTGAAATCTCTACACGTAAAATAAAACTCCTAACCACCACTCAAAAAAGTTATCTCTACGAACAAAAGTAGAAAAGTACATTTAAGTTTATTCAAGTGTATAACAATATAACCTTGAATCTAAGAAAACCTACATTGTCATTGTAGATTCAAAACATGATAAAGTTTGTATGAAAGTCCTAACCACCACTCAAAAAAGTTATCTCTAAGAACACAAGTAGAAAAGTACATTAAAGTTTATTCAAGTGTATAACAATATAACCTTGAATCTAAGAAAACCTACATTGTCATTTTAGATTCAGAACATAATAAAGTTTGTATGGTACACCTTTATAAGAAGAAACTCTTCTAGGCTACTTTGTTGGTTAGGTCTTGCTTGAAACTACCTCTAGAAATAAGTCCGATAAGTTTGGTAGCCACATAGCTCGAGTTTTAAGCATACCCCTAATGTGACCAAAAAGATTTTTTTATTATTTCAATTTTTTATAAGGCTCATCTGTATGAAATTATAACCATGTCCCTTGGATAAGTAAAAGAAATTTGGTGTTGTTTGATCTATTGGATGAGTGGATTTCATCCATCTAGACACCTATTTTTATTGGTCATCGTGGCTAGTGTTTGTTGGCATCATCTTGGATACTAGGATTTGCCAGCATTGACCAATAAACTACAATTGTATTCTAGCATCACCCGAACTAGTTTTGTAGGCAAAGATAGATAGAAATCCATTGGAAGAGAAGACATCACCTAAAAGATGCATTCTAAGATATACCTATATAGAGATCAATAAATTTACTAACCATCTTATCCATGAACACAACATATCATACATTGAACGAAGTGTAGAAAGCAAAATAAAATTATGCATCATAATGTCGTTAATCCATATGAAACATCAAATTTGAAATGGGCATCATATTATTAGATAAAGACTTCAATGCATATCCAATCATGCAACAATCGCAATTCAACACAAAACAAATACCCAAGTAGAATTACAACTGTATTAATTTATCCTTCTTACACTTGTCAAACTAGGCCATCTCCTTACCATATATATACACATGCTTGTGCAATTTGTGTGAACCCAAACTATTAAGCTAACCTTTAGTCTACTAATCATTATCGCCAATAGTAAGGTCTGACCCTTGTCCTTTTCCTTGATTTTTGCAGTGCAACTCACCAAAACCCCAAAATGCAAGCAAGGACCACAATAAGGTATCTCCAACAATAAGGTCCAGCCTTTGTCTTTTTCCTTGATTTTTGTAGTGCAACTCACAAAAAACCCCAAATGCAAGCAAGGACCACAATAGGTCCCAACCACACCCATTAACTCATCTAGAGTCATATACAGTGGCTAACGCTGAATTACATCTCCTCATTGTTGCTCTTTTATGCTTGTTTTGTTAAAGTTCCAATTTATGTTGCAATGACCAAAGAAGTTTCTTTGAATTCTTTAAAGGTGGTGAATTGAGAATTCCAATCTTCCAAAAAATGTTGCTTTGAATTCTTTAAAGGTGGTTAATTAAGCTTTCCAATCTTCCAAGGAAGTTGCTTTGAATTCTTTAAAAGTGGTGAATTGAGCTTTCCAATCTTCCATCTAGGTTTCAATTGAAGCTCGAATGCTTTCAACCTCCACTATTTCTGATTGCTCAATCAACCAAAACTATGATATGGTATATATAGTTTTCACAAGCTCCAAAAGGTTTTGTTGGATCTCTGTGATGCAACATAAGAGCTCCGAGATGGCATCCTTGAGATGATTTTTCTCATCCTACATATTGACTACGTCCTCTCCACTTCCTCCAATTGGACATTGAACTATGCCTCAAGTTCTTTTCTTGTGGTGGAAAGCATTTGTTCTTGGAGCTTTGTGATCCATTGTTTTTGTTGATCCACCGGTTGCTCTTAAACCCTCGTGATCTCTTTCCTTTTACAATTGCCCATTGAAAATCATTTTTATTCCTAGAGACATCACTGCCTAGGGAACTATGCCAACACCCTTTGGAGGTTAGAATCCCCTCTCACTTTAGGTTAATATGAAATTATTTAGTCGCGAGTGGGGTAACCTTTTTTTTTTTAATTAACGTTTAAATCACTTCAAAGATTTTAAATCGCGAGTGGGGCAGCTCCTCTCCAAACTTGCGCACCACTAGCCTTATGCAGTTGTGAGAGGTAAGGTGAAAAATGAGCTCTAGTGCCCTCTTATTTATAGTCCTCCAAGTTTCCTAACTGAGTCGACCTCTAGTAGTGATGTCACCAGTAGTGATGTGGACCTTCTTGATACATGCCACGTGCCACCACCTTAGTTGGTGACAGTTGTGAGATGTGGACCCCAAAAGGTAAGGAAGTTCGAGAGTTCGACGTTTGGTAGAATTGGGGTGTGCAAGTGGAAAAACCATCGAGGCCCGAAGTTCGGGAGTGACGTGGCTTGCAAACGTCACTTGGAATGATGTGGACACATGGGATGTGTGACACATGTCAGTGAGTTAAGAATCTTTGGATGATTGAAATGCCAGTTAGAACGTGACACGTGCCACCCATCTGATTGGGCCACATGTCCACTTCTAATATTTCGCCATGTGGCCCTCCTCTCGAGCATGGATGGTGGGGCCCTTGATGGTCATGATGGACGTGTGGCGCCAGATCGTGAAGTCCGAAGACTTGACAATCCGAAATAAATGGTCCATGAGGGAATGGAAGGAAGAAATCCTCGAAGTTCTGTAGCACCGAGGTGACGTGACGTAATGACGTCACCGAGAGTGACATGGAAGTATCTGGAGACTCGCGGTTCGAGAGATTTTTTGGGAAGTGTTTTGGAAACCATCGAAGCCAGAAGTCCCTAAAGCTCTGATCCACTTTAGATCCGAGCAAGGAATGTGGACCGTAGATCCACCATTCTTCGCGCATTTGTGAGTCCGTTGTTCTGTGATGTTTGGGACACGCGGAAAAAGGGAAACCTCCGAAGCTCCGGAGCCCGAAGTTTCAAGGCTTCGTATAAACACCCAAATCATTAGCACTGGGTCACAGTCACGGTCACATGCAAACCAAGGGATGAAGAAAAGGGGATAGCGCCCGAAAATTATTGCAGAATAGAGTTGGGCTTAGAGATAGAAGCCTGAGAGGTTGTTAATTGACCAAGACCCGCTGAAAATGGAGTCGAATATTATTTTGTTGAACCCAATTGGTTTAAGTTATTCTAGAAAATTATTAAGTCTAATAGCCTGACAAAAATTCGATTGACTGCACATTTTGCAAAATTAACAATTGTTAGAACTGAACCGAATTGTATCATAGTGCAGAGAAATGGAGGAGGCACAAGATGCTTACAATTCGAAGAATGAAGCTAGAGGAATGGATGTCCATTTGGGACTTGTAGGGACAAACTCCAATGAGCATGGAGAAAAAATAGATAAAGACATGGGCATGATGAAAATTATTAAGAAATTGCAAAAAGAGGTCCAAATTCACCGAGCAGATAACAAAACGCTTATGAGAGCCAAGGAGAAACATGGAGACTTCAACCCGAAGTTGATGCAAAGCCTGGAAATAATAGAAAATAAATTGGATAAGGAGAGTGGCTCAAGAAAATCAAGAAGTCACAGGTCTCCTGATGAGAAAAGAAGAACAAGAAGTGTTAGCAGACATCACTGTCACTGCCCAAGGCATTCCAATAAAAGAGCACACAATAGCTCAAGTCCATCCCCTATCAGGAAGCATAAGAGGTCTGGGGCGGATGAGCTACAAGCATCTAAGGCTAAGGTGCCAAATCTGGAGGATCATGCAGTCCTGGAAGATTTTGAAGATGTATTCAAGGAGGTACTAGGACTACCCCCAAAGAAAGATATTGATTTCTCTATAAATTTAATGCCTGGAGCAGCTTCAATATCAAAGACTCTGTACATAATGAGTACACCAGAGCTGAAGGAGTTGCAAATGCATCTTGAAGAACTTATGAAGAAGGGGTTTATACGCCTAAGTGTGTCACCTTGGGGTGCCCCAGTATTGTTCGTGAAGAAGAAAGATGGGACATTGAGATTCTGTAACGATTTCAAACAGTGGAACAAAGTAACTATAAAGAACAAGTATCCCTTACCAAGGATTGATGATCTCTTCGATCAATTGAAGGATGCAAGGATATTTTCAAAGATAGATCTCAGGTCGGGATACCATCAAGTAAGGATTAAAGAGAAAGATATCAGCAAGACCGCCTTCAGGACAAGGTATGGTCATTAGGAGTTCATAGAGGTGCCATTTGGGCTATCAAATGCACAAGTTGTTTTCATGTGCCTAATGAATGGTGTTTTCCGAGAATATTTGGATAAGTTTGTCATTGTTTTTTTGGATGAAATCCTTGTATATTCCAAGTCGAAAGAAGAGCATGAGCATCATTTGAGGGTGGTGTTCCAAGTGCTAAGAGAGCATGAACTGTATGCCAAATTGAGAAAGTGCTCGTTTTATCAAAACAAAATCCACTATTTGGGGCATATCATATCTGAAGATGGGATAGCAGTAGATCTTGAGAAGATAGAAGCCATTAGAGGGTGGACAACACCTAAGAATGTGTCAGAAGTCATATCCTTCATGGGTCTAGTTGGCTACTACAAAAGGTTCATTGCAGGGTTTTCGAGAATAGTTCATCCCATCACTTCCTTGCAAAGGAAGGGGAGGAAGTTTCAATGGACAGAAGAATGTGAAAGAAGCTTTAAACAATTGAGGCAGTTGTTAACCAGTGCTCCAATTATGAGGATTGCATATCCAAATGAAGACTTCATTGTATGCACAAATGCATGTAAAGAAGGACTTGGTGGAGTCCTCAGTCAAAATGGGTTTGTTGTATGTTATGAATCAAGGAAGTTGAAGGAGCATGAAAGGCACTATGTCACTCATGATTTGGAGTTGGCATCCATAGTGCATGCCTTGAAGAAGTGGAGGCAATACCTCATGGGGAAAAGGTTTGAGCTGAGGACAAACCATAATGGTATGAAGTATTTGTTTGATCAGCCTACTTTGAATGCTAGGCAAAGTAGATGGTTGGAATTCCTCTGTGAATATGACTTTGATATAAAGCATATCAAGGGGAAAGAGAACAAAGTGGTTGATGCACTAAGGAGAAGAGTGCATGAGTTGCATGCTACAACCAATATCATGTACCAATTAGATTTAAAAGACAGAATTGTGGAGGTTGTAAAATCAGATTTGTAGTACATGGAATTGGTAACAAAATTGCAGCAAGGTAAAATGCTACAGAAAGTTAAGGATTATGAATTGGGAATTAATGAAATTCTCTTGTACAAAAACAAAGTTTATGTACCCAATTCTCCTTAATTGAGGAGTGCAATTTTAAAAGAAATGCACAATGTACCTTATGCAAGACACCCAGGATATCAGAAAACAATTTCAGTAGTCAAAAGCCAATATTATTGGCCAGGCATGAAGAAAGAAGTTGTTGATTTTATTGTCAAATGCTTGGAATGTCAAAAGGTAAAGGATAAGCATAGACACCCAGCTGGTTTTCTACAACCATTACCCATTCCTGAGTGGAAATGGGAAGTTGTAACAATGGATTTCATCACATAATTGCCCAGAACAAGCAAGCAGCATGATGCAATCATGGTGGTGGTGGACAAGCTTACTAAAGTTGCCCATTTCATTCCTATGAAGCTTACTCACAAGGAAACCAATGTTGTTGATATTTATATGAGGGAAGTAGCACGCTTACATGGCATACCCAAGACGATTGTGTTTGACAGAGACCCAAAGTTTACCTCAAAGTTTTGGAAGGGGTTATTCAAAGGGTTTGAAACAAATCTGAACTTCAGCACAACTATCATCCGGAGTCTGATGGAAAAACAAAAAAGGTGAACCAGGTGATAGAGGATATGCTAAACATGTATGTGATAGACAAACCATCTAAATGGGAATATTATCTACACTTGGTATAATTTGCCTACAACAATGGGTATCAAGCATCACTGAAGATGAGCCTGCTTGAAGCACTTTATGGCAGAAAGTGCAACACCCAGTAAGCTGGGACAACCCAGCTGATAGGGTGATGGTTGGGCCAAAGTTGCTCAAGGAAATGGAAGAGAAAATGTTGAAGATTAAACAGAATTTGAAGGCATCCCAAGACAAGAAGAAAATCTATGCAAACAAAGGTTGAACCCACAGGGAGTTTAAAGTGGGGGATTATGTTTTCTTGAAGGTGAAAGCTAACAAAAGTTCCCTAAAGCTGGGAAACTGTGCCAAGTTGGCAACCAGATATTGTGGGCCGTTTGAAATCCTAGAGAGGATTGGTCGAGTAGCTTACATGCTTGCATTGCCTACATCTATGTCTATACATAATGTATTTCATGTCTCATTACTTAAGAAATATATACCTGATGCTAATCATGTTATTGATCAAAATGTGATTCAAGTGGAGCAAGAAAGCGCTTTTCAGGTGCATCTGGTGCACATACTGGACCGGAAAAGAAAGCAACTCCGAAATCGATCCATAGGGCTTATAAAATTCTAGTGGACCTGGTAAGGTCATGAGGACGCAACATGGGAGCATGAAGATGCCATGCAGGCAAAGTACCCACATATTTTTGAAGATTTTGGAAATCTTGTTGTTGTTGTGTAAATAAGTTGCACTAAGGAAAGTGAAAAAATAAGGGGAGGGGATTGTAACACCCCAAGGTCAAGCCCCATCTAAACTGTAATTATGTTTATAGGCTGGTGAGCCAAGTGTTTATAAGCCGGAAAGCCTAGATGCTTAAGGCTAGTGAGCCTATTTTTGTATATGTAAACACTCATATCATTAATAAAGTTACATTTTTGTGTGTAGACCGACCACGAAGAAATATTTATGGGGGACTAAGCTCCACTAGGTAGGGTAAGGGAAGGGGATAAGTGTCTAGGAATAGGGGCTAAGCTAGAGGGCTTACCTCTAAAGGGATAATATTATATTATTATTTCCAAAAGGCTATGGTTGGACATAACAGGTGTTGTCCTAAGTTCTTTGGGAAAAGGAACGAGTGCTAAGTGGAGCTCATGTGGCTTCAGGAAGACATGTGTCAACCTAGGCGCATGCAGTTTATAGCTAGGAAATCCAACTCATTGGGGGTTCACTCACCAGTCTCGCGCCCCTCACCGTTCGCATGACTCTCGCGAGTCTGCCATACTCACACATTCACACGTTCAACCATCTCCTCAATCGTCGACTTGAGCAGCATTCACGCACCCCTGGAACCTGCAGGCACTTTGAGCTATCCCGTACTTTTCCTGTGAAGCGCAACGCACCTGTGCCTAGCCTGAGCCCCTACCGTTCCTTAACGGTTGTTGTTGCTGCCAATGCAGTTCCTTGACTGAGTGTGGCTTGTTGCCATCATTTGACCTATACCGAGCTTTTTTGTTTCCATCACCCTTACTGAAATTGACTTAGGAGCTGGACTGAAGAAGCAGGTTGTCATGCTTGTAAGGAACTCTTTTCAGGTGACAGAGATTGCCGAGGAAGTGATTTTCCCAAAGGGAGCCCAACGACAACTATAGTGCTTTGAGAATTCTTGTCCGACCTGTTGTTGAAGCCCTGGAAGGGAAGTGGGGCAGCCGAAGGATTGTTGAGCAGAGAAGGGGCACACTTCCTGGGGTGAGGCAGGTATGTGGGGAATGAGAGGTTGTACGCTGTTAGTGTGAGCTAAAGCCTTGGAGAAAATACTTCATGTTGATCTGTGTGACTTTCCTATTGTCCTTACCAAGCCTAGGAATCCCTTGCCCAGTGGAGTTTAGTCCCAGCCCGGGGGTGACCCACTGTTGAGCATGATGAACGTGGTCTAAGCCTGGGAAGTCTGTGGAAGGTTTGCACGCAGTTGGTGGTCATCTGTTAAAAGATAAGTACCAAATCTCTTTTCTCTGTATGAAGTGTATCTTGAAATCAATTTATAATGTTGTTAGAATTGTCTATGTATAATGGTTGTATGTTTTAATGTTATTTTCGCATCAATAGTGGCATGAACATAATGCTATAGATGTTTAGTTTGCATTAGATAGATATGTATATAAATGTATATGGTATTAGAGCATGAAAGTTAGTCGGTGGTATGGTCTGGTCTGTTGGTTATGGCTGGGGATGTCACGAATTGGTATCATGGCTAGAAGAAATAGATAAGGTTGATTGGGTACCGTTACCCAGCAAAGGTTGAGGACCGAGGACGCTAAATCTCTTCTTGACTTTATCACGGAGAATATAATGCTTGATCTCAATGTACTTCGACCTGACATGGAACACCGATTTCTCTGAAAGATTCACATTGCTCTGATCATTACAATATGTCATGGTCGAATTCAACACCTGATCAGATGGTCCATAAACCAAATTATGAAGCCACATTACAAGCATCACAAGATGCAATATACTTTTCTTCTGTAGTGTTGAGTGCAACAGACTTCTATTTCTTGCTAACCCATGACATCGTGACAAATCTCAAACTAAAACATATCCAAGTAGCACTTCTTCTGTCATTTGCACTCGATAAATCCATGCAATTGTATATCATAACTCAAACATTCCATAAGGCAAATATCCAGCTGAGTAGTTTCCAAATACATTAACAAGCCAATCAATTGTCGTTACAGAGATGGTTCTACTGAATTAGAGTCTCTCAACTTCTTCAGATTTTTCATCATGGAAGTTTACCATGGATTAGCAATCCATCATACTGAACTTCTGAGTAACCATTTTGATACATTTTCTCTGTCATAAGATGTTTTTTCCACACTTCTGATGTATATGAGATACTCTACATCAAGTTGCTTGAATCCATACAAGGTCTTCTTCTATCTTCATACATGGGTCTCTTTATGGTACGTGTTTCTTTCTCAATTTTCTTTATTGGGAAGAACAGTCTTTTACATGGATATTGCAAAAGGTATATCTGGTTTATTGAAACAAGCTATCGGCATAGTCTTCTCCCTCCTTCTGGAAGAACCTCTAGTTTTGAATCTCGCAATGCTTCCATTCATAAGTCTTTTTTTTCACATTTTCTTACATATATTGTTCTTCATCACAACTTCCATTTGATTGGTTCTAGTGGGTTCAAACAAAGCTGGTAGTCTTATGATTCTCGGTATAATAACTTGTTCAATTGGTTGTTCTGACTTTTCTTTGTTTCTTGGAATCTTCATGTTCTTCCTCATCTTCAATGTTGGAGTCCATGGAATGTTTTATAGATTCTATGCCCTTCCTTTATGAAGGTTCCAACTACTTCTTTTCGTCATAGGAGCATAAATGTAGATGGACAACCAAGGATATTCAGAGCTTCTAATCACATGTTTATCATGGCTCCTACTTTCAATGAGAACGTGGAAAGATACTTCATAATCTTCATGGATCTTTTAATGGACCATATCATTTAGGATTAGCTCCCTCCTAATCCTGGCTTCATGCATGAATGCTCTTCTTTTGGAATTCTTCAATCAACTCTCTCCATCTAAGAGAGTCCACACTTCTGTCTGTATCTTTATTGCTTTCTACAAAGTGTCACAAGTCTAGTTTCCTCTTAATTACTAACTTCTTTCTAGTTTGACTCTTTCTAGGTCTCTTCAAGTTTGATTCTAATTTCGGCCTATCTAGCAGTGGTTACTTATATAATAGATTCCTCAAGAATTTGTCACCAAAGATTGTCAATGTACTTCATCCTTTTCATGACTTGTAGTCATAGCAATCCTTATTTTGTTATTCATCCATAGGTATTGTTTCATTGATCATCTTATCTTCTAGGAAATAGATATGCATGATATGTATAGAAACTTGTAAACATGGTATGTACATGAACTATGTTATAGGAGAATATTGTTACCTTGACTAGAAGAAGAATTATGCTTCATCATGCTTAACTTTCTTTGAGCTTTCCTTTTCTTTGGCAACTGTTGCTTCGTCTGTTTTCTTCCTTAAGCCAAACTTCCTCTTATTCCTGGAATTCTTGAATTTTGATGTGAAGGCTTGATCATCATATTTCTTTTGGGATTTCTCTTTTGTGTTAATCCTTGATTCTTCTTGTGCACAACAAGTCCAAAGTTCTTCAAATGTGAGATACTACTTTCTTGTGTTCATGTTTGTGGCAAATGCATCCCATGTCTTGGGAAGGTTGTTGAGTACTATATTTACTAGTTCCTTGAAATAATTTCTTCAATAACTTGTAGTTGATCTCTTAATTGAGATATTCTCACAAAGTATGATGTTATGCTATCATCATCATTCATTTTCATGTCACGGAGCTCATTCTTCAAACTCATTACCTGTCCAATATTTCTGACTGAGAAGAGGTTAGTTAGGGTATTGTACATCTTCTTAGATGACTCAAGATGAGAAATGTAGGTTATCAAGTGGTCTTTTACAGAATCCACTATGATACTCATAAAATTGATGTCATTGTCCTTGAACTTCTTCATAACTGCAACGTTCGTAGGTTCATTCTCTTTTTCCACTTCAAACTATGATTCCATGATCTTGCCTTTCACGAGATCCAACACTTTATTCTTGGCAAGGATGAGGTCAATCCTTATCTTCCATGCTATGAAGTTAGAAGCACCTTCTAACATGTTTCTAACTTCATAGAGTAAGTCATTACTTCTCTGACTTGGTCAACCTTTGCCTTTGACCAAAAACTCAAACTTGATGTCTTGGCTTGCTGAGAGTACCAGGAGGTGCGCTAGGCTAGGGTGCACTAGGCTATCTAGAAATTAGGTCAATCTCTTCACTTAAGGTGCCTTAACAAGAGGGTTAGGATTTAGTTGCTGCAACAAAACTTTGATTGCAATTGCCACTGTAACTAAGCAAATCCTCCCAATCTATATTCCAGTGGTTAGACTGTCCGAAGATAGTGTGGGCCCATACCCTGTTAGAAAAATAAGTGTGCTCGTTTCAACATAGACAATATCTCAATATTGTCACCCCGCCATAGGCACAAATGCCACCCCCGAGCACCTTAACCTTGACAGAGAAAATAATTTTGGAAGCAAACCCTAGAACCAATAGCCAATCAAGATAGCGTACCTTTCTCCAGGGCTAGTGCACCAAGAAAGAATAACCAAAATCCAAGTAGAAATTCCAAACCATAACCAAGAGAAATTCCAAGCCAAAACCGAAATTTGTCAGTTGCAGCAGTTGCAGTTGCAACTCCTCTCCAAACTTGCGCACCACTGGCCTTATGTAGTTGTGAGAGGTGAGATGACAAATGAGCTCTAACGCCCTCTTATTTATCGTCCTCCAAATAACCTCACTCGGCCTACTTCTACTCTTGGAGTCTAATAACTCAATAATAAATATTCTCTTGATTTGACTTGCCTCCTAGGGTTATTATCCAACTTTTTAGGGTTTCTCTTGCTTCCCAAAATATTATAGTCTTGTCAGGGTTACATGTAGAGGTTAATACGATCCAGGTGGATATCGGTGGCCACCCACCTTCTCCTACTGGCCCAAAACATGTTTCTGGAAATTTTGGTAATTTACTATTTTTAGCAGTTTTTAACTTACGGGGCCATTTTGAGGCCCTAAACGATGTTTTTTGAGAAAACGGGGAGCAACATTTATCTATGATGTTGCTCACCCAAAAGCTGTAGTTCTCGGATAGATCTTTCCAACGAGCTATCGAGCGCCCCAAACGGAGATCGTATGCAAAAGTTACGCCCCTGGGAAGTTGACATATCAACTACCCCCATCGGGGCCCACAAACCTTTTGGCTTTTCATCTTCTGGGGTTAGGGTTTTAGATTTTACTTTTGTTAAAAAGGCCCTTAGAGCCTCATTGTAATGAACATCTTCTCATGGATGCGAGTAGCCATCACATCTCTTCTTAGAGATAAGCTACCACCATTCTAACGAGTCTTTCACTCTGTATTTTATAGTCTCTGTACATTTATTTCGTCAATAGAAATCGTGTATCACTGTATATCTGTGACTCTTGTTTTCTTTCCGCTATATCTCTATTATATTGTTGTCTCTCTTGCAATATCTCTACATATTTCTGTGTTATATCTCCGCTCTCATTTCGTGCCAAAAATAATCCGAATCAGTGGTATCAGAGTAGGCTGCTCTTGATCGTTTGTCCCCGACAAGGTCTGAGTATAGCAAGTTGGGTCTCGATCTTGTCTCTCTTGAGGACAATCGCTCTCGCACACCCAAGAAACCCTCAATGGATGAAAAAAAAAAAACTACGAAGCAGACGATCCTATCAGTCTGTTGCTTGAGAAATCTCTCACGCGACAGAGCGACGAAATGATGGAGAATTTTTCCCACATCCTTCGACGCCTGCTGATAGCATCAGGCACATCTTCATCAAGCGGCCACTTTGGAGGCACCTCACCTTTCAAGGTACAAGTTAATTTTGATATTCCTGTATTTGAAAGTCAAATGGATGCAAATGCCCTAGATAAATGGTTAAATCTGCTAGAAGGTTATTTCTCTGTTCATAATTTTTCCGACAAGGAAATTATCACCTTCGCACTCCTTAAGGCTCTCCCCCATGTAAAACATTGGTGGGAAACTTACTGGGAACAAAGTTCCACAGAGGAGTCTGGAATATATGGGGCTGAGCCCACTTGGGATTTTTTTTTGGATGCGGCAAAAGAACAGTATTACCCTGTTGGAAACTATGAGAACCAGTACATGAGATGGACCACACTGCGGCAAGAGAGGGGCCAATCAGTTCTGGAGTTCACCAATAGCTTCCATACCTTGCGCACAAAGCTGGGTATCAAAGACTCCAAACGACATTTGGTTCTGAAATATCGTGGGGCTCTACACAGATACATCCAAACTAAAATGGATTTTCTGGACATGTCATCACTCGGTGCTGCCTATCGATATGCTGTTAAAATCGAGCAGAAATTTAAGCACCAGAACAAACGGGAGTTCGGGTCTGCAAATCCACAACAACCAAAGTATGACAAAGACAACCCTAACAAACAGTCTCCCGAAAACCAGTCCAAGCCACAGGAAAAGAAGGGTCACGGGAAAACAAAGGACACCGGAAAATGGTGCGATTTCCACAAAAGCCCGTGGCACAACATCGATGAATGTCGCTCAAAACAGTCATTGGTGGCCGAGATCAAAGACAAGGAGCCGAACCCTGATTCAGAATCTGATTCTGGAAATACTGGTAAAAGACAGATCATCGACGCAGACCCCACTGTTATTGTCGTGATTGCAGCAATTCAACCAGAAGAACCAACAGATCCAGAAGAGGGGGAACATCTTTTTCATTCATAGATGTGGGTGAAGGGGACCCCGCTGCATTTTATTGTTGATAGCAGAAGCCAGAAGAACCTCATTTCAGCAGAGGTCGTCAAACAGTTGGGATTGTCGACAACACCACACCCGCAACCATACAACATTGGGTGGCTTCACCAAGGACGAGATCTTTGTGTCAGCCAGCAGTGTCGATTTTCATATGGCATCCAACCCTTCAAGAATGAGGTATTATGTGATGTTGTCCCACTGGATGTCTGTGATGTTCTCTTGGGCCAGCCATATATGTGGAAACGTCATGCTATCTATGAGTCTCAACCCCGTAGTGTCATTATTACTCTGGGGGGTCATCTCTACAGGATACTAGAGGTAGTTCCAACTACTGCCCCACCTAAACAGTGCCGCAAGGTAGTATCTCATACTACAAAATTCAGTTTCTTCACAATCTGTTCAAAAGGTGAACAAAAGGATACTGCAACCACCACAGCTTCGGCCCAAGCACCTCCTATCCAACAGAAGCAGGTCGACAAGGTTGTAGCAAAGCACAAAGATTCCTTCTGCACACCATCATATAAAATAGAGAGACTGGTTAAAAAGGTCCAAACCTTCCAGCCAAAGGTTCGTGATAGCCTTCAACAAGCTGAGCAACGCCACTTCTCCAACAAGGCAAGCAAATCACCAAGATTCAGATTCAACAATCGCTTTCCCCTCTCCCTCGGGAACTCAACGCAATGGAGACCATTTCTTCCTAAGGAGGGAGGATTGATCCAGGTGGATATCAGTGACCACCCACCTTCTCCAATTGGCCCAAAACATGTTTCTGGAAATTTTGGTAATTTACTATTTTTAGCAGTTTTTAACTTACAAGGCCATTTTGAGGCCCTAAACGATGTTTTTTGAGAAAACGGGGAGCAACATGGATTGTAGATCATGTTTCTCGCCCAAAAGTTGTAGTTCTAGGATAGATCTTTCCAACGAGCTATCAAGCGCCCCAAACGGAGATCGTATGCAAAAGTTACACCCCTGGGAAGTTGACGTATCAACTACCCCCATCGGGGCCCACAAACCTTTTGGCTTTTCATCTTCTGGGGTTAGGGTTTTGGATTTTACTTTTGTTAAAAAGGCCCTTAGAGCCTCATTGTAATGAACATCTTCTCACGGATGCGAGTAGCCGTCACATCTCTTCTTAGAAATAATCTACCACCATTCTAACGAGTCTTTCACTCTGTATTTTATAGTCTCTGTACATTTATTTCGTTAATAGAAATCGTGTATTACTATATCTCTGTGACTCTTGTTTTATTTCCGCTATATCTCTGTTATATTGTTGTCTCTCTTGCAATATCTCTAAATATTTTTGTGTTATATCTCCACTCATTTCGTGCCGAAAATAATCTGAATCATAATACCTCCTGCAACTACCATAATATCAACAACTTGAACATAACTTAAATTATAATATCAACAACTTGAACATAACTTAAACGATAAGGTCCATAAGGTAAAGCTGAGAGAAATCCTTGAATATTTTCATTTCATAACCCAAAGATGAATATAATTCTTTAAATTTACAAACACCTTGTATAAACTATTCACGACAAAATGAAGAAAATATACATCAATTAAGAAAAAGACCAATAAACAAGGGGCGAATCCACAAGATTGCCAAAAATTGCAGCCAAAACACTCATCTAAAGTTTTTCAATATATGCTCCATTCTGAGAGGGATCTACAAAAAAAACTGGAAGACTCTAGTCCTTTCACAATCAAAATGCTCCTATTGTATTAGTTGCTTTCTTTCCTTCATCTCCCAATTGATTCTTGATTCTAGTAGTGGCCTTTCCCAAATGAGAAAAACTGGGTGCTAAATTATCATTGAGGTTTCGCACCATCACTATCTTATCCTTATCCAGAATATAGGAGAAACATCTACCATGTGTAGACTTTAATTTCTTCTCCTCTTATTTGATGATATGGAATTCTCTTGAATAATGTCTGGACTTCTAATCCAAAACTTAACTATCCTGGTCCATTCACTACTTGTAGTATCAATGAACTTTGACCATTTTACTTAAAGCAATATCTACTTTAACATGGATATTATAAGACATGAGTATGTTAAATTGTGATAATAAATTAAAAAAATTGTAAATACTAAACTATATAAATATTTAATGGTGTTGGTTTATAAAACTGGTGAAAGTTTTATAAGTTTTATATAACAAGTGGTAATTCTTGTAACTATGTAAATGATTGTAAATATGTAAATGATTGTAAAATAGATATAAATCTATGAAAACCTAAAAATGTATTGGGGTTACAGGGTAAACCTATATTGAATAATAGAGATACTAATACAGCATGGATGTTTCTTTGACACGTTGTCAGGATTTTACCTCGGAAATAATTGTTTTGTCTTTATTATAATATTTCTTTCTTTCAGGCTCTAAATTCCATAGCCGCCATTGGGCTTTAAAGGTACCCAAGGAGAAATTGAGGAGAAGAAATGTGAAAGACAGTCCATCTGGTATCGGTTCATTGCATGTGCAGAGATATCGGTTTGCTGGTAGTTTCACGCTCTAAGACAAGTACAGGAGATAGCCGCTTGTCTGACACGCATTGAGGAAGAGCAGTAAGAAAATTCCTAAGCGTCAAACGTGTTGCTCGCTTCCAAGGAGAAAGGAAGTAGAGTTGTCGCACGTGAGAGTTTGCAAGTTTGTGAAGGGAACCCTAAGCGTCAAACGCGTTGCTACTGCTAGCTTCTGAGGAGAAAGGAAGCAGAGTTGTTGCACGTGAGAGTTTCCAAGTTTGTGAAGGGAACCGAGGCCACGCCTGTCTTAATATTTGAAGGAGGCAAGTCGAAACTGAGAAGAGGAAGGGTGTAAGGTGAAGGCCGTGGAGGTACAGTTGATCAGTTCGCGCGCAAGAAAAGAGGTGTCGCCCCATTTGTCTGCAAGGCGCCGACCGAGTTTCAAGTTTTGTGGTGGAAGAGCTGCTGGTTTGAGGTCGATTGGAAACCAACGGTTTAGGAAACCCTCCTGAAAGAAACGACAGCAGAGTCAGAATACGAGGTCGAGGGGAGACCAATCGTTGTTCGAAATAGAAAGAAAGAAAGAAAAAGTATTTTTAACGTTTATGAGGTTAAAAATAGTTTATGGGACAGATTGTTTTTTCATCTGGTTTTTGTATTCGGTCCTTTTCCTGTGAAGTTTTACAATAATTGCTTCCAGCTTCTCAATAAACTCTTTGCTGAATAGATTATCCCAAAAATTAGCTGCCAGAATACCTGCATAATTTTCCCTGCTGTCTTTGAGAGCCTCACATTCTAAAATAAATGTTTTTCTGTTTCTACTTTTCTAGACGAGCACAAAATACATACTCTTTTTTCCCACCTTTTTTTTGGCCTTTTCCAGCGCCCTGTTTCACAACAAAGTTAATGAAAATTAATCCTTAATAGTGAGTTCATTGAAAATCGTCACCAACCTGTCCCATCATAATGGAGTCTCTGATGAGGTGGATAGTATCACACGTTGACATCGTGCACGAGCTTTGATCTCCTTAGAGCGATTGAAAAGGTGAGGTTGAAAATGATGAAGTATGGGGGCTGTCCGGTGTTTTATAATGAGCTGTGACTATTCGTGTTTTTAAAGAATATTTTTTTTTATTAGTTAAAGGTCACATTTAAAAGGGCTGCCATATCACGTGTGAGATATCTTCTTTTGCACTGAGATGTCACGAGGGAGGAACTTTTGGCACTGTGCGATATGTCACATGAAATATTTTGTCTGTGATGTATCGCACTCGATGAAAACTTCATCATTTGTGCCTTGTGCCGAGAGGCAATTGTATCGCACCCGTGAAATATTTTGTCAGTGAAATATCGCATTCCCAAGATGTTAGAACTGCGGCATATCGCAAAAAATAAACTTTCAGCCTACGACATTTAGCAATGGAGACTTCCAAAAGCGCGATGAAGGAAAATGGGAGTTTTCACTTGAAAAGTTATCTTTGTCACACGAAGAAAGATGTTGTGAAATGCAATGTGTCGCATGCAAAATAAGTTTGTGCGATATGTCGGGACGATGAAAGTTTTTGAAGATGCAGTAAAGGGGGAATCGTGCGAAACACTGTATCACACAAAGATAAGTTTCATGTGAAAGGGGCAGTGTAGCATGAAGATATTTTTAGTGCTAAACAAATTGTACCATAGAAAAATATTCTTTGTGAGAAATGTTGGAAACATGTCAATGAATTTTAGCATGTTGTCACATGCACATGTATGCAGCTATATTAATGAACATGTATGCAATCTATTTATGAACTGCTCATGTAACTATGCGATCTATTCATGATCAGTTTGTGCAACTCAATGATATATATTATATATGCAAGCATAACCATAGAGATGTGAGTGTAATGTGTAGAGTGAGGAGAGGATGGTTGTATGCATGTGCTGACTATTGTAATTCTCCCTTGAATAATAAGAATACCGACTATCATTGCCCGTGGTTTTTTCCCTCATTGAGTTTCCACATAAATTACTGTGTCAAATTGTGAGTTTGTTGTTCATGGTTTAATGAGTGTTTAATCTAGCTCGTTTATGCTCTGGTTTTATGCTTTGTTTTGCTTCCGCTGCCCAACAAATGGTATCAAAACTTAGAGTTGAAGGAGAGAGAGCGAAGAAGAAAAGAATCTGGTTGGATCGAAGAGAAAGTTGAGTAGGTGCCACAGGTGAGCCAAGCCGAATCGTGTGCAAGTCTCCTCTGAGCGCAAGAACCTTTTTGTGCTAATGGCGAAAGTGCAGAGTTCTAAGTTTGAGGTGGAGAAATTCAACGGTAAGAATAGATTTGCGCTATATGTGGGATTTGATTGTGCAATAAGAGGGTGATGGTTGAGTCACCATGTAAAAAAAAATTGTATTTACTTTGGAGTTGTAAAAATTATTGATTGCATGTAAATGAGCTCGATAGGCATGCCACCCCTGGTTTATCAGGGCACCTATGTAAAGTCTAGACACAGATTTAGGTAGATTGAATATGTGGGGGGGGCATTATATTGAATCAGCCTTAACTCGGTCAAAGAGTTAATGAGTTAAGCAAGTGTTTTTTCGGGTCCATGTGTTTTGGGTATCCCGTGGTATTGTGTTCATGGATTTGCATGTAATAAAGCCTATAAAAGGCTTGGTAAACTTCATTGTAAATGGGCTTGGAGGTAAGCGGTGAAGGTTTACTTGGTTGGCTTGGTCGGATTTGGTCAAGGTTGTTCGAATGCGAAGTTCGAGGTGGAGCAGTGTGTCCAGTTTAGAAAGGTGGGTCTCTAGAAATGTTGATGTGTTGGTAGGTCGATCAAGAGTTTGAGAATATATGATGTAGGTAAGTTCATATCCATGGACCTTGGAAAGTATTGCAAGAAAGTCGGGATGCAGTAGGCATGTTCAGTAATGCCAAGATGCAGCAATAGTTGTGGACAGAAGCGGTTGTGCTATCTGGTAACTCGGTCACCATCGATTGCAAAAGACAGGAAAATTCAGGAAGAGGTATGAACATATTATATGGTAATTACTCAAATGTGAAATTATTCGGTTGTGATGCTTATGTTTTTTATCAGCAGTCTAAGTAGGACTCAAATCAAACAGGTAGATCTTTGATATGGTGATGATGTTAAGGGGTACAAACTATGGGATCCTACTACCCGCAGAATCATCATGGAGAGAGATGCAGTGTTCGATGTATCTCCTTTTATAAAGTCAAATATAGTAAAATATGAAAGGTTCAAAGCATGATTGGTAGCAGAAAGGTATTTGGAAGGTATTGATTTCCATGAAAGTTTCTCACCAATTGTTAAAAGCTTGTTTCTATTCATGTTGTATTAGCACTAGTTGTGATAGTACATCTAGATGTTAAAATTGTTTTACATGGAGTTTTTTTTGGATAAGGGGATGTATATGGAACAACCAAAACAGTTAGTTCAGAATTGCAATAGAAGATTTGTTTGCAAATTTAAAAAATCATTGTATGGCCTGAAGCATGCTAGGCAAATGGTACAAGATGTTTGATTCCTTCATGGTGAGCCAAATTTTAGAAGAAGTGAGTATAACCATTGTGTTTATGGTATATTCATTATCTTGGTGTTATATGTTATGCTTATTGCAAGCACAAGCATGGTTGAGGTCAACAGGGTGGTTCAGTTGGTTAGGACATTGTTATGAAGATCTGGGAGCAACAAAATAAATCTTGGGCATGGAAATACACAGAGACAGGAAATATGGTAAACTTGGTTATCACAACAAAAGTATGTGTTGAAGATACTCAAGAAATTCAGTATGAATAATGTGAAACTGGTAAAATCCCTTTGGATTTCCATTGTAAGTTCTCTTCACGTTTGTCCTAATTGATGAAGAAGAAACGGGTTATATGTCTCGATTATTATATGCTAGTAGGAAGTTTGATGATTGCGATGGAGAAATGGTCAACATTCACATGCAGTTGGTGGTGTCAGTAGACACATGGAAAAACCAGGTGAAGAGCATGGAAATGGGTGCTTCAAACATAGAAGCAAAAGTATCACCTATAGTGGTTGCAGTGTTTCGGTTTATAGTTATTGTTATCCCCAGTTTACGGATAACTAAGGACATTATGTCTCCAAGCCCACAGGTCCTAGACATGGAGTACCGAGAGCCAGATCGACTTGAGCATGGCCTTGGAGGGCCCATCTTTTTCTTTCTTCGGTGCCTCCACTTTGTCAGCAATAACAACATCCATCACCTCGACCTGGTCCTGTAGCAAAAGTGGATCTTTCTCCATGAGGTAATGAGTCTGAGTATCATGGTATGTGTCACTCTGATCCTCAAAACCTTTGAATATGTCCATTTGATTCTTTTTGTTTCTAACGGGTGCTTGGATCTTATGCCTATCCACTTGACCATATCTAGGGGGGATGATAGGATGCCCTAGTAAGCTTGTGCCCATAGGTCTTGAGTTGCCACTTGGGGGATTCATGAGAATCCATCATCCCCTTCCACCATACTTACCAGTTTTCATCTTTCTCCCGCTCATCCATCCCATAAAACTGGTCCAGGCATTGGGTTGGCCAAATATTTAAGGGTTGTACCTTACCTTGTGGGAAGAAGGGGCTAAAGGCCCAAAGGATAGAAGTAGTTGGAAAAAAATAGAATCCAAAGAAGGAAGCCTTGAGATGCTTCGCCTAGAGATCCCCGAGAAAGCAATAAAAAGATTCTCAGCAAGAAACAGAGGGACCCATAAAAAATGATAAAACAAGACCTAGTTAGAGGATAGGGGGTCTCATCACGAGCCAGCCTATTAGGTCCATGGGCATGTAGCGGTATGACACTACCAACAACTGGTCACCAAGCTAGGGTAGTGGCTCTTGGTGGCTTAACCAAGAGAAAGGGGGTAACATCACGAGCCAACCTTCAGATTTTCGCGAAATGCTTGTGGGTAACATTGTCACCACTGGTCACCACGCCAGGGCAGTGTCCCTTAACTAGCTTCTTGAAAAAAAAGAAATAAAAAAAAAGATAAAAAGCATGAATAGGCTTGGAAACATTTGCATCCATGACATGTGCAACTCATCCTCTTCAGAGGCACCCACAGGTAAGTCATACATTTCCCTGCTATCACTGCACCCCTTGCCCATACATCCCTTGTCCACTTCATCCACTCACATGGCTTGGATTTGATCTATCCCGAAAACACCCCACGTCCAGTGAGCATTAGCCCAATAGGACATCATAGCGTTTCCTCCAAACTTGGCTTGTAGATTAGTATAATGTCTTTGAGCACTTGTGAGGGTAAGAGGGGTTTTATGCACATGTTTAATAAAATTGATGATTAGATGTGATTGACATTGTTATGATCCATGTGACTTATGATCCCATGGAGGGCATATCTATTGATGTTTCAGGATCATACCTAATGGACAGGTACCCCGATAGACAGGTACACATGGGGAGATGATTAGTTCGGACCTCCATGGGGTTGAAATCCCATCAGATGGATGTTGAGACGCCAGCAGGGGGATGAGACAAATTAGAGGGTTTGCACCGAAGAAGAGGAGGACGTTCCACTAGAGGCACCTTAACAGGCCTGTACCCATGGGGGTTGTTCCCTTTGCACCACGATGTTGGCCTTGGAAGGCCCATGATGTCATCCAACACTTGTGGAGGTTGTGGGAGGCAGTTATGTGCTAAGTGGCACGTGTGGCAGGTTCCAGAGGCCCAAGGAGCCAAAACGTTTCACTCCAGGAAGCCAGTGTTTCCCTAAAGGGGCCTAAAGTCACCCTAAAAGGACATGATGTCATCATTTTTGCTTGATTAGGGTTTTAATTATGACATTTAATGTAAAACAATATTTTGATGTAAATGTGGCCTTGTCGGCCTTTTGTGACCTAAAAGTAAAATTAAGGTCATTGCTACTTCATAAATTGAGGGTTAAAACTCTCATTTTCAGATTATCTTTCACTCACACTTGTGTGAGGTCTGAAATTTTCGGCCCTTCTAGGGTTTTTGGCTGAAATTGCTAGTGTGCACTTGTTGAAAGAGGTTTGTTTTGATTATCTTTGGCATTTTTTCTTGGTGGAAGGTTTATAACTAGGGTTTGGCTTGATGAATACTTGGTAAATATAAGTGAATTTCTGCAATCCTTCCCTTACTTGAATGGTTATAGTGTTTTACTTGCATTTTGTTAATGAAATTGTTGGAATAAACCCTAGGAAATAAGCACATGTTGGTGTCCTTATTTTAATTCCCTACTAGGTTATGCCAAG
>ML797279.1:277219-293253 GCA_009831015.1 Picea engelmannii | reverse complement strand
CTGCAATCCTTCCCTTACTTGAATGGTTATAGTGTTTTACTTGCATTTTGTTAATGAAATTGTTGGAATAAACCCTAGGAAATAAGCACATGTTGGTGTCCTTATTTTAATTCCCTACTAGGTTATGCCAAGGAGTCCTTTTACCTGTTGAAGACATTGCTAGGGCCTTGCCATTGCAACACCCTACCATTTGCTCTTCATCTTAGCTGTTTTTACCTTGTTATTGAGCTAAAGAAGGAGGAAAACGTGCTAAGGCCTAAGGTTACCTACACCTTAGTAAGTCGTTTTCCCCTAGGGTTGATGGTTGAAGCCTTGGCTTTCCAACACTTCACCATAAAATTCCTCTTGTCTTTGGCCATACTACTATCATATTGTTCCTTCAACGCTTGCCACTACTTTGACTCCATTTTCCCTATCAATGCACTGATCTAAGACTTCTTGTTTGAGTGCTTTGATAACAAACTTCAAACATCCAATATCTTTGAACAACTACTAACACACACTAACCCTAGCCTAGATTGACTTGATAACCCTATTGTTGTCATTATTCATTTGACTTATAGTCATACCTTACAGAAATTAATGTTTCTTCAAGCAATTGAAAGATTGGCTAATGCATAGTAATCATTGCTTCTAATGATGTTGGTATTGTAACATTGATGATAAATCGTTCTTGTTCATCTTGAAGCTTCTTTAAAAGCATGTATTGTGAAGTGACATATTGTGATTATTGCTACTATACATCTTTGATTTGCTTCATCAATATATCAGTCAATTGCTTTATTTAAGAAAGTCTCCAATTATATGAAGTACTAACCAGCAAGTGACCTTGCAAATATAGTTTCTTGTTGCTTTGTTCTGGACATGTACATTTCTGGTTATTATTATCTTTATTGGTTGTTTAGCCTAACTTTCTGAACGGTGGTGACTTGTGAGAGGGAAACTTTTACCTTGACCTTTTACCCTTTTCCTTCTCAAAACCCCAGATCACCGGGGACATCTCCCTTAGGCCTACTACCCTAGATAGAAAGGGACATCCTATTGAGGTGACAGTGATAGGATAGTCTTCCGTTACATTAGTTTGTCTTCCTTTACCTTTCCTTTACTTCCAAGTACAAACTGTGCGATAACATTTTGGCGCCATTGTCAAGGAACACTGAGTCAATCTTCCTCGAATGACACTCTTTCGGTAAGCCTTTCCTCAAGAATCTTTATCTTACAAGCTTACCTGGCGACTCCACTAGGGATGATTCCCTTATTTCTTTGATAATTTCAAAAAAATTATGTGGCGACTCCACTAATGACGAAGCCAACTATGAATTCTCAATGGGATTCAGGAAACTTCAAGCCTTTAGACATGAGTAAGATCCCGGGATACCCTCGACAAATGCCCCTTGAATACAAAAATTTTCTCCCTAGATTCACTGGTGGTGATAGGGAGAGAGCCGATTATCACATGAGTACCTTCTAGGATTTCTTTTTATCCCACCCTGTCGGTGATGATGAAGATTTCGTCATGAAAATTTTCTCTGCCAGTGTTTATTGCAACGCTAGGGAGTGGTATGACAACCTCCCCAATGCTAACATCACAACTATGGAACAATTTGAAGAAACCTTTATTAGAAGACGGGCTATTCAATTGGAAGACATCTCAGTACTACTAAAAAGACTCGAGCATATAAAGCAAACTGAGGATGAAACTGTCAGAGACTTCCAGGATAGGTTTGAGGATATACTGTATCAAATTCTTGAAAGCCATCATCCCGAAGACAAGTACATTGTCCATCTCTATACCAATGCACTTTTAGTGCATCTAGGTTTCCCCTCAGTCAAAGGGGTTCAAGGACGCTCAATGAGGCTCATAGCATGGCTGCAAGAATCAAGCAAAATATCTCCTTGTCCGAGGTGGGACAACTCTTTACCTCAAGCACTCTTAGTGTGCAAAGTTTAGTCTCCCTTAAAACCTTTATTGTTGATTTCCAAGAAGAAGGGGAACAAGTTATTGATCAACAAAACGCTAAGGGGAAAGATCTTGATGAGGTTTTCCAACCCTATAGGGAAGAGCAAGGGATTGTTGAAGACACAGTTGAGGAGTTGGAACCCGAACAAGATGACGAAGTATCAACATGCCCTCCTCTCTCTGATGAAGCCATCCATGAGCCTTTTATCCCTGCACAAGAAGAAACAAACACAGTAAGTTACCCTCCTCTCCAAAATTTTGATGATTCTCTACTTTATGATTTGGGAAATGAGGAGGAGATGGATGAGTCTTTGAACATTTTGAATCCTTCATGTTATGATATAGATAGTGACATAGTTGATATTGATGAGTTCATACATGTTGGAAGACGTAGATGGGATATAGTTGGTTATTATATGGACCCCATTTACGACATTGAGAACCATTTCCAAGTGTTGCCTTCACAGTTATCACGACATGTTACATTAGATTTTGATCAGTGGCAACAAGGAGATGATATATTTACCGATACTTTCCAAACACCCAAGGTCAACCTAGTCCCCTTTTATCCTAATGATTTCCGGTCTTACCTTGAGGGTTTTGATGAGTACTCCTCTGAGCACTTGGATTCACTCCATGAAGAAGATTATCAACCACCGTTGTGCTTAGATCTTGGTGGGAGTAAGAACAACGTTTTCTTGAAGAAGGATTCTTGAGGCAACTTTCTCCAGCCACGTATGATTACTTTACCTCGTTGTGTCAATAAAGGTGTAGTTGGGAAATTTGTCTTTTGTATTGAGTTTCCTCTAAGGCAAACCCTAGAGTTCAAGGGTAGGTTGAATACCTCAAGAAAGAGTATGCCATCTCAACCTTTCAAACTTCCCTTAAGAGATTGTCAGTCATCTTATAGATCCTTGTCAATCCCTTCCAAGGTTTCAGATTATGAGGACGTCCTAGGTAGCCAGTTTCCAGATCTTATGAGGCGGTTTTCTGCACCTTTGACTTTTCACGATCCCTTCCTAAAGTGGATTGAGCACTTTCCTCAAAGAGTGACTTGGCATGATTTTATTGCTCCCACTCACCTCCATGAGTTAGACATTATGGTTTTCGATGATACGATGCATTCTCTAACCCATGTTATTTTTGTTCTTAACTTATAACTGTTTTGGTTTATGATGAAGCAAAGACGCAGGTATTGTGAGACATTGCTAGGATGGTTTCACTGGTCGTTTGACTACACCTAGCATTCAGCCGACAAGTAAATACAGGTAAGTAGGCATTTGCATTCATTGTATATACCATTTGCATCTCATGCTAGAATATTTTGCTTTCACATTTGTACATAAGCTTGTTCTCTTTTTATATGAGTCGGGGGTGATATCACCACCCCAAATGACTGCAAACAACTTTATGTTGAGATCAAGCAGGTTACAGGTTATGCCAGGATATGCTAAGGTTCTCATGCGGTCTACGATGAGCACATGTCCTCGAGTTGGAGCCATATGTTATCCCCAGTTCAAGAATAACTAAGGAGATTGTCTCGAGGCCCATAGGTCCTAGACATGGAGTATCGAGAGCCAGATCGACTTGAGGATGGCCCTGGAGGGCCCATATTTTTCTTTCTTCAGCGCCTCCACTTTTTCATCAGCAGCAGCATCCATCACCTCGGCTTGGTCCTGTAGCAAAAGTGGATCTTGCTCCATGAGATAATGAGTCCAGGTATCATGGTATGTGTCACTCTGATCCTCAAAACCTTTGAATATGTGCATTTGATTCTTTTTGTTTCTAACGGGTGCTTGGATCTTATGCCTATCCACTTGACCATATCTGGGGGGAATGACAACATGCCCTAGTAAGCTTGTGCCCATAGGTCTTGAGTTTCCACTGGGGGGATTCATGAGAAGCCATCGTCCACTACGACCATACTTACTGTTATCCCCCCACTTTCAGGGATAACTAGGAGATTATGTCTCGAAGCCCACAGATCCTAGACATGGAGTACCGAGAGCCAAATCGACTTGAGCATGGCCCTAGAGGGCCCATCTTTTCTCTCTTTCAGCGCCTCCACTTTGTCAACAGTATTAGAAACATCCATCACCTTCGGCTTTGGTCCTACATCAGATATGGTTCTTGCTCCATGAGGTAATGAGCCCAGGTATCATGGTATGTGTCACTCTGAACCTCAAAACCTTTGAATATGTGCATTTGATTCTTTTGTTTCTAACAGGTGCTTGGATCTTATGCTTTTCCACTTGACCATGTCTGGGGGGGATGACAGGATGCTCTAGCAAGCTTATGTCCATAGGTTTTGAGTTGCCACTGGGGGGATTTATGAAAAGCCATCGTTCGTTCCCGTCATACATACCACTTTCCATCTTATTTCTCACTCACCCATCACATTACACTAGTCTGGGCATAGGGTTGGCCAATCATTTATGGGTTGTCCCTTACCTTGTGGGAAGAATAGGCTAAAATGCCTGGGGGGTAAAAGCAACTAACAATAAAAGCCTAAGAATAAAACCTCGATATGCTTCGCCCAAGGATCCCCGAGAAAGCAATAAAAAGATTCTCAGCAAGAAACAGAGGGACCCATAAAAATAATAAAACAAGACCTAGTTGTGGGATGGGGGGTCTCATCACTAGCCAACCTATTAGGTCCATGGGTGCTTAATGGTATGACACTACTAGCAGTTGGTTACCATGCCAGAGTAGTGTCTCTTGGTTGCATGGCCAAGAGAAAGGGGGTCTCATCACGAGCCATCCTTTTCATTTCCATGAAAGTACTTGTGGGTAACATTGTCACCTCTGGTCACCAAGCCAGGGCAGTGTCCCTTGACTAGCTTCTTGAAAGAAAAAAACAATAAAAAAGATAAAAAACAATATGACAAGACCTGGTTAGAGGATAGGGGGTCTCATCACGAGCCAACCTATTAGGTCCATGTGCATCTAGAAGTATGACACTACCAGCATCTGGTCACCATGCCAGGGTAGTAGCTCTTGGTGGCACAACCAAGAGAAAGGGGGTCTCATCACGAGCCAACCTTCTCATTTCCATGAAATGCTTGTGGCTAACATTGCCACCACTGGTCACCAAGCCAGGGCAGTGTCCTTTGACTAGAATCTTGGAAGAAAAAGAATGAAGACAAAAGGCATGAATGGGATTGGAAACATTGCATCCATGACAGGTGCAGCTCACCCTCCAGAGAGGCAACCACCAATAATCCATCCCCACTATTACTACACCTTTTGTCTAGGCATCCCCATCCACCTCACCCACTTACATGACTTGGATTTAATCCTTTCCAAAAACATCCCTCTTCCAATAGACACTAGCCCAATAGGACGTTCTGTCACTTCCTCCAAACATGCATTGAAGACTTGTATAATGTCTTTGAGCACTGGACTGGGGTAAAGAGGTTTTATGCACATAATGTTGATGATAAGATGTGATTGACATTGCTATGATCCATGTGACTTATGATCCCCTAGAGGGTGTAGTTGTTGATGTGCAGGATCATGCTCGACGAACAGGTACACATGGGGAGATGATCAGTTCGAACCTCCATGGTGTTGAAGAGCCCACCAGATGAATGTTGAGAACCCAACATGGGGCAGAGACAAGGCAGAGCATTTGTACCAGGGAAGAGCAGAAGAATCCACCCAAGGCAACTGAGCAGACCTGTACCTAGGGGGGTTGAGCCCTCTCCACAAGAACATTGGCCTTGGAAGGCCCAAGACGTCTCCCAAGATGCCCATGACATCACCCAACAATATGGTCGTTTTGGGCGACAGATATGGCAGTTTTGGCACGTGTGGCAGCTTGGAGAAGCCCAAGGAGGGCTAGTGTTTTTCTCCAGGAGGATGCATTTTCCCTAGAAGGGGATAACGTCACCCTAGAAAGGGGATGACGTCTCACTATTGCTTGATTAGGGTTTTAATTTAAGACTTTTAATGTAAAACAATATGGTTTTGGTATTTTGGCCTTGTCAGCCTTTTAATGACCTAAAATGTAATTTAGGTCATTGGTATGCTATATATTGAGGGTTTTTCCTTCATTTTTTGATAATCTTTCACTCACTCATTAGTGAGGTCTGAAATTTGCACCATTCTTAGGGTTATTAGCTGAAATTTTGAGGCGCACTTGTTGAAGGAAGACTTTTATTGGCATTTTTGGCATTTCTCTTGGTGGAAGGTGTTACAACTAGGGTTTTGCTACATGGTTTCTTGGTGAATTTCTGCAAACACTTCTTGATTGAATGGTTTTAGTTCTATTTACTTGCATATGTTATTATAATTTGTTGAATCAAACCCTAGGTGACAAGCACTAGTTAATGTCCTTGTCTCATGTCCCCACTAAGATTTTTAGCCATTTGATTTACATGAAGAAGATAGAGCCTTGCCATAGCAACACTCTATCCTTTCTTCTAGCCTAGCCGTTTTGTCCTTGTTGAGTTAAGAAGGAGAAAAACACACCAAGGCCTAGGTTTTCTACACCTGGTGAGTCGTTTTTCCCTAGGGTTTGTCTAGTGAAGCCTTGCTTCAGCAAAACATCACTTACAAACTCTCTTGTCTTAGATCAATCATTATTCAAGCTAGTCGTTTTTGCCATTGAGATAAAGAAGGAGAAGAGAGAACTGAGGCCTAGGGTTTCTACACCAAAGTGAGCCTCTCTCCCCTAGGGTTTTGTTGTTGAGGCCTTGCTTTAGCAACACCTCAACACTTTACCCTCTTGTCTTTGGCTTTTCAATATCACTTAGTCCTTCAGCGTTTGTGTCCCCTCTGACTCCATATACCCTAGCAACACATTGATCTAAGGCCTTGTGTGTTGAGTACTTTGATCTTGAACAACTTCTAAACACTTTAAGCAATCTCTCACTAACCTTTCTAACCCTAGCCTAAACTAATTTTCTAACCCTATTGCTGCTACCTATTACTTGTGCTATAAATACATTTATTGCAAAATCTACTTATCTCTAAAGCAATTGCATAACTAGCTAAGACATTGCTTCAAGCATTATTACATTAATGATAAATTTGCCATTGTTTATTGTGAAGCTTCATTAGCATTTATAGTGAAGTGATATATATTGTAATCATTGCCATTATACAACTTTGATTTGCTTCAACAATAATATTGTTTATAAATTGCTTATTATCAAAAAGTCATTGATTATCTAAAGTACTAACCAACAAGAAAGCTTGTGAATGTAGTTTAATTGTTGCTTTGTCTCGGGCAGGTACTCTTATTGGTTACTACTTCCGGTTACTACTTCTTTATTGGCTATTAGTCGGACTTTCTACTCGGTGGTGACTTCTGAGGGGGAAATTATCTTTTAGCTCTTAAGTCTTTTGCCTTCTCAAAGCCCCAGGTCACCGGGGACATCTCCCCTGGGCCTTACCTCCCTAAACAGAAAGAACCTTCCCATTGAGGTGACAGTGGTGGGATTGGTTCAGTTACGCCAGTTTGATCTCCTTTCATCCATCTATTACCCTAACTACAAATTGTGCGATAACACTTACCACTTTCCATTTTTCTCCCGCTCATCCATCCCATTACACTGGTTCAGGCATTGGGTTGGCCAAATATTTAAGGGTTGTACCTTACCATGTGGGAAGAAGGGGCTAAAGGCCCAGAGGGTAAAAGTAGCTAGCAAAAGATAGAAGCCAAAGAAGGAAACCTTGAGATGCTTTTCCCAAGGATCCCCGAGAAAGCAGTAAAAATCTTCTCAGCAAGAAACAGAGGGACCCATAAAAAATGATAAAACAAGACCTCGTTAGAAGATAGGGGTCTCATCACGAACCAGCCTATTAGGTCCATGGGCATGTAGCGGTATGACACTACCAACAACGGGTCACCAAGCCAGGGTAGTCGATCTTGGTGGCTTAGCCAACAGAAAGGGAGTCTCATCACGAGCTAGCCTTCTCATTTCCGTGAAATGCTTGTGGGTAACATTGCCACCACTAGTCACCACGCCAGGGCAGTGTCCCTTAAACTAGATTCTTGAAGAAAAAGCAATAAAAATAAAGATAAAAGGCACGAATGGGCTTGGAAACATTTGCATCCATGACAGGTGCAACTCACCCTCTACAAAGGCACCCACAGGTAAGCCATACATTTCCCTGCTATCACTGCACCCCTTTCCCAAACATCCCTTGTCCACTTCATCCACTCACATGGCTTGGATTTGATCTATCCCAGAAACACCTCACGTCCAGTGAGCATTAGTCCAATAGGACATCCTAGCGTTCCCTCCAAATTTGGATTGTAGATTAGTATAATGTCTTTGAGCACTTGTCAGGGTAAGAGGGGTTTTGTGCACATGTTTAATAAAATTGATGTTTAGATGTGATTGACATTGCTATGATCCCTGTGACTTATGAGCCCATGGAGGGATATCTATTGATGTTTCAGGATCATACCCGACGGATAGGTACCCCGATAGAGAGGTACACATGGGGAGATGATTAGTTTGGACCTCGATGGGAATGAAAGCCCATCAGATGGATGTTGGGACCCCAGCAGGGTGCAGAGACAAATCAGAGGGTTTGCACCAGAGAAGAGGAGGACGTTCCACCAGAGGTAGCTTAGCAGGCCTGTACCCAGGGGGTTCTGCCCTTTCCACCAGGACGTTGGCCTTCGAAGGCCCATGACATCACCCGGGACATCTATGATGTCATACAACACTTGTGGAAGTTGTGGGAGGCAGTTATGTGCCAAGTGGCACATGTGGCAGGTTCCAGAGGCCCAAGGAGGCCAAATGTTTCACTCCAGGAGGCCAGTGTTTCCCTAAATGGGCCTAACGTCACCCTAAAAGGGCATGATGTCATCATGTTTGCTTGATTAGGGTTTTAATTATGACATTTAATGTGAAACAATATTTTGATGTAAATTTGGCCTTGTCGACCGTTTGTGACCTAAAAGAAAAATTAAGGTCATTGCTACATTTATAAATTGAGGGTTAAAACTCTCATTTTCGATTATCTTTCACTCACACTTGTGTGAGGTCTGAAATTTTCGGCCTTTCTAGGGTTTTTGGTTGAAACTGCTAGTGCGCACTTGGTGAAGGAGGTTTGTTTTGGTTATCTTTGGCACTTTTTCTTGGTGGAAGGTTTATAACTAGGGGTTGGCTTGATGAATACTAAGTAAATGTAAGTGAATTTATGCAATCCTTCCCTTACTTGAATGGTTATAGTGTTTTACTTGCATTTTGTTAATGAAATTGTTGGAATAAACCCTAGGAAATAAGCACATGTTGGTGTCCTTAATTTAATTCCCTACTAGGTTATGTCAAGGAGTCATTTTACCTGTTGACGACATTGCTAGGGTCTTGTCATTGCAACACCCTACCATTTTCTCTTCATCCTAGTCATTTTTACCTTGTTATTGACCTAAAGAAGGAGGAAAATGTGTTAAGGCCCATGGTTACCTACACCTTAGTAAACCGTTTTCCCCTAGGGTTGATGGTTGAAGCCTTGGCTTACCAAAACTTCACCATCAAATTCCTCTTGTCTTTGGCCATACTATTATCATATTGTTTCTTCAATGCTTGCCACTACTTTGACTCCATTTGCCCTATGAATGCACTGATCTAAGACTTCTTGGTTGAGAGCTTTGATCACAAACTTCAAACATCCAATATCTTTGGACTACTACTAACACACACTAACCCTAGCCTAGATTGACTTGTTAATCCTATAACTGCGATTATTCATTTGATTTGTAGTCATAGCTTGCAACAATTAATGTTTCTTCAAGCAATTGAAATATTGGCTAATGCTTAGTAATCCTTGCTTCTAATGATGTTGGTATTGTAACATTGATGATAAATCATTCTTGTTCATCTTGAAGCTTCTTTAAAAGCATTTATTGTGAAGTCATGTACTGTGATTATTGCTACTATACATCTTTGATTTGCTTCATCAATATATCAGTGAATTTCTTTATTTAAGAAAGTCTCCAATTATATGAAGTACTAACCAGCAAGTGACCTTGCAAATATAGTTTTTTGTTGTTTTGTTCCAAGATCAGCATCCAGGGAGCAAAACGTTGGCCCTTCTAGGGCTCCTGCAAGCTGCCACATGTGCCAAACGACCCCAACACACTGCCACACGCTCCAGAAAATGTCCAGCTGCCTCAGGTGACGTCCTGTCCATCAAAAGAAATCATCACATCTGCAGTGGGTGATCCCCCCTAGGCCAGGCTCTGCCAAGGAATCCTTGGTAAGGACGTCCTTCCTCTTCTCTGTGCAAATGCTCATCACAACGTTGTCCTGCCTCTGCCATCCCAGCAACCATCTGATGGGCTCTTCAGCCCCATGGAGGTCCGAATTAATCATATCCCCATGTGTACCGATCCACTGGTACCTGTTCGTCGGGTATGGTCCTGCACATCAAAGACTATGCCCTCCATGGGCTCATCAGTCCTCGGGATCATGGAAATGTTAATCACATTTCATCCTTAAATTTATCAAATATATGCATGAAATCCCTAAGATATCATCTAAGAGCTTAAAGACATTACACAAATCTACTATACAAAGCTGAAGAAACCGACAGAATAACCTATTGGGCTAATACCCACAAGATAAGGAAAGTTTCCTGAGAAGATCATTCAAGCCATGTTTTATGAAGTGATATGGTCTAGGGATGTCCAGTCACAGTAAGACCAAGGGCAGGTGTTGTCTGTGGTTGCCTTTGTAGGGGGCGAGCTGTACCCATCATGGATGCATTTTTTCCAAGCCCTTTATTGCCTTTATTTTATTTATTTATTGATTTTCTTTCTTTTTTACTTCAAGATCTGACCAGAGGACACTGCCTTGGCATGGTGACTAGAGCTAACAGTGTTACCCACTGGTATCTTCACAGAAATGATAAGGCTGGCTCGTGATGAGACCCCCTTTCCCTTGACCATGCAACCAAAGGTCATTGCCCTGGCGTGGTGACCAGATAGTGGCAATGTCATACTGTTGGATACCTATGAACATAATGGGTCGGCTCGTGATGAGACCTCCCATCCTCTTGGTTAGGTCTTGTTTTATTATTTTTCTTAGGGTCCCTTTAGTTTCTTATCGAGAGGCCTTTTATTGCCTTCTCGGGGATCCCCTGGGCGAAGCATCTCTAGGTTTTATTTCCTATGGCTTTTCTCCTTTTACCAGCTGCTTTTACCCCCTGGGCCTTTATCCCCTTCTTCCCACAAGACAAAGTGTAACCCTCAAAGGTCATCCTAATGGCCGGACTAGGGGAATGGGATGGATGTGCAGGAGATAAGATGTAAAATGATAAAATGGTGGGAGCGGATGATGGCTCTGCAAATCCCCTTTGGTGGCTAACCTAAACCCATGAACATCAGCTTCCTAAGTCACCCATCAATCACCCCAACAATGGTCAAGTGGATTAGTGTAAGATCCAAGCGGTCATCAGAAATGAGAGGAACCTAATGCATATATAAGAGGGTTATAACGATCAAATATGACACATACCATGATACCTTGGACCAATTACCTCATGGAGCAAGAGTCCTCTCCGATGCAAGTCCAAGCCAATGGTGATGGAAGCTATTGATGCTGATAGGACAAGTCTGGCGAAGAAGAAGAAGGATGGGCCCTCCAGGGCCATGCTCGGGTCAATCCTGCTCTCGGTACTCCATGTCTAGGACTTATGGGCCTCGAGACATGATCTCCTAGTTATCCCTAGATATCAGGGATAACATCTGGCTCCAACTCGGGGACATGTGCTAATCGTAGAGCGCATGAGAACCTCAGTAATCTCTGGCATAAACCTGTAGACCTGCTCACACTTGACAAGGAGGCATCAGTGACAAAAGGTGGGGTGGTATTGCCACCCCGCAAAACAATACATGTATACATAAATAAATCATAAATGCAAATAGAAAGTAGAACACTTACCTGCACTTACCTGTTGGCTGCATGTTGGTGTAGTCAAACAACCAGTGAAGCCAAGCCAACAACATTCCTCGACACCTGCCTTTGTGCTTCATCATAAACCAAAACAGTGATAAATCAAGCACAAAAATGTCATGAGTTAGAATACATGTCACATCATCGAGAAAGTCAGAGTCTAACTCATGGAGGCGGGTGGGAGGGAGAAAATCCTGCCAAGTCCATCTTTGAGAAAAGTACTCAACCCACTTCAAGAAAGGGTCATGAAAAAGGCTAGGTTCATAAAACTGACTCATAGGGCCTGCAAACTGGTTACCGAGAACATCTTCACACCCTGAAGTCAAAGAAAGGATTGATAAAGATTTAGCAGATGGCTGGAAAATTATCAAGGGAAAGTTGAAAGACTGATTGGAACTAGCACAACCCAACCAACCCTTGGAGTCTAGGATTTTCCCAGAAGGAAACTCAACATAAAAAAGGTACTTCCCAACTACACCTTTAATGGAAAAGCATGGCAAAGTAATAGGTGGTTGGGGTGAAAAGTCATGAGAAATCTTCTTTAGGCAAACAAAATCCCAACTTGTATTAAAATCTGAGCACAACGATGGTTGGCAATCATCTTCATGAAAAGAGTCCAAATGCTCAGAAGGGTACTCATCAAAAAACTCAAGGTAAGACTGAAAATCATCAGAGGAATGAGGTACTAGGTCATCCTTGGTTTTTTGAAAGGTACAAGTATAAACCTCATCTCTTTGTTGCCATTGGTTGGAAGTAATTTGTTGCGACAATTGCGAGGGCAACAACTGGAAATGACTCTCAGTGTCATAGATAGGATCCAAGTCATAACCAACTATAACCCACCTACGTCTCCCAACATGTATGAACTCATCAATGTTATCAACAGTGTCACTATCTGTGTCATAACAAGCGGGATTTGAAGCATTTGAAAATTTATCCTCCTCCTTTTCATCACAAGGTAAAGCATCATCAAAAACTAAGATAGGAGGGTAACTTACTGTTTCTTGCTGCGCAGAAACTTCGAGGAGCTCGATGTTTTCAGCATGTGTCACTGTTTCATCCTCATGGGCTGCTTGTTTATCTTCAATTGCACAGCAAGGGTCATCAACTTCGTTCAAAGTTTTTTTTTCTCCTTCATTTTCTGAATCACGGAACAAGGTGTCATCGGCATCTTGAAATGGAATGCAACTAACCTCTTCTTCTTTTTGTTGTGCAGGAGGAAAGGGCTCTTGGATTGTTTCATCAGAGGGAGGCACACACATTGATACTTCATCATTTTGCTCAAGGTCACTGGTTCAAATCCAGAGGGGGGTAGGGTATGTATACCTTCGTTGACTTTACCAGTCAAATCGCTGGGCGGAGGGGGGTCCCTTGTCCCACAAACAAGGGGGTCTCATACACCAATTTGGTGTGCTGGCTTGGCCGTGACCTTAAAAATAGATTATTATTATTATTATCTCATATTGAAAGATGGTCTGCTTCCCTTCTTCTTGGAAATCATCAATAAATTTTTCATGGGAGTACAAACTTTCCATAGTAAGAGTACCTGTAGTGAAGAGGTCCTTCATCCCTGATGAGAAGATATTATGTTCAATTCCTTTAGCCATGCCATAAGCTTCAGTGAGCGTCTTTGGGGCCCTTTTACTGAGGGGCAAACCTAAGTGAGCCAAGATTGCATGGGTATAGAGATGGACCACATACTCTTCTCCAGGACGATGCCTTGCAAGAATCTGGTGTAGAGTGTCCTCAAACCTGCTCTGAAAGTCAAATAGGGTTTCATTCTCAGTTTGCGTTATATGCTCAAAATTTTTTAGAAGTACTAAGATCTCTTCTGATTGAATGCCCCATTCTTCAAGAAAAACTTCTTCCAACTGGTCCATAGAGGTGATGCTAGCATTAGGAAGGTTATCATACCATTTCTTAGCATTTCCATGAAGAGTTTTTGAAAAAAATTTCATCACTACATCTTCAACAACATCATCGATGGGGTGGAATATAAAGTAAGAGTAAAATTCACTCATATGAAAGTCAGCTCTTTCCTTATTGCCACCAGTGAATATAGGGAGCCATCTCTTGGAGATAGGGGGCATTTGTCTTGGGTATCCTGGGATTTTGCTCATGTCTAAAGGTTTATAGTTCCCAGGATCCCATTGTGAATTCATTGTTGGCTTCGTCATCAGTGGAGTCGCCAGATAGTTTTCTTGAAACTACCAAAGAATAGGGGGAAAAAGTTGTAGTGGAGTTTCCAGGTAAGCTTGTAAGAAAAGGTCTTTGAGGCAAGGCTTACCAAAGGATTTGTCGTTGAGGAAGATTAACTCAGTGTTCCCTGGCAACGGCGCCAAAATGTTATCACTCAGTTTGTAGTATAGGTTAAGTAGCTTTGAAAGGCAAGAGTCAAACTGGCATAACAGGAGCATCCCCACCCACTGTCACCTCGATGGGGGGCTCTTTCTATTTAGGGTGGCTAAACCCAAGGGAGACGTCCCTAGGTAATCTGGGGTGCTGAAAGGAAAAGGGTCAAGGGATTAAGGCTCAAGAGGTTAAAGTAAGTTTTCCCTTCACAGATTACCGCCAAGAGGATAGTCAAAGAGAAGATGAACCACAAAATAGGCACCTGTTTGCAAGACAAGGCAAGAGTAAAACTAAAATGTGCGACAGTGGTCAGTACTTCATAAATTAATGACTATCAACATATGAGCATAGATAGCAGTAATTATTGATGAAGTCAATGATTGCAAAAAATGACTATGGCTTACAATATCACTTGTCAATAAACACTGGAGATGATATAACATTCAAAGCATATAATCAATCTTTAAATGATCATTTAACCTACAACCATTCATTCAAGAAGTTTTGCATGAGAAATACACTTACAAATCAATGAAGAGCTTATCAAACCCTAGCTGTAAACCTTCCAATGATAGAAAACACCATAAACATGCCAAAGATGATCCTCCACAAGAGTAGCGCCTCACTTCCAAGAGCAAAATACCGAAGCAAAAGACTAAAAATGATCCTCTCCTAAGAGAGTGAGTTGTGTTATGTAAAAATGAGAGGCAACGTCCTCTCTTTATATCATCCAAATGACCTTTAATTACAAAAATAGGTCATTAAAACAGCCGACAAGGCTGACTTAACAATATTACACCGTTTGTCACATTAAATGCTAAAAATGTCATAAAATGAGCTCAAAAGGGAGACGTCAGGCCCCTCTGAGGGAGACATTGGCCCTTTTTTGGGCAAGATCAGCATCCAGAGAGCAAAACATTGGTCCTTCTACGCCTCCTGCAAGCTGCCACATGTGACAAACGACCCCAGCACACTGCCACACGCTCCAGAAAACGTCCAGCTACCTCAGGTAACGTCCTGTCCATCAAAAGCAATCGTCCCATCTGCAGTGGGTGATCCCCCTTAAACCGGGCTATGCCAAGGAGTCCTTGGTAAGGACGTCCTTCCTCTTCTCTGTGCAAATGCTCATCACAACGTTGTCCTGCCTCTACCATCCCAGCAACCATCTGATGGGCTCTTCAGCCCCATGGAGGTCCGAACTAATCATATCCCCATGTGTACCGGTCCACTGGTACCTGTCCGTCGGGTATGGTCCTGCACATCAAAGACTACGCCCTCCATGGGCTCATCAGTCCTCGGGATCATGGAAATGTTAATCACATTTCATCATTAAATTTATCAAATATATGCAGGAAATCCCTAACATATCATCTAAGAGCTTAAAGACATTACACAGATCTACTATACAAAGCTAAAGAAACCGACATAATAACCTATTGGGCTAATACCCACAAGATAAGGAAATTTTCTTGAGAAAATCATTCAAGCCATGTTTTATGAAGTGATATGGTCTAGGGATGTCCAGTCATAGTAAGACCAAGGGCAGGTGTTGTCTGTGGGTGCCTTTGTAGGAGGCGAGTTGTACCCGTCATGGATGCATTTTTTCCAAGCCCTTTATTGCCTTTATTTTTTTATTTATTGATTTTATTTATTTTTTACTTCAAGATCTGACCAGAGGACACTGCCTTGGCATGGTGACCAAAGCTGACAGTGTTACCCACTGGTATATTCATAGAAATGATAAGGCTGGCTCGTGATGAGACCCCCTTTCCCTTGGCCATGCAACCAAAGGTCACTGCCCTGGC
>ML797279.1:221434-276607 GCA_009831015.1 Picea engelmannii | reverse complement strand
GTGATGGAAGCTGCTGCTGCTGACAGGACAAGTCTGGCGAAGAAGAAGAAGGATGGGCCCTCCAGGGCCATGCTCAGGTCAATCCTGCTCTCGGTACTCCATGTCTAGGACCTGTGGGGCTCGAGACATGATCTCCTAGTTATCCCTAGATATCGGGGATAACAGTTCTGAAACTTGTCTCTCAATGAGCAAGTGAGGTGTGTGTCTAGGTGAGGTGCTAGCCTCCTTATTTATACAAAACTGGCACATGTGAAGTGTCTCTTCACTCGCAGGGCCGACTTCTCCAACTAGGTGGTTATAACCACCTTTATTATATTTCTGGGCCTCTTAATATATTCTGGGGCCGACTTATTCTTTTTCCTTTTACAATTACATTATGACCAATCCACAAAAGGGGATTTGGTCCTTATACAATAGCTGACATGATCAATCCACAATGGGAATTGATCCAATGAATAATATATCAAATAATAATAAGAATACAATTTGCAGTTACATTATTTTAACACTACCCCTTAACAAGAAGGGTATTCTTCAACAACATCATGCGAGAGAGAGGACAACATCATCAACATCATCAAGTGGGTGAGAGGACAACATCATCAATATCATCTTGGAACACTGACTGGGGTATCTATAAATCATCTAAATTTTTTTTCATCGGCAGCATCGTCATTCTCAAAGAAATGCAATCATCATCTGCATCAATATGTATTAGTATAAAATGGATACATCATCATCATCATCACAACACGAGGATAGCTCATCATAATAATAATAGACTGGCTTTACGTCACGGCTATCAAGCCGGAAGCACAGTTCTAGTCTCATCGCATAGTCTTGCTTTACGTCACAGCAATAAAGCTGGAAGCAAGATACTCGTCCTACTTTACGTCACAACAATCAAGTTGGAAGCATGATACTAGACTCGCTTTACGTCACAGCTATAAAGTCAGAAGCTCAATGATAGTCTCATCACATCATCTTGTTTTACATCACAACCATCAGGTCGGAAGCAAGGTACTCGTCCTGCTTTACGTCACAACCATCAGGTCGAAAGCAGGATACTAGACTAGATTTACTTCACAGCTATCCAGTCGAAAGCACAGTACTAGTCTCATCACATCATCTTGCTTTACGTCACAAGCATCAGGTCGGAAGCAAGGTACTCGTCCTGCTTTACGTCACAACCATCAGGTCGGAAGTAGGATACTAGACTAGCTTTACGTCAAAGCTATCCAGCCAAAAGCACAGTACTAGTCACATCACATCATCTTGCTTTACGTCACAACCATCGGGTCGGAAGCAGGAGATGTCTCATCACAGGGACTACTCCCCCTTTCGAGGAAGGTCCTTTCGGACTATACCAAGTTTATCTCGAAAGTGCTCAGACTTTACACGAGATAGAGGCTTAGTCAACACATCAACAACTTGTTCATCCGTGCTAATGTACTGGAGCTTTAAGGCTTCTATCTACACCATGTCATGAATGTAATAATATCGGATCTCTATGTGCTTCGACCTGTTGTGGAATACAGGATTCTCTGACATCTTTATGTAGCTCTGATTGTCACATAGGATCATGGTTGCTTTCATCTCTAAGTCAAATAGACCAGTCAACAACTTTCGAAGCCATATAGATTCGTAGCTGGTAGAACATGCAGCAATGTATTCTGCTTCCGCTGTGCTGAGAGCAATGCTAGATTGCTTCCTACTCTGCCACGAGATCATGGCTGATCCCAAACTAAAACAACATCCCGAAGTGCTTTTCCTATCAGAAACACTTCCTGCCCAATCTGCATCAGTATATCCACTCAATGTGAAATCATGATCTCCATCATAGCTAAGACCACAATCTATTGTACCCTTAAGATACCTCATCACATGTTTTGCAGCCACTAGGTGAACATGTCTGGGTTCTACCAGAAATTGACTCAAGGTGTTCACGGAAAAACAAATGTCTAGTCTGGTGTTCGTCAAGTACATCAGTGATCCAATAATCTGTTTGTACAGTGTGGCATCAATCAATTCTGACGAAGTATCGACCAACAGCTTCAGCTTTGCTTCCATGGGTGCATTCATGGACTTGCTCTCCAACATGTCGAATCTCTTCAGGATTTCGACTGTATACTTCCCTTGGTTAAGGAAGATCCTCTCAGGACTCTGCCATACCTCAAGAACTAAGAAATAATGCATTAGGCCAAGGTCTTTCATTTCAAATTCCGAGGCAAGTCTCTTCTTACATTCAGTGATGAGCTTTTCTTCTCCAGTTAAGAATAAGTCATCCACATATAGCAGTATTATTACTGGCTCATCATTCATGACCTTGAAGTAGAGGTTAGAGTCCGCTTTACTCTTGGTAAAGCCCAAGCTCATCAAGAAACTGTCTATATGGCCATACCAAGCTCTAGGAGATTGCTTCAATCCGTATAAGGATTTCTTCAATCTGCAGACATGAAACTTCTTGTTTTCAACTTCAAATCCTTGAGGTTGCTCTATATACACTTCCTCTTCGATGACACCATTTAGGAAAGTTGTTTTTACGTCCATCTGGTGCAGCTTCCACTTCATCTTAGCTGCAAAAGCTATGATGGTTCTGATCGAAGTGTATCTGGATACAGAAGAGAATGTCTCTTCATAGTCAATGCCTTCCTTTTGAGAAAAGCCACGAGCGATAAATTTTTCTTTATACTTCTCAATACTTCCATCAACAACATGTTTTATTTTGAAGAGCCATTTGGAGGATACCGCGTCTTTACTCTTCGGTCTAGGAACTATTTCCCATACATCATTCTTTATTATGGATTGGTATTCCTCTGTCATGGCATCTGCCCATTCTTTCATCTGAATGGCTTCTTCAAAGCAGGTAGGCTCCTTCTCTAGGAGGTCGCACATCAAAGCCATATAACTGGAGAATGGATTTGGCATTTTCACCTGTCTTGTGGTTCCTTGGGGAACATCGTACTTCTCTCCATCTTGAATAAGCTCTCTAGCCCAAGCTGGCTTTCTTTTATGGAGGATAGACATCTGAGGAGGTTCTTGGACTTCTGATATATCATGGTCTTCTAGAATTTCCTCATCAAGGGAAGCTATGACTTCCCTCACTGGTTTTGCGGCTTTGGGAACCTCCCTCATTGCAGTACTGGGGATTACGGGTTCCTCTTCATATACTTCTTCAAGCTGACATCTTCTAGATTTCTTGAGCGCTGCATCTTCATCAAAGGTCACATCCCTGTTGATCTCAATGTGACGGTGACCTGGTATATAGATTCTGAAGGCCTTGGAGACCTCACAGTATCCCACAAATATTCCCTTCTTTCCTGAAGGTTCCAACTTGTTTCTCTTCTCTTTCAGTATATGAATAAATATTGGGCAGCCAAATATTTTGAGATGGCTTACCTCTGGCTTCTTTCCGGTGAATATCTATTCCGGGGTCTTGAGCCCAAGTGCACTATGGGATAATCAGTTCTGCACATATAAAGCTGCCATTGTTGCTTCTGCCCATAAGCACATAGGAAGATCTTGATCATGGATCATAGTCTTCACAGCTTCCATTATCGTTATGTTCTTTCGTTCAGCAACACCGTTTTGTTGGGGATTATAGGGAGTAGTGAGTTCCCTCTTGATCTCAACATCTTTGCAGAAGTTCACAAACTCTTTTGAGGAATATTCTCCTCCATTATGTGACCTGAGTATATTAATCTTTCTTTCAGAAAGGTTCTCTATCAAGGCTTTGAATTCCTTGAACTTATTGAACACTTCATCTTTAGATTTCAAAAAATATATCCAAGTTTTACGAGAATAATCATCAATAAATGATACATAATATACATACCCACTAATGGAGGACGATGGCATTGGGCCACACACATCTGAATGAATGAGCTCTAGGACTCCTTCTGCTTTGTTGTCTCTCTTCGGAAAAGGATTCTTGATGTTCTTCCCTTGTGCACATCCATTGCATACATCTTCATGGTCACCTTTGAGTTCTAGTAAACCTATGACCGCTTTGCATATGTATGGTAGCGCCTTGTAGTTGATGTGAGCTAATCTTCTATGCCAAAGTTCACATGAGTTTTCAATGGCGTGCATCATGGCAGCCTCTGAGTGACCCTTTAATTTATACAAGCCCTTTTCTTCACTTCCAATGATGATTGCTTCATTTAAAGTTTCTCCTTTAGCCCGCATAAGAACTTCTCCATCTATAAAGGAAACTCTGAAGCCTTTCTTTTCTAAAGCTGAAATAGAGAGTAGGTTCTTAGTCAAACTTGGTACATATAGTACGTTCTTCATCTTCAATGAATTCCCTGAATTCAATTTGTGGTTTGATTCTCCCACTCCCTTGATGGAATATTGGTAATCATCTCCAAGTGTCACTTTCTGAGAAAACTTATTTTCTAAGATACAAGAGAGAATGTTTCTTTGTCCTGTCATGTGCTTGGATGCACCACTATCAATGAGCCAAGTGTCCTCTCCAGGTGTTACAGATCCTGAGAGGGCCGAGATTAAGACATGGTCTTTGATCTACTCTCTTATCATCTTTACGGGTGGCTCTTCATCTTCAACTACATGGGCATGGTGCCTCTTATGTTTTCTCTTGTATTCTTCTTGCTGGCTGGACAAAACTTCGCAATATGTCCCATCTTGTCACAATGATAGCATTGTATAGATGAGTAGTCTCTTTCCTTTCGTTGTCCTTTCTTCTGAAATCCCCTTGGATGAGATTCTTTATGATTGAATTTGTTTGACTATTGAGGCTCTTTATGAGTCTCCTTTTGGAAGTAGGGTTCTTCCTTCCTCCTTTGGTGTGAGTAGCTAGGGCTTGATCATCATCTCTTGCTAGTAACGCTTCACGATTCGCTACTCTTGTTTCTTCTTGGATGCATTCTTCCCATAAACTATCAAACTTTAGTTTCTCCGTTCTGGCACATATCGTTTGGATGAATGCATCCCAAGGTCTTGTGAGACCATTTAGGTCTGTCATTATGAGTTCGTCTTTGTCTATGGTATGTCCAATCGCTTCTAATTGTTCTTTGAATTCTGAGATTCTGGAGTAATATTCCTGAATTGTTTCTCCTTTCTGCATCCTTGTATTCTCCAGTTGAGTTCTTAGATTCATCTTCCGGTTTATGTTCTTTCCTTCATACAGTCTGGTCAAGGCATCAAACATTTCTTTCGTTGTCTTCTTAGATGACACATAAGGAATCAGGTGGTCTTTGATTGAATATGCAATGATTCTTTTGGCCCTGATTGTGTCCTTTTGATGCTTGGCTTTTTCTGCAGTATCGTCGGGTTCCGGAATTTCTCCTTTGACAAATTTTTCTAGGTCATTCTCTTCAAGAACGAGTCCAATCCTATACTTCCAGGCACAGAAGTTTTCCACACCTTCCAACTTGTCAACAAGCTTAGTGCTTGCAGACATCTTTTACCTGGAGCTAGGAAAATGACCGAAAAATGAAAGTGCTCAAAATCAAAATCTGAACTTACCAGGAGGTGCGCTTGGCTAAGGCAAGTAGCCTAGTGTGTTTGGATCTGAAAAAATCCAACTTTTTCTCCTCCAAACTTGATCTGCGGATTTCTGGACTGGTGCTTCTAGTTTTCTGGTACTTCTGGTACTTTTGGTACATTGGTTTTCTTGTACTTCTAGTACTTTGTGAAAATAGGGTTTCACTTTCCGAGAGATCTAGCCACTGAAAAGGTGCGCTGAGAGTGTCAAAGTAATCCATCAAAAAGTTTCAAAATCAAAAAGCCCTAATTTGCATGTACGACAACAGACACGTTTTTCACTCTTGTGAAAGATGCTCTCTTCAACTTGGCTATGATACCATGTTAATGTTTAAGCCATTATTATAGTTCTTTGAATTTCAATAGATACCAATAGCATAATGCAAGATCACTGAGAAATACACAATCACAAGAGAGACAACATTTATCCTAGGAAACCCTCTAGGGGAAGAAAACCCAACAAAACTTCCTTATTATAGATAGCCAATACAATGCCAAGAGAAAACTTAAGCTAATACAGAAGATCCTCTCCCAAAAGATGCGCCACTCTCTCTCCTCCTTCAACTGCAGTTATGAAACTTGTCTCTCAATGAGCAAGTGAGGTGTGTGTCTAAGTGAGGCGCTAGCCTCCTTATTTATACAAAACTGACACATGTGAAGTGTCTCTTCACTCGCAGGGCCGACTTCTCCAATTGGGTGGTTATAACCACCTTTATTATATTTCGGGGCCTCTTGATATATTATGGAGTCGACTTCTTCTTTTGCCTTTTACAATTACATTAGGACCAATCCACAAAATGGGATTTGGTCCTTATACAATAGCCGACATGATCAATCCACAATGGGGATTGATCCAATGAATAATATATCAAATAATAATAAGAATACACTTTGCATATACATTATTTTAACAATTTAAATAGGAGGGACGTAAACACACCCTCAAAGGTCTCCACACCGATTCACCAAAAATTACCAACTCTCACCAAATGGAAAAGCTCTTGAAGAAATGTTTCTTCACATTATTGTTGAATTCAATGCCATTCAAGTTGTGGATAACTCCCCACAATATATTCATCCCTATTTGCAGTCGCTTTAGGACAAACATCATCATGTCTTTGAAACACACCATGGCTTAGCCCCCTCGCCTAAACAACATGATAATTGCATCTCGTTGAATCCAGGTAGTCAACCGCCCAATATGCACCCTTGTCACCATCCTTTGCATAACTAAATGAAATTGAAAATATAGTTAAGGAATTGTTGGGGGTTGGAGTCATGTATCCTAATACTAGCCAATAGTCCTCTTCGGTAGTCATATCTTTGAATATAGAAGGCAATTGTTGCAAGTGCCTAGACTTCTATGCCCTTAACAAGTTGATGATGAAAGATAAATCTTTCATTCCCATCTTTGATGACCTATTGCAGGAGCTTCATGGAGCATATTTCTTCACTAAACTCGATCTCCATTGTGGTTATCACTTAATTTAGATCAAGGAAGTAGACATTCCTTAGTTCGTCTTTTGCACACACAAAGGAAATTGTGATGTTTTGGTGATTCCTTTTGTGCTTTACAATGCCCCATCAACTTTTAAGAGCCGCATAAGCAAGCCTTTTCAACCTTTTTTTTCAACTTTTTGCTTGTCTTCTTTCATGATATTTTGATTTATAACAAAACTTGTGAAGCATATATGGCACATGTTAATCTTGATAACCACTTGTATATTAAAAGTTCCACATGATCTTTTGGCACTCTTGAAGTAGAATATTTGGATCAAATTGTTAGTTGATACGAGGTCAGAATTGATCCCAAGAAAATTCAAGCAGTGAAAGACTGGCCATGCCCAAAGACATTGAAGCTTGCATGGTTTCCTTTGGTCACTAGCTACTAAAACAAATTTGCACATATCTATTACAAAAACGTCGCGTAATTAATGTCCTTGCTCGAAAAGAATGCCTTTGTCTAGAATGATGCATTGAAGCAAGCCTTTCAATGCTTACAAAAAGCTATGTACTCTACCCTAATCTTAATCCCGTTGGAATCCAAATAAAGGTATTGGCGTAGTTTGATGTAAGAGTGTTGATGCATGCCTAATTCCATCGTGACAGATTGTGGTCTACCTTCACCAACAGATTCTCACAAGAGCTGTATAAAATACAAGGCACCCAAATAAAAATGAACATGACTTATTGCCCCCTAACAAATGGTCAAGAAGAGGTGGTCAATAACTTCTTGGATACTTGTTTGAGATGTTTTTCATCCGAGGCCAGTTGGTTCACTATCACCCACTTTCAAAATAGTGGTACAATACTACCTATAATGACAACACAAAAATGCAAACCTTATGAGGTTGTTTATCGACAAAAACCCCAATTTGAAATCTTGTATTTACCAGGCTCATCCATGATTAAGGAAACAAATATCCATCTTACAACGAGAGTTGACTTTCTCTGTACACTTAGGAACAATTTGGTCTTATTGGCTCAAAATAGAATGAATAAATAACTAGAACAACACTTAAAGCACTACTTTCAATAAAGGGATAAAGTATTTTTTCATCTCCAGGCTCATAAGTAGATATCTCTCAAGGAAAAGAACCACTAGAAGCTAGTACCTAAGTTCTATGCCCCATATCAAATCCTCCAATGCATTTGATAGGTTGCATACAAATTGGCTCTCTCTACACATTCCAAGATCCACATAGTTTTTCATGTGTACTGTAGAAACTAGTAGGATTGAATTGTAGCATTCAAACCATCCTCCCTAAACTTATTGAAGAAGGTTCCATTAGGTTATAGCCACATGTAGTACCAGACAAACTAGAGTATATATTGCACCAACTATATTATCCAAGAAGTTATGATACAATGAAATGACATGCAACCTAAATATGTGACCTACGAACCAATAGAGATTTTAAAATAGTTTCCACACCTCCATTCTTAAGGAAAAAGCCTGGTTTGAAGGGTGAGGGCATGTTAGGGTCCTACCATAACATCCCTACTTAGTGGTATTTAAGAGTCAACTAATTAATGACAAGGCCATCCTTTTTTAATAAGGCCCACTAGGTACTTGGTGTGTGGTTAATTAATGTAAAAGGGTCATCATTATGCAATATGTCTCACTCTATAGTTGGTACTCTTTAATGTGGGAACAATGGTGGTTAGGGTTTGGGTAGTGAGAAACTATTTATAATAGTAGGAAGCTATGTAATGTTTTGTCAAGTTATTATTAATGTATCAGAAGCTCTACTCATATCAAGGTTTCCCACTCAAAGAGTCCTCTTTTACTTTCTACAGTTTATACTTCTTCTAACAATATATCTTAATTCTTTGTTTTTTCTATATAAGTACCCCACATGTCCTTTCTAAGTTCATGTTGTGTACCTTTACTTACGACATCAACATCCATTCTTAAATTACTTCCATACTCCTTTATTGAATCATTTGTTTCCATAATTTTGTATTGATTTCTTATTTTGTCCTGCAATTAAAGTCCTCAACCTAACCTTGTCTTATTTGTTCAACTAAATTCCTAAAATGGAGTGACCCATTAAAATAATAAAAAATAAATGAAGAAAATGTAGATTTTTAATGACAAAAATCAACAAATGAAATTTTTGTCATACACTTAGCAACCTAGAGATAATTGTCTTCATAAATTTCATAAATGTCTTAAATCCACATTCAGAAATTACCATAAGCAAAAATACACATTGCTAAGCAAAATATGCAGCAGAAATAACACAGTGGACAACAACCCATAACACTCAGAAATTTAGGGAAATGCCAGGGAAAACCCTAATGTGGGAAAACCCAACAAGAGAGAGAGAGAGAGAGAGATATTATTATTCAACTTCAAGAAAGTACAAAACAACAACAAAATCACATTTCCAGCCAAGGAAAATACCTCACAACACCAAATCTGTCCCACATAAATCTGCCTCGTTTTCTATGCCAAAACCGTACTACTATATAGCCTCCTTTGTACCTCGTTTTTCATGCCCACAGTCATTTGTATAAATTGTTCCATACGACCCAGAAACAACCACAAAATTTCTGAAATTCACCTTGAAAATCGTGCCCAAAATGCCTCGATTTTCGTGTCAAATCCGTACGAATGTATGACTGTACAGATCCGTACAGTATGACCTCCCACATCAGAAAAATATTTCGGTCCAAAACTCACAGAAAAAAAATTCCTGGGATTTGTGCCCTCCTTCCTTGGAAAACGTGCCCTCTTTGTTGTTCACTTTCCTCTCTCAAGTATACTAAGAAAATCTCTCTAACTCAACTCCTCTCGTCTTCTCAATGTCTTCTCAACATGTCTTGCACACTACCCAAAACATTCTTTTATAATCTGAAAATAACATTTCCCCCCCAAAGTGTCTTTTCACCTTTCCCAGCCCTAAATCCAAAGGCCAAGACTAGATCTTGCCTTTTTCAAGATCAAGGGTCATGATCCATTCCCTCCAAAATGTCTCATTTAAATTAAAGTGATTTTCACTTTATTACATAAGTGCTTTATGACAATAAAGTCACTTTAAAATTAGAAGGCACACTTTATTAAAAAGTTACTTTAATAAAAGAACCACTTTATAACAACTTTATAAGAACCCATTACAAAGTTAAGTGCCTAATAGTGTAAACATAAGGTTACATCCACATACAAGACAAAACATGCAAAGTACCTCCTAAGCTAAAAAGCTAACAGAAAAATTCATAAAAAGTATGTTTAATTGGTCAAATGAATTCCTAGAGCATAAACACTTATGTTTCTTGACTCAACAAAATAACAAAATATTATGGATTTAATATGATTTGAAATCTGTTTTTACTTAATAATAAAAAAATCTAATAACTAATTATTAAAAACGATGTTGATAATAATGTGTATCTTAATGTAAAGTTATATAATCTCAAGAAAACATTCCTTTATCAAACACTTCAATAAAATATAAGGTTTTGTATCTTAATAATAACCCAAAGCCAAACTAACTAGGACCTTGATGTAAAGTTATATAACCTCCAGAATACATCATATAACCTTAAGAAAACAATCATTTATCAAACACTTCAATAAATTATAGGGTTTGTATCTTATTAATAACCAAGAACCCAAATAACTAGGACTTTTTAGATACAACATGAATCTTTTCTTAAAAAGAAAATGTTTATATACATAGTATTTATATATAAAAACCTTAATAACATTGTATTATCTTTGATAAGTAAACCTTTATGATTAATATATAAATTATATTTTTTTTCATCATAAAATCGCTAACTACCCTTAGAATGTATATGGTATAACTATATAAGTTGTTAAATAAAAACATTCCTCAAATAAGTTATACACACACACAAAAATTTAAAACTTCACCAATTTACCAATTTCAATGTATGTAAAATTTCAAGAAAACAACTATAAAGAATATTAAAAAAACAAACAACTTCTATTTTTAATTATAACCAAAAAAAAAATAGATCTAAACATATAACATAATTTTTAATTATAACCAAATAAAAAAAAATCTAAACATATAACATAAATTTTGACATTAACAATACTTATATTCTACATTGCCATGCATGATACTATGTATTCCCAAATATTTTGTATGCGAGCCATCATCACGCCATACCTATTACCTTTGTTTTAAGTTGTTTTACTTGAGTCATTAGCATTTCAGTCTGATATTCCAAACAATAAAAACAATTAATATTTGTCTAATATGCCAAACAATAAACAACATTTAAGTCACTACATAAACCATCCATCATTGAATTACCTTTGTGCATTTGACAAAGTTGCATCATGTTATAACTACCTTTTGTTCTCGTATATGGTTCAATCTCTGCTCAACTTGGACCTCCAATTCAGTTAATTCTTCCAATGAACATGTCCCTAGACCCTCCCCCATCATCTTTTTGGAAGCAGACATGAATATAATAAAAACTCATGATGATATATAATACTCGATTCAATTGCATGGATCGACTTTGAAAGATACCTTACCTTTGTGTCGATTCGAGAATCCTAATTCTATATTTCATATTTGCAATCTGTCGGTTTAAATCCTGCACATAAAAATGATAATAATAAAAACTCAAGTCCCTCCAGACTTAGAGATAGGCCATAGTCAATTCTAATCTATAAATATAGATATAGTGCTTGATTATAAATATAAATATAGTGCTTGGTTATAGGGTATAGTCAATTTCAATCTATAAATATAAATATATAGTGTTTGGTTAACTTTTTTTTTTTTTTTTTTAATGACAATTAGCTAAATAAATATGTATGTTTCTTTGCTTTTTAGAAAGTAATTAAAGTTTTTTAAAAATATACATAGTATTTTTATTATATGGATATATATTTTTTTAAATTTAATTATAAATAGATTTTGATTTTTATATTTTAAACTTTTTTTAATAATCTTGTACAATTATTTACTGTAAACAATAAAAGAATAGAAAGTGTGACACACACTTTATAAGTTTACTTTGAGATTTTAACTTTGTACAATTAGTTACTGTAAATAAATTTTCAAAAAATACAATGGAAAATACACACATTACACAGAGTCAACAATAAATACAAAAATGGAGGTGACACAAAAATTAGACAAAAAAAGGCTACCCAAACAAAAAATATAACACATACCCAACATACCCATTTTATTAAATTTCTCCCCAAATTATATTTATGCAAAAATATTAATACACTAATTTTAAATTCTTAATTAACATAATTTTAATTATATATTCAACTTTTAAATTTATAATGGTCATAATTCTAAATATATGTTTAACTTTTAAATCCTCATGGCAAGTTTCAAAGTTGGATAGCAGTTTCCTTTTTAAAAAGGAAAAGTTCTTATAAATTCCTAACCACTCTTTAGAAAACACTCATCTTTTGCCTTCAATATAATTTGTTTTTTCAAGAAAAGTATAATTTCTCCTCCTTGATTTTATGTTAAAATTTTGAGATTTTTCATGATATTTGTATGTCTTAGTGTAACAATTCACTTTTAAAGTAATTCCTTAGTCAAAGTTACATATGTGTCTTGTATGCAAAAGTTACATTGTACCTACACTACCAGACACTTAACTTTGTAATGGGATTTTATAAAGTTGTCATAAAGTGATTCTTTTATTAAAGTGACTTTTTAATGAAGTGTACCTTCTAATATTAAAGTGACTTTATTTCAAAAAGCGCACTTATGTAATAAAGTGAAATGTGCTTTAATATTTTAAGTGATTTATTTTGGAGGGAATGAATCATGGCCCTTGATCTTGTAAAGGCAAGATTCGATGTTGGCCTTTGGATTTAGGGTTTGTGAAAGTGAAAAGACACCTGTGAAGGGAAAGATCATCTTCAGATTTTATAAAAGAATGCATTTGGTAGTGTGCAAAACACAAGAGAGAAGATTGAGAGAGAATTTATGAGAAGCTTGAGAGAGGAAAGAGGGCACATTTCCCAAGAGACTTTGGGCACAAATCCCAAGAAAGTTTTTTTGTTTTGTTGGAGCTGAATTTTCTGCTATTAGAGAGGGCTTATTGTACGGATCCCTATAGTTTTTTCAATAGGCTGAGAGGGCATCCAAATCGAGGAAGCTTGCTGCACAAATTTCGAGGCAACCATTTTAGTGTTTTCTGTTGGAGAAGAGGGAAGTTATGTTGTTGTCCATACAACAAAGATTTTGTCACAAATTTCGAGGTTCTCGATATTCTGGAAATTGTAAAATCCGTACAACTGTACGAATTTTTTGGGCACGAAAATCGAGCCAAATTTTGGGACAGTTTTGATACTGTGAGGTATTTTTCTCTTGGCTGGAAATTGTGTAATTGGTGCTGATATGTACTTTCATGAAGTTGAATAATAAGATCTCTCTCTCTCATTGGGTTTCTCCACCTTGGGGTTTTCCCTGGCATTTGCATAAATTTCTGAGTTATTCATGGTTGATTGAATGTTGTTCATTGTGTATATTCCGCTGCATAATTACTTAGCAATGTGTATTTATGCTTATGGTAATTTCTGAATGTGGGTTTTAGACATTTCAGAGTTCATGCAAAACAATTATCTCTAGGTTGTTAAGTGTATGACAAAATATTAGCTTGTTTATTTTGTCATTAAATTTCCACATGGTATTAGAGCTTGGGCTCTAAGAGACAATGAGCAGTGAGATTTTTAGGCAAGTTTGAAGGGGAAAAATTTGTGATTGTTTTCCTTGAACTGTGACAGGGAATATGGCTGCATGTATTAGATTTGAGGATCGATTGGATGGCATTTCCAACTATTTGCAATGGAAGGTCCGTATGTCAATTGTTCTCAACAAGAACAAGATTTGGAACTATGTCAATTCTGTTGTTGTGGCTCCCACAACAGATCCTATTGCTTTGGATTTGCATGAGGTCAAGGAGGCCAAAGCTCAGAGGATTATTCTGGATGGGGTGAAGAACCACCTTATCCCACACTTGGTTGAGAAGAAGACAACAAAAGAGATGTGGGATGCACTTAAGAACTTATGTGAGGAAAAGAATGAAAACTGGAAGATTGCCTTGAAGGCTAAGTTGCATTATACCAAGATGGGTAAGGAGGAGAGTGTTTCTTCTTATCTTACCCAGGTAGCTAAAGTGAAAGATGAACTGGTTGCGGTTGGAGAGGTCATATCGGATTCAAAGTTGGTGAGGACAGCCTTGAAAGGCTTCACCAAGGAATGGGAAGGCTTCATCAAGTGTGTGGTGGGTCGTGAGCATCTTCCAAATTGGAGCAGACTGTGAGACGATTTCACTCAGGAGGAAATCCGAGAAGGATCTCAAAGCAGTGGACAAAAGACAGATGGTGTTGATGAGAATGTTGATATTGCTACAAAGAGCAAGAAGAAAGGAAGTTCCATGAGGGACTTGAGTAAAGTCGGATTTTATTGTTGTAACTAGTTGGGGCACCTTGCTTCTCATTGTCCTGAGAGGAAGAAGAAGAAGAAGGAACCGGAGGGGCCTGAGACAGTTGTTATAGAAACCATGGAGTACTTTGCTTCCAAGTATGACAAGGAATTTCCTTTGGTTAACCTAGTTTCCAGTGTCAGTAGCGGAGGATTTGGGGATGATATCAGATAGATTGTGGATAATGGAGCCTCTTGCCACATGACAGGAATTTGACGAGTATTCCTAATTATCACAAAGACGAGTCTTGACCGACAGATGGTATGGCGCGAGTTGTATGTGTGGTTGGAAGGGTTAGATTCCAACTCGAGAATGAAGGATTCGTGGAGCTTGATGGAGTTCTCTTTGTCTTAGGGTTGAGGGTTAACTTGCTCTCAATCTCAGCCTTGGACGATGTATGATATTGCACATTGTTTAAGAGGGAACATGTCTTTATTTACAGGGAGGGAGTGGACCCGGTGGAACAACAACTGATCGGAGTTTGAGTGGACAAGTTGTCCATGTTGCAAGGACAACCTTCAGGATATGATTCAACGTCGGATGAGCATGAGGAGGCTCCTGAGACTGCGGTGAGCCCAAGGATCTAGTCTTGCATTCCGAGAGAAGAGAGCGAGTCTCTTCTGAGAACCGACATGAGGCTCAGTTGGTGTGGTCGAACCAATGCTTAGGGTGGAGTGGATTCTCCAAGGAGATCAAGGTTCCAGGTAGCTGTCAGAAGAATATCTTCTAGTTTGAGTTATGTGCAAGTATTGAGGATGGCTACAGGTTCAAAGGGAGCTCCTATTGAGCACAGTGTGATGGGACCAGATGATGGAGATGGCGGCGAGTACTTCCCTTGCTAAGAGGGAGTGTTATCTTTTCATCTTGGGAGGTACTCCGCATATGTGTCTTGTATGCAGAAGTTACCTTGTACCTACACTACTAGGCAGTTAACTTTGTAATGGGTTTTTATAAAATTGTCATAAAGTGATTATTTTATTCAAGTGACCTTTTAATGAAGTGTACCTTTTAATATTAAAGTGACTTTATTTCATAAAGTGCACTTATGTAATAAGTGAAATGTACTTTAATATTTTAAGTGATTTATTTTGGAGGGAATGAATCATGGCCATTGATCTTGTAAAGGCAATATTAGAGCTTGGCCTTTGGACTTAGGGTTGGGGAAGGTGAAAAGACACTTGGGAGGGAAAAGGTCATCTTCATATTTTATAAAAGAATGCATTGGGTAGTGTGCAAGACATAAGAGGAGATTGAGAGAGAATTTTTGAGTAAGGTTGGGAGAGTAAAGAGGGCACATTTCCCAAGAGACTTTGGGCACAAATCCCACCGAGGATTTTTTGTTTTGTGGGCGTTGAATTTTTTGTTGTTTGAGAGGCCATACTATACAGATCTGTATAGACTGTACAATAGGCTAGGAGGGCATGCAAATCAAGGCAACATGCTACACAGATTTCAAGGCAACCATTTCAGTGTTCTCTGTTGGAGAAGAGGCCAGTTCTGTTGCTGCATTGATTTCGAGGTGCTGGAAAGGGAAAATTCGTATAGTTGTAATGATTTTGTGGGCACGAAAATAGAGGCAAATTTTGGGACAATTTTGGTGTTATGAAGTATTTTTCTCTTGGCTAGAAATTGTGTAATTGTTGTTGATATGTATTATCCTAAAGATCTCTCTTTCTCTCTCTCATTGGGTTTCCCCACCTTGGGGTTTTCTCTGGAATTTGCTTAAATTTCTGAGTTATTCATGGTTGATTGAATGATTCTCATTGTGTTTATTCCAGTGCATAATTACTTAGCAATGTGTATTTCTACTTATGGTAATTTATCAATGTGGGTTTTAGACATTTCAGAGTTCATGCTCTAGGTTGCTAAGTGTATGACAGAATATTAGCTTGCTAATTTTGTCATTAAAATTCCACAATGTTGTGCCCCTATATGCAAATGGAATTAACTACCAACCAATGAGTCACATTCAAATTGATTCTTTGGTTGAATTATATATGAGCCTTCCCTATTATCCAACCAACACATGTTCAAATCTCATGGTGTTCACAATACATGTCTTAACACAATGTAACACAATGTTTGATGCCTCACTCAAACATACTTAATTTCCAATCAATAGGTCACTTTTAGAGTGATTGATAACCAAACTATGTCTTAACACAATGCTTTGCAAATTATGTTCAAGTCTACTTGTATCTATAGCATGCCCATGTCATCACCTCAAATGGACTTAACTTAAAACCAATGAGTCGCCTTTAAAGTGATTCATCAATGGGATTCATTATGAGCTTTCAACATCAATAACTAACACATACAATGAAATAAGATTTTCCTTTCTTTGTAAATTTTGTAGAAGTACCTTTATAACTTAATAATGTATTTACAAATCCTCATATTCGTTTCATAAAAAATGTTATTTGACTGGTAAAGTCTACAAAGGTATACATACCCTACCTCCCTTTGGATTTGAACTTGTGACCTCTTAAGAGGAAACACATGTTCTTAACCATTAGACCCACTCAGGCTGTATATTCATTCTAAATTTACATCTACTGAAAATAATAATACTGAAAACCCTAAACTACTTAGGGAGGTACCAGCTAAGTTTCTTGCCTAGTTTTCTAGAGTAGTATATTCATTCTAAATTTATAGGGAGGTACCAGCTAAGGTTCTTGCATAGTTTTCTAGAATAGTATATTCATTCTAAATTTACATCAGCAGAAAATAATAATACTGAAAACCCTAAACTTAGGGATAATTGTTGAAAATAATGCTCTCTAAAAATAAAATGAGGGAGCAATAATCTCTGTTTAAATTTAATATTTCCCCTATTCTTCTGCGCATTAAAGAATTCTATGTATACTCCTTTGTGCATCAATTAAAATTTGGAAAATAAGAAATCTTTTTGTGACAATGTATGCTTTTAAGAATAAAAATACCTATGTTCTGTGTTTAGATTTGCTCACAGATTGTGAATCTCAGCATATACCATCAGTTCTCTCTCAGCCATTTTAGCAAATGCTTGCTATGTATCTTCTTAAAATATGAAACTTACATTTAACGGTTGTATGGTTTGTAAACTTAACGCTTCCTTGCACAAAATATTCCTTCTCCATAAAAGGCTAGTTTAGATGACAGCCTTTGATGACAGAGGCTAGAATAGGGTTGGCGGCTCCTCCTTCAATACAAGCACATACTTCTTTGATAGCACTTCCTCCTTTATTGACGCTCCTGCCTTGAATAAAAAATAACAGCTTCCTTGCGCACATAGATTCCTTCTCCAAAAACAGCGAGTTTAGAAGACAGCCTTTGATGACGGAGGCTAGAATAGGGTTGCCAGCTCATCCTTTAATACAAACACAGACTTCTTTGATTGCACTTCTCTTATAATCTGTATCGATGCCTCCTGCCCTAAATAAAAAACAACTTCCTTGCTTCTATCCAATGACCAAAAACCAACAATTTCTCCCTATCGTGAATGTCAGTTGGATCATGATAGGGCGGTCGTTCCATAACTTTCCACGATTGTAATGCCAACAGCTCCCAACTATTTGACTCCTCCCTTTCCATTTGACAAAGGCTCAAACTATGACATGACGACTCAACTTCGATTTCAATGAAGTGGTAGCTCCCTTTTCATTTGCCTCGGTAAATCATCCTCTAGTCTAGTTGTCCCAGGAGCTTGATTGTCCAAGGGCAGGTTGGTCAAACCATTGGAAACTAGGCAATGCAATTCCCTACAACTTGAAATGATAAAACAAAAAAATTTGGACTCAACTACTTCTTCAAGGAGTTGGTTTCAGAATTTTTTGGGGCACACTTCACCTTGTTTCAGAAGGAAGAAACGAAGCCTAGAATGTTTAGGCAGTCATGGAGGCAGTGCTTGGCACAAGTATTGGAGCAACCTTGTAGACAATTGTTCAGAACAATGCCAAAAGACACTGCGTGTTGGACAAAAGCGAAGGATGAACCAGAGCTACTACTGTGTGGTATCCATCAGCAACCCACTTCGAATAGAGGTAAAGTTCATTGTTCTTGTTCATTTCCCTTAACAAGTTTTGCACGACAAACTTTAGTAGACTAAAGGTTCCAACGGATAGGTGCCTTGGCTGGCAACAAAGGGTAGTGCAACCATCAACTTTGTTTTGTGGACTTGACAATCAACGAAAGGGCAGTTCAGGCATTGGTTGACTTTGGTGCCTCGCACAATTTTTGAGCACTGAATTGGCAACAGAACTTGGGGTTGGCTCATGCAAATCTTTAGTCGAGACAATCAACTCTAAGACTATTGCATCAGATAGGGTTGCATTCTCAATTCACATTCAATTAGACAAATGGAAGGGTCAGGTTGAATTCATAGTATTGCGAATGAATGATTTTGAGGTCATACTTGGCCAAGAGTTCCTAACAACGACAAAATTGATTCTCTTGCCATTTCCAGAAAAGTTCGTTATACTTGATGAACAAAAGTTGTAGTGTCCCTACCTACTGCTGTCACAAAGTTTCCTTACTATTGTAGCAATTTATGTGTATTTTTAGGTGATGACTTTTGTGAAACACTTATGTTGTAGGTTTATTTCCACATTTATTTTCACTGGAATAATGTTGTTGTGGTTTTATGATGTTTGTGAGGTTATGAGTTTTAACAATTAGTTTGCATCATTCCCAAAAGGTGGTGAATGATATATGGCAACAATAGATGTTGTAAATATGCATGTTACCCCTAGCCTAGGGGTAACTAAGGAGATCGTGTCTCAAGGCCCATAGGTTCCAGGGATGGAGTGTCAAGATCCAGACGACCTAAGTATAGCCCCAGAGGGCCCCTCTTTTCTTCAAGTACAGTCCACATATCACGAGCAGTGTCCATCACACTAGGTCTTACTCCATGAAGTAATGAATCCAAGTATCATGGTATGTATCATTGTCATATTTGAAGCACTTGAACATGTTGTATTGAATCCTTCTTCATTTCATAGCATTTGCTTGGAGTTTATGCTCTTTTCCTTGTTTAAACCTAGGAGGGTGACAGGGTGCCCTAGTAAGTTGGTTTCCCTTCATGATGGGTTGTTACTAGCTAGATACTTGAAGAGTCATCATCCATTCCCTCCATACTTACCACTTTCCATTCTCATCCCTTCCACTTCCCCTTCTTCTGGGCATTGGGATAGGATACACTAGGAATGGTTTTACCTTGCCTCGTGGAAAGAAGGGGCTAAAGGCCCAAAGGGTAAAAGTAGCTAGCAAGAGTTAAAATCCAAATTTAAAATCTTCGAGATGCTTCGCCCAGGGATCACCAAAAGAACAATAAAAAGCTTCTCAGTAAGAAAAGGGGACCCGCAAAATAGCATGAACGCTTAAGGTATTAGTTGGTGATTGGGAGGTCTCATCAGTAGCTGACCTATCATGACCATCAACATGTAGCGGTATGAAATTACCACCTGTGGTCACCAACCAAGCCAGGGTAGTGGTTCTTGGTTACATAGCCAAGAGAAAGGGGGTCTCATCACAAGCCAACCTTCTCATTTATGTGAAATGTTTTGTGGATGACACTGTCACCACTTGTCACGAAGCCAGGACAAGCAGGGCTCAACATCACCTTAGAAGGGCACGACGTCATCCTTGGAGGAGATTTTAGATGCACATTTATTTAATTATGTCAGAATTTAATTTTTGTAACAAATTGGCCAAGTCGGCCCTGTTTTTTGACCTAAAGTAATTAAAGGTCAAGTTTGTGTATAAATAAACAAAAGTGACATTCATTTTTCATAATGACTCATCACACACAAGTGGTGGATTGAAATTTTCGCCCTCTTTTAGAACTATTGGCTAAAATAACTAGTGTGCATCTCTTGGGGAAGCTTTATGCTGGTGTGTCTTGGCATTTTCATGGTGGAATGGTCTTCATTTTTCATAATGACTCATCACACACAAGTGGTGGACTGAAATTTTCGCCCTCTTTTAGGGCTATTGGCTGAAATAACTAGTATGCATCTCTTGGGGAAGCTTTATGGTGGTGTGTATTGGCATTTTCATGGTGGAATGGTCTTCAACTAGGGTTTGACATGATTATTCTTGGTGAAGTAAGTAGGAAATCTGCATTTTATTCATGTAATGAATGTTTGTGGTAAATTTTGCTTGATTCATGTTAAAGATTATGAAATTGCTTGTTTAAACCCTAGGGGAGAAACATATGTTTTTCTTTCTCTCTATAACCTTTTCTACTATCTTGAATTGCCAAGTATACATTGTTTGGAAGTGATTACCATAGCCTTAAAGTGCTATCTCTCTAGTAACTTCACCCCAATTAGTAATTATCTTTCAAAGCCTAAGAAAGTAAGGTGCACTAGGGCCTAGAAGTGCCTATTCTCTAGCAAAACCTTTCTTAAGACTTAGATGCTAGGAGCCTTGAAGTGCCAACACCTCTTCCATCTACCTTTTTCCTTGGACAAGTATTATCATTACTTTATTTCTCAAGTAATATTGTTGTTGTTATTGACTCCATAACCCTCTAAAGCCACTGATTTATATGCTCTTGTGGATGAATGAGATCAAAACAACTCTCAAAACACTTTTCTCTCAAGATTTTACTAACCACCACTAACCCTAAACTAGACTAGAGATACCAATTACTAACTTGCTACTGTCATAATCACTGTTACAGACATTGTCTAGCAGGATGTCTAAACTTACTAGTTATCTAAATCAACCCAGAATTTGCATCAGGCAAAGTAATATCAGTTGAAGCTAATGTATGCATTTAATTGCCTCTACAAGTGCATTTTATGAAAGGTATATTGTTGTTGTCACAACTTTATCTTGATGTTGTTATAACTATTGTTATAATCATCCTAGGTAGCTTGTTAAAGTTTATTTGTTGGTTGATACATCTCTATAACTTGCATATGATGAAGTGATATCATTGAAGCTTCAAATACCTTCTTATATTGTCTATACAAGTGCACTTTCTGAGATACATTACAATTGTTACCATTCACTTAATGTTGTTATCTACTTACCATTTGTTGTTGCCAGCATTTACTTTACGCATTTGATGTCTTGATGAAGCACTAATATCAATTGTTGTTTATAAACTTTCATAAGGTTTGTTGTTGTCTTGGTAAATGACAAGTACATTCTTTTAATCCCTTTCTTCACCATTCAAGACATAAACCTGATTTGAGTGACCTAGAGAGAGAGGGGTAGTTTACCTTGTCCTTTTCCCTTTCTCAAACCCCCTAAGTCTTGGGAAATCTCTCTTGGAGTGAGTTTCTTTCTTCCTCCTAAACATAAAGGGATACCCTGTTGAGGTGACAGTGACAAGATTACCCCCATGTTACGTCAATCTCTTCCCACTTGCCTTAGGCTTTGGGAAAGTACAGATTGTGCGATAACAAGGCCAACTTTATTATGATCTCAAACTTGATATTACAAAGAAATTGCACTCACAGATTTGAGTTGGAAATACACTCGCCCTCGTTGTATTGTTTGCTAGTGAAAACAATCAAAGAATGACATAAGACAACGAGTATAGAGCCCTCCACAAACCACAAATCTGCTACCAATAAAGTTTTCCACTTTCCTCAAGGGAAATACGACCCAAATGTTGATCAAATTGACTTTCCCAAGTGATTATGACCCCTCTACTAACCATAACAGTCTCCACCAAGTTTGTTGTCACAAGGAATTGACCTCTCCTCAAGGAAGACATGACCAACACCAAGAAGTTTGGTCCCCTTAATAATGAACTCGACCAACAACCAGAAATTCAACCCCTAGGCTATAGTACTTTTCCCAACACATAAAAGCTCGGCCCCACTCAAATAAGCTCGTCCCTCTAATTTCCAACTCGACCAGCAAGGAGATTACTTGGCCCCAAAGAAGTGAAACGACCTAGTAAGAAGAACTCGACCCTCATACAAGTAGATCTTAGTCACAAAGTGAGGAAAATTTTCCACCAAGATGAGAAACTTGGCCACAACGAAAGATCTATATGATCTCTCCTCTACGATCAGGTAGGGTGGATAGTTTCACCACTGAACCCAATCTTATTCTCTAGGGTTTTTCGTCCTAAGATCCAAAGCTACAAGAGCTCGCTCCAATTCGATTTTAGAAAATAACAATGCATAATGAGAGAGGGTGCCCCCATTCCTCTTTTATATCCTCGTTCACCTTTTTTTGCTAATCCTTTTACCCTTTTAATAAAGTAAAGTGACTTTATAAGTTCAAAGTCACTTAAAACACATTCCACTTAATTACTCAATGTCACTTTTTAGAAATAATTTTTTTCTCCCCGATGAAATCAAATAATTAACTAATTCCCTTTTCTTCAACCGACTATAGCCTACGAGAATCACTTATGCTATTACGTCTATCTCTTGGAGTGATCATTTGGAAAGGGACATTACAAAAGCCTTGTGTTGTGCACATAATAGGAAGGAAGTCAGATGGACGGGTGCAAATTGTCTTCACATTGAGCATAAAGAGGGCGACCAAGCACCCAGAATCGCAACTTTTTGCACGAATCATTGGGAAGTGAATGAGGGTGGAGTGAGAACACAAGTTCTGCCATCATTTTCCAATGTGATGGACGAGTTCGCAAATCAGATGCTTGAATAATTGCCAAAGGTGATCCCACCTTGGCGCATCGTTGACCATTGTATTGAGCTAGAACCGAGGATGCAACTTCCAACCAAAGTTGCATAACTACTTCAAGGGCTTGGAAGAGTTGAGTTGGTAGTTGACAAAGTTGGTTGATGTTGGGTTCATTCGAACTTTCAAGTCATCGTATGGTAAACCTATTCTATTTCAAAAATAGGACACCCAAAAGTTGTATATGTTCATGGACTACCGTGCTTTGAACAAGAAAACCATCAAGAATCGAACCCCCCTACCTTTGCCTACGAATGGCTTTGACAAGTTGATTAATGCCAAGATATTCTCAAAACTAGACATGAGGCAGGGATACCACCAAGTGAGGATTGCATATGGAGATGAGGCAAATACAACCATGGTGACAAGGTATGACAATTTTGAGATCCTTGTTATGCCTTTTGGCTTATGCAATGCCCCAACCACCTTTTTCACTTTGATGAACAATGTGTTCAGAGTCCAAACCATTCTTGGACAAGTCGGTGGTTTTCTATCTCGATGACATTGTGGCTTTTAGTGCGAACACGGAAGACCACAAAAAACACTTGGCAAAAGTCTTTGAGGCATCGAGGAAAAACCAATTATACTTGAAGAAGTCCAAGTGTGTCTTTGGCCACATCGATATTCCATTATTGGGCCATTGGATTGGACAGGGATGCATTCGCATGGATCCTGCAAAGATAAAGGCAATTGAAAATTGGGAGGAACCCAGGACAGTCCATAAGGTAAGAAGTTTCTTTGATTTGGATAACTATTACTATATATATGTGGAGGGTTATTCTAAGATTCAACACCATTGAGTGACTTGTTGAAAAAGAACAAGTTGTGGAGTTCGACAAATAAGTGTCGGGCGACATTCTGCGAGTTGAAGCACATACTTGTCTCGAAACTTGTGTTGAAGCTGCCAAACTTCTAGCAGTCGTTAGAGTTGCAAATGGATGCCTCAAACTTCGCCATAGGAGGAAATTTGTCACAGGAAGGTCATCCATTGACCTATGAGAGAAAAAAGCTACAAGATCGCAAACAAAGGTACCCTATTCATGAGAAAGAGAGGACCACAATTGTGCATTTCCTACAAGCATGAAGGGACTACTTTTTGGGGAAAGTCGTTCATTGTGAAGAAAAACAATGCAGTCATGAGATATTTTTCCACTCAGCAAAAGTTGTTACCCAAGTAGGCACAATGGCAAGATCTCTTGGTGGAATTTGACATAACTATTGAGTATTGATCAAGCAATTTGAAAAAATTGCGAACACCTTAAGTGGGAAAGCGCAACTTGCATCCTTGGATGAGGATGAGTTGTCGATTCCCATGAGAAGTCAAATGCAAGTCTTGATAGATTTGCAAGAGAATACTATGGAGGGATTGCATAAGAATCCCACAATTTTGAACCTCATGAAGTAGGTGAAGGAAGGAAAAACATGAAAGTTTTCGATGGACAATGGGTTCTTGTATTTTGGTGAACGCATCTATATGTGTACTTCATTTAGCCTTCGAAGGGAGCTCCTAAGGGAGTGCCATGAATTGCCTTGGCTGGACACCTAGGACAATGAAGAACATTGACATTGTTAGAATGAGGTTACTATTGAGAACATATGAGGCAAGACGTGGAAGAATATGTCCAACCTTGTCTTGTGTGCCAACAAGACCAGGAAAACACCAAGATGCAAATCGGTCCTGTTATCCCCACTTTTTAGGGATAACTAGGAGATCATGTCTCGAGGCCCACAGGTCCTAGACATGGAGTACCGAGAGAAGGATTGACCTGAGAATAGCCCTGGAGGGCCCATCTTTTCTCCCATCATCTTTTGTCTTGACAGCAACAACAACATCCATCACCATTGGATTGGTCCTGTATTAGAAGAGGTTCTTTCTCCATGAGGTAATTGGTCCAGGTATCATGGTATGTGTCACTTTTGATCATTGAAACCTTTAAATATATGCATCTGGTTCCTCTTATCTCTAACGACTGCTTGGATCTTACATTTGCTCACTTGACCATGTTTGGGGAGATTGACAGGGTGCCCTAGCAAGCCTGTGTCTGTAGGTTTTGGTTTGCCACTGGGGGGATTTCTAAAAAGCCATCGTCCGCTCCCATCATAGCACCACTCTTGCATCTTGTTTCCCACTCACCTATCCCATTTCCCTTGTCTAGGCATTGGGTTGACCTATTTCAGGACTGCACCTTACCTCGTGGGAAGAAGGGGCTAAAGGCCCAGAAGGTAAAAGCAAGCTGGTAAAAGATAAAAGCCTAAAAATGAACCTCCAGATGCTTCGCGCAGGGATCCCCGAGAAAGCAACAAAAATCTTCTTAGCAAGAAACAAGAGGGACCCAGAAAAGTAATAAAACAAGACCTAGTCAGAGGATGGGGGGTCTCATAACGAGCCAACCTATTATGTTCATGGGTACCTAGCAGTATGACATTGCCACTAGCTGGTTACCACGCCAGGTCAGTGACTCTTGGTTGCATGGCCAAGGCAAAGGGGGTCTCATCACGAGCCAACCTTCTCATTTCTGCGAAAGTACTTGTGGGTAACGCTGTTAGCTCTGGTCACCACGCCAAGGCAATGTCCCTTGATTATCTCTTGAACAAAAAAAGCAAATAAAATAATAAAAGGAATAAAAAGAATAAAGGCAAGAATGGGCTTGGAAAAAATGCATCCATGACAGGGACAACTCGCCTTCTACAAAAGCACCCACAGGTAACACTTTGCATCGTTGGCCCTTACTGAACCCACATGCTTGGACATCCCTTGACCACATCATCCACTTACATGGCTTGGATGATGTCTTTTTGGGAACTAACCTTTTTCTATGGATAGTAGCCCAATAAGATGCCTTGTCCTTTTCCCCAGACTTGTATAGCAGGCTTGTGTAACGTCTTTGAGCTATTGACTGAATTATTAGGGATTTTATGCATGTGTTTAATAATATTAATGATGAAATGTAATTGACATTGCTATGATCCTTGTGACTGATGAGCCCATGGAGGGCGTAGCCTTTGATGTGCAGGACCATACCCGAACGACAAGTACCATTTGGATCAGTACACATGGGAAGATGATCAGTTCGAATCTCCATGAGGCTGAAGAGCCCACCAGATGGATGCTAAGACCCCATCAGGGGGAAGAGATAGGGTAGAGGTTGATCAAAGTCTTTGCACCGGAGGAAAGGAGGACGTTCCACCAGAGGCACCCCGACATAGCTTAGCCTAGGGGGTTGAGCCCTTCTTCACTGTGGAGTGTTGGCCTTGGAAGGCCTAGGACATCACCCATCATAACCATGATGTCATACAGCAGTATGGACATTTTGGGAGGCAGACTGGGCAGTATTGGCACGTGTGGCGGGTTGGAGAAGCCCAAGGAGGGCTAATGTTTTTCTCCTGGATGCCCCATTTGCCCTAGAAGGGGCTAACGCCTCCCTTAGAGGGGCTTCTTATCTCTTTATAGCTCAATTAGGGTTTTTATTTGACAATTTAATGTAAAACAATATGATTTTGATAATTTGGCCTTGTCGGCCTTTTACCTGACCTAAAATGTAAAATTAGGTCAAGGTTTTGTATAAATGAAAGATTTTCACTCTCATTTTTTCATCACAACTGACTCACTCATTAGTGAGGTTTGAAATTAGCGCCCTATCTTGGGTATTTGGCTGATTTAAGGAAGGTGCACTTGTTGAAGGAAGATATTTTTGGCATATTTTGGCATTTCTCTTGAAGGAAGGTGTTACAACTAGGGTTTGCATACTATTTCATGGTGATATGTAAGTGTTTTTTCTGCAGAACTTCTTGAATGAATGGTTGCAGTCTTATATTCTTGCATATGTTTATAATTTGCTGATTAAAAACCCTAGGTGACAAGCACACAAGTAGGTCCTTGTCTCATGTCCCCTGATAGAAAAATTTTCAGCCATTGAAGAGGAAAAGGGAGCATAGCCGTAGCTACACTCCTTTCTCCTCTTCCCCTTTGCTAGTCGTACCTGTTTGAGCTCAAGAAGGAGAAGACATCCCAAGCCTAGGTTATCTACACTTAGGGTCGTTTCTCTTCTAGGGTTTAATGATAGAGCCTTGTTGTAGCAACACTCTCCCTCATTTGACTCTCTTGTCTTGACTTTATCTCTCATGCTTGTCATTTTTGCCATCTAAGGAAGGAGGACAGAGCACGAGGCCTTGCCATAGCAACACCAGAGTGAGCCTCTCTCCCCTAGGGTTTTGTCTCTGAGCCCCTGCCATAGTAGCACTTCAGAGCTCTTCCCTCCAGTCCTTAGCCGTCCTCCTTCAACCCTTGCGTCCTCCTTTAAATTGACTCCATTTTACCCTAGAAGGCATTGATCCCAATATCTCCAGCATTGAAGTGGAACTTGATCACAAACTCTCTCCAAACTTGAATTTCAAACCCTAACTACACTAACCCTAAGCTCAACTAACTTACTAACCCTAGTTGTTGACGTCATCCTTGGTTATTACATCTTTAATGTAGAAACGTTTCATTTTATGAGCAATTGAATAGTAGTTAAAGGCATTAATTGAGTTAATTATTGATTTGTTGCATTGAATGCCATATCGTTCTAGTATTTATTGGTGAAGTGACATTACTTTTACTGCTATTTTGTAAACATTGACTTCGTCAACATTTACTTTCAAATTGCTTATATTGAATATCAGATAGTCTTTGATATATATGAAGTACTAACCAAAGCCTGCATATATCAGTTTATTGTTGCTTTGTTCTCGGGGAAGGATTCTACTTGGTTATCTTTGTTGGCTATAAGTCGGACTATTTGTTCTGGTGGTGATCTGTGAAGGGGGAAACTTGTCATTGTCTGATTATCTTTTAGCCTCTTCAAAACCCCAGGTCATCGGGGACGTCTCCCCTGGACCTTACCTCCCTAAAGAGAAAGAACCTCCCCATCGTGGTGACATTGGGTGGGATAGGTTCATGTTATACCAGTTTGGCCTTCTACTCTATAGCCTTTCTTCCTAGCTACAAACTGTGTGATAACATTTTGGCGCCGTTGCTGGGGAACACTAAGTCAAACCTTCCTCAGACGACACCTTTTTCGGTAAGCCTTGCATCTAGAGCCTTTTCTTACAAGCTTACCTGACGACTCCACTAGGGTGTTTTCCCTTATCCTTTGATAGCTTCAGGAAAATTATCTGGAAACTCCACTAATTTTTCCAGGGTGCCACCTTACTCTCAAAATCTGTGATATTTCCAAGTTATGGGATCATGGCACACTGGGAACAAATGTATCCAACTATTGATTTCAAAATTTTTCAAGGATACCCAAATTACTTTGATACAAAATGGCTGAACAATTCTCCAAGATTCTTTGGCCTCCCAACTCCTCACATTGTAATTTTTTTGTATTATATGAGCAAGACAAAATTGGGAGGAGAGGATGCTATTATAAAATTGTTCTTACTCACTCTGCCATCCTACTTACAAGATTGTTTTAAGAGTTGTTGCAAGGACAAGGGTATATCATCTTTCATACACCTCATCAGTAGGTTTATAGACCTTACTAAGACACATTTCCAAACATATGAAGATGTCCTTCAAAACCTCATGGTAGCCTTAGAAAACAAAGGATTCACCACTGAGATTGTAAATGATCTCAGGAAAGCATATCATCATCAATACCAAGAATCCTCTGATATGAAAGACGAGGTTTATGAAGACCATTATCAACCCCTTGAAGAGGAGCAAGACCTCTCCCATAATCCAATAGAATGCAGTAAAGATTTAACTAGAAAGGCGGATTATGAGGATGAAGCACCAGTAACCGCTCCTACATCCAACAAAGCTCTTCAAGATCCTATTCCATCTGCAAAAAATGAAGAGAATGAGGTAAGTTATTTTCCTCTCGAAATTTTTGATGATAACTTATTCTATGACTCAAACAATGAAGAAAAAATGGAGCCCTCGGACAAACTAGAAGATGATGAAGCTCTTGCATAGGAAGGAGCGAGCAAGGTAAGTTACTTCCCTTTCCAAATTTTTGATGATTCTCTATCTTATGATGTGGAAAGTGAAGAAGTTTCGGATGTTTTAACCCCTTCATGTTATGATGAAGATAATGACTTTGTTGAAAATTTGGATGAATTCATACATGTCAGGAAACATAGATGGAATATGATTGGATATGATGCCGATCCCATGTACGACATTGATGGTCCTTTCCAAAAGTTGCCTTTTCATTTATCACATGAAGTTACTAATAATTTTGACATTTGGCAACAAGAACCTGAGTCTATTAAGACAACCAAGGATGACTTGATGCTACGCTCTCCGATTAATTTTCGGTCATACCTTGAGGACTTTGATGAATATCCATCTGAGCACTTAGATTTATCCTATGAAGAAAGTTACCAAACAACGCTATGCTCAGATATTGATAAAAATGAGGAAGTTACTTCCCTGAAGCAGGATGCTTGTGATAAGATTTTCCACCCCCCTTTGATCACTTTACCTCGTTGTGTCACTAAAGGTGTGGTTTGGAAACATGTCCCTCATCCCAAGTCTCCTGTAAGGAAAAACCTCTTTTTGGATTTTAGGGGAAAGTTGAGTGCCTCAAGAAGAAGCTTATTGTCACAGTTTTCCTACCTGCCCTTGAGGAATGATCAGTCATCCTTTCAGGTTTTGCTAATCCCTTTTTGGGCCTCAAGTTGTGAAGACGTCCAAGGTTTGGAATCATCTTGTATTTGTGAATTCATGTAATGTATAACGAGGTTCCCCCCTCGAAGAGGCTTTTTATCTGAATTTCTCTCTTTTTCAAGGCATGGAGTACTTACTCTGAGGTTATTTTATGCTATTTTGATATTTGATTCTTAACATTTGGTATCATAGCTAGACAATCCTCGAGACTCGCTTCTTCAAAACAATTCTTGTTGGAATTTTCACTACAACCTTTTTTCTGGAAGGTTTTGGGATTTGGAATTTATATGGTGTATACGAGACAAATAGAGCTAACTTGGGTCCAAATTTAAGATCTTGGTTCGTTATAGTTTTGGAGATATATTCTATTCAAATTAGGTTTTTTTCTAGTCCTGAAACTAGTCTGAAACAGGTCTTCTTGGCATTTTCGCTCCCAATTTTTTTCGGCTTGGTTTCAGGTTCTAAAACTTTTTACAATACAAATTTCATCACTCTATTCGCTATACTCAAAAAGTTATTCTCTAAGTAAATTAGGGTTTTTGATTGGTCCATATTTCAGTCTAAAACATGTGTTCTTGGAAAAACTGTTATATCGGAAGCTACAAAACTCCAAATTGAGTGGGACATGTACCATTGGTTAGAGTACAGACCAAATCATTACTAGTGGAAATGTCAAGTTTTGAAGTGAAGACAGTGACATGCGGCAGGACATACAAGTTCACTCTCCGAAAAGGGAAAAAATCAGCACATCTTGGGAAAGTTATTATAAAATTTTCTTGGAGAATCTAATCTTGGTCTAACCTATGGGGTTGGAAAGAAGACACATCAGGCTACCTCAGGCCGAAATTTTAGACTCAGAAGGGCCAAAATTGCAGAGATACAACAAAAGAAAGTTCGGCTAAGAGAACAATCTCCAAATCAAGGTTTTAAAAGATGTGTTTTTCTTTTTTTTGGAAAATTACATATCGTTTGACTAGAAGATCCAATTGGAGTGATTCAAAACGTAGAATAAAGTGGGATAAAAGGAGTATCACATAAATTTTGGATAATCTTAGGGACTTTTAGGTACAAACGTATTCCGACATCTCTAAATGTAGGAGTTGTAGTTACTTGTTTGTGCTACAACCCGGGGACATTGTGGTTCTTCCACGTACCTAAAGTATATCGGAACGCCCCTTTCGAATGATTGCAAATTAGACAACACTACTACGGATTTGAACTGTCACATACCTAGCATATATCGAAAGACCCCCTAGAATCCTGAGACCAGCCAAGTAAACCATTTGGTCGTCTTGTTGCTATAGTACACCAAGAACAACACTCAAGGAGATCACTCTCTAGTATACCTGAGTAGTCGAATAGTACGGCTAAGGGCATGGTCAAGCCTCCTTAGTTAGTGCCTTGAGATATTGGGCCGAGTATTATTATTGAACCCCGCACGTATATCAAAAATCTATAGCACCTGATACTCCATTCTCTGTGGGGACCTCTACCTAAGCCAATTAGGAATTCCTACCTTGCAGTGATACTTGGCCAACATGTCACCAAAAGAGCGAAATTCTACACCAAACAAGCCCTCAGACAGTCCTACACTGACACTTGATGAAGGTGAAGAAATGCGTAGGGACATAGATTATTTACAAAAGAAGGCAGTAACAAAATATGAACTACAGAAAATGATGGATTCAACTAAAGCTAAGCTGGAAGCGATGATGGATACAAAGATGGATGGATTAAAAGTGGAGATCATGGAAGGGTTTGTTATCGCATAGTTTGGAGTAAGAATAAAACATAGATATGAAGGGGCAAACTGGCGTAACTTGAACCAATCCCACCCAATGTCTCCTCGATCGAAAGGTTCTTTTTGTTTAGGGAGGTAAGGCCCAAGGGAGATGTCCCCGGTGAACTGGGGTTTTGAGAAGGTAAAGGATTGTAAGATAAAAGGTAAATTACCCCTCACAAGTCACCACCGAGCAGATAGTCTGGCTAAACAACCAATAAAGAGAAAGTATAACCAAAAGGAGATGCACCTGCTGGAGACAAAGCAACAAGAAATATATGCAAGATTACTCGCTTGGTTAGTACTTCATATAATAAATGACTATCTAGTATATAAGCAATTGAAAAATAAATATTGACGAAGTCGATGTTTATATAATAACAATGATGTACAATATCACTTCTTCAATATCATTCCTCAAGGGCAGGTAGGAAAACTGTGACATTATCTGGTGGGCTCTTCAGCCCCATGCAAGTCCGAATTGATCATCTCCCCATGTGTACCAGTCCAACATGGTACCTGTCCATTGGACATGATCCTGCACATCAACAGCTACGCCCTCCATGGGCTCATAAGTCACAAAGATCATAACAATGTCAATCACATCTCATCATCAATATTATTAAAAATGTGCATAAAATCCCTATTACCCTAGTTAAAAGATCAAAGACATTATACAAGCCTGCAATACAAGTTTGGAGAAAGTGACAGGACGTCCTATTGGGCTAGTGTCCATTGGAAGAGGAAAGTTTCCGGAAGAGACCTCATCTGAGCCATGCAAGTGGGTGATGTGGATAAGGGATGTCCAGGCAAGTGGGTACAATGAGAGCAAAGGGTGCAAAGCTTCACATGTGGGTGCCTCTATAGAAGGTGAGCTGCACCTGTCCTGAATGCAATTTTTCCAAGCCCATTCATGCATTTTATTCTTTATTCTTCATTCTTTTATTCTTTATTGTTTTTTCTTCAAGAGGCTAATCAGGGGACACTGCCCTGACATGGTGACCCTGTCACATCTTACTGAAGACACTATCATCCATGTAGATAACATTACTAATGATAGCATCAAAAATATGATTGCAAATGAGCTGATATGTTTGTAATATTTGCAAGACATTAGCTTATCTTGAAGAAAAGTGTGATTGATTTTCCATTCTACAATCATCTCCTGTTATTGCTTACGATCAATTACTTGATTTGAAACCATTATAGGTGTGTTGCTTGCTTGAGTCGCCTTTCTTAATTGTTTCATTGTTTGAAGAGTTTATTTTCCTTTACATGATGAGCATGAACCACATATTATTGACCTGCTTTGGTTAAATGATATTGATTCTTTGTCCCGTAGAAGATTGTTTTACGATCATACAAGTATGGACTGCCTAAGACCATTCCACATTCACTTAGTGGCACCACATCACATGTTACCTCATCCACAAACTTAGATGAAATTGCAAATTTTAATGTGCACTGCTTTGTTATGTGCAATTGACGATTGTTGCTTATCCATTTAAGCGTGTAAGGATTATGATGTATCTGTATTTTTAATCCCAATTGCTTAACCAATTCCTCTGAAATTAAGTTATATTGAGATCCACTATCTATTAATGTGTCAACCTTAGTGTGCCTCATGATGACCCTTATGTGAAACAATTTACTTCTACAATCAAATCCTTCACCAATTTTACCTGTCATACCAGCCAATGAGACTTTAGATTCATCACCTAAATCTGATCCCAAGTCTGTGGGTTGTGTTGCTACTGCAATTGTTTGCCTCCCTTTCTTTTCCTTGAACCATTTTGATCTCTTCTCGAGATGCAATTGCCAACAACGATCCTCATCATGCCCCTCTTTCTTTCAATGCTTGCAAGAGGGATTCTCTTCCTTTCTTGCCACTGAGTTTGACTTCTTGCCATGCCACTTCCTTTTGTCCTCTTTCCTTGAAGACGATTCCCCTGATACACCAACCCATGTTTTCCCTGCTTCAATGTATGTCGCTTGAACAGAAACCACATCAAGATTAGTAGGTCAAAACATGAATATAGTATTTCGAATATGTGCAGGTAAACCTACTATACACTTCATAAGAGTTTCTTGGGTATTTAAAGGAATATCTAACATCAATGCCATTTTACGAAAGCCATCTGTGTATTCTTGCACTGTTTGTCCTTTTCTTAGTTTAAGAGCTTGCCATTCAATTAATGCTTTCTCTTTATAACCCAAATGATAAAATTGTTTTCTAAGTGCAGAAATAAAACTTTTCCATGATGGAAATACATTACTCACTTGTTGTGTGCCATTCTGCAACTTGCTTTTCCACCAGATGAGTGTTGTGCCTACAAGACTAAGTGATGCCAACTTGATTTGAGTTGCTTCATCCTTGATATGTTGCACACTGCAATAAACCTCCATCGGCTTGACCCAATTGTCAAGTCTCTCTGCATTAACTTCACCGTCATACATGGGTAATTCAAATTTAACATCAAGTTTTAATAAAGGCATTTCATTCTTATGTTTATGGACATGTTTCTTTGCAGTGCTTTTAGAACTTGAACTTGAACTTGAAGAAGAAGGAGAAGAAGAAGGTGAAGATGGAGGTGAAGGAGGAATTTGAGGAGGATCCTCTCCTTCTTCACTTTTTCCCTTTGAAGATTCACCAAGAACTGGTCTCTTTCATTCCAAGTAATCATCATACAAAACCTTCATCATCTCCAACATGGCGAATAAAGTTTTTCAAAACTCTTTCTCATCCTGAGAAAGTCCCTCTTCCGATGCCATCTTCTCGCTTTGAGAAGTTCTCTTTCTCAATCCATTTAATGGATTCTCTTCAACAAGCTCGCCTTCAACACGATGTAGCTTTTCCCTGGTTAGTATGCAAAACTCAAATCCAAGCGTCAACCTGGCTCTGATACCACTTGATCCGAAAAGATCTTTTAAATGACAATGGTTGATTTATTATGCATGTGTTTAATAACCATTTAGGAAGCTAAATGAAAGAGGAAGAAATATTACATCCACAAAAACATATACAAATCTGAAATAAAGCAAGAAAAAAAACAATCCATAGAACACCAAAGTGATAACGGAGTTCGACAATCTCGCCTACGTCTCCGGGCCTTTGTCTCAATGGGTGACGCTTTCTTATTTTTGTTCAAAGCTTTAAAAGTACATCACAGTAGTGCCAAAAGGTTACAAAACTAATCTGGTCTTATTCTACCTAATCTCTAGAACCCAACAAAAGAAACGACACTAAAATCGGATGACAGGAGCTCCCAGAAATGGCCCGCAAAGGTGCGCTCCTCAATAGCTTCCCTGCATAAAAATGGCTTTGGCTTGGCAAATCTTCAGCATAAACCTGCTATGAATCCCCTATGGCTTCAAGAAGCCATGGTTCATATAGATCTAAAGTTGGTAACTATCTCCCAACTTCCCTCCAAGATCTAGTCTCAAAATGCGCCCAATATCCCCTAATATTGGCCAAAAATCTCCAAATCTGTTGAATAAATCCATAAAAATCATTATTATATTGTTTAAACCCACTATATAGAAATTAAACAGGGCGCAACCCCTTTTTAGATGGCCCCTGGTCATATTAGGCGCATCCATGTGGCTAGGCACTAATATGCCTGTGCGCTAGCCCCTTATCCCTCAGCTTCCGATCGCATTGAAGGACATGTGGCCTGGTGTTTACTGCTCCACGCTCTACACAATGGTTATACCCCCGATGGAGTAGCCCACGGTTAAGCCCCCTGGTCGGCGGGCTAACCCAACCGACCAGGGCTTAACCCTTAACCTCCGCACGCAAGTATATAGGACCCGGTCTTATGTGATAGGTATCGAAACCGAGGGCTAGATTCCTCCAAACACGCGCCAAACAAAAACATGGCAGATCCCATGGTACCATTATATGGTATGATTTCGTTGGGGGTTGGGGCTAGACTCCAACCCTTTCTCTATCGTAATACATACAATGCAAACTCAAATATAAACGATATTGATTAAGGTCAAGACCCACCCAGTAGGCGGGCTGGTAGCACGACCTACGCGGAGAGTCTAGCACTCAAGGAGGTCCACGGTTCGAAACTCGTTGAGTCAAAACAAAATTTTTCAATGAACTTAAGCCAACCAATGGGTGCCACGTCGTAGCCCATGTCTGGACCACGTGGCACTGTTCCATATGCCAACTACTGCCATGTGTCAGCACACTATTCGACCATCTACCTTCCCTGTCAACAAAACTTGCCCAGTCATTGTATGCCACATGTCGTACGGGCATGCCACGTGTCACCCTTGTAGTGGTGACACGTGTCACTCTCGTATTGGTCCACCTGTACCTACCACGTTGGCATCATGTCCACGTCATCAGTCCATACGCCCAATCAACCTACCACGTGTCACCTCCAAATGCTGCCACATCAGCACCAACTATGCTTGCCACGTCAGTTGTACGACCGTACGACCTGTACAGTCAGTTGCCACGTGGAAATGTAAAAACTATACAATCATCATTGTTTGTCTGTTTGGAAAAATGAACAGATTGCGATATCATGAGCAAACGACGTTCGCTTGAGCCTGTTCAAGTTGTGTTGGGTTCATATCAACGGGGGCTACGCACACGTCCATTTGGAAGCCATTTAGAAAATTTTGATTTTTAGGCCTTTTCTAAGCCCCATCAAGCTCTTAGATCCAATTTTGGATCACTTTCCCCCAACTTCTCTCGCCAGAGGGGTACAAGGGGGGGTGATCGCGAGAATTTTTGGATCCCCCATGGAGAGGATTCGGGGGAAATGCCCTTGAAGCGAAATTTTGGGAAAAATTGTCTTGTAAAATATTGTAATTTCATAGTCATACGTACCCTCAACATCCATCACCATCCATACCTGAAATTTGGATTTGTTTTCAACCAATAACCTAGGTATTTTGAGTTGAAGGGGCGGGTTGTCAGGCCCATGAGCATTTTCTCCAGGTAAGAGAATTGTTGGGATTTGTTCCCTGGGTGCCAGGCTGCAACTATAGAGCTCTGAGACTTCATATCCAACCTGCTGCTAAAGCTCCAGAAGGGAAGTAGGGAAGTTGAAGTATTGTTGAGAAGAAAAGGAGCACACTTCCTCGAGTGGGACAATCATGTGGGGAATGAGAGGTTGTAGGTTGGTGGCTAGAGATGACACATTACTATGAGTTTTTTTGTTGTATTAGAGATCTTAGCCTGACTTAGAATTTATTTTCCTTGGTGGAGTTTTAGCCCCAACTCGTGGGTGACCTATTGTTGAGAGTTTATGAGCAGCAAATTCTATGGCTAGAAGGAAAGTCTAAGGTTTGCAAGTAGTAGGTGACTTTTTACAAATATCAGTGCCTTCTATGTATTTTATTTAATTACTGTGTACAATTGCTTTAATTTTGTTGTGTTTTTCTCTATTATAATTATGCTTAGAATCTATATGTTGTTAGAAACAAATTTATGATCATATGCAAAGAATTCTTAATAATTAATGATATCATAGTTGGAATTTTTATGTGGCATAGCCTAGATTGGTGGCTTAGGATGCTACACATACTTGTGCACATGACCTCCTTCTTCGACAAAGACTAGAGACACAGATACTTTTTCCATTGAAAGGATAAAGTTATGGAGGAGAACAATTGAGAAAGTAGGGAGGCTTTATGGAAATATGAGGATAAGGTTCGTGACTTTGAGAAACGACACCTTGGAATACTTAGTTATGTGTTCTTTCAACGTTGTCAAGATGACAACAAGTTTAGTGAGGGAGTATGTAATAATCAATAATTCACTAAAAAAGAAGACTTGGACCTTTCCCATAAGGCATTCTCATGCAGATGGTAATAAGTGCATTGTTCGACCGGGCGCAGAAGGTTGTTGCATACGAACGGAATGCTAGACATGTCTGCCTAAACATATGGATGGAGCGGTGACCTATCCTTGTTGCCTTATACGTAACTTGGGATGCCTTGCTATGAACTTATATAAAATAGAATGCACAAAAATATATAAACAAACAACCACTCAACATAGAGATACACATAAATTTTCCTTTTATTTATATATTAATATCAACAAGAAGATAATACAACTCATGTGTTGGTTGTACAACTAGGGTTCTTCTTGGCTATACAATTCCACTGTTGTTGTACAACTATACTCTCTGTGTACCCGTTGGCACCAACTGTAAAAGAAATAGTCCCTAACTCAGCCCTCACACCCATCCCTATTATAGGAAAAAGTAACAGACACTAACTCTTCCTACACTACAATTTTGTTGAGTCTACTCAACCCTCACTTGGTCTCACCCAGACATAACAAACGCGACCGTACGAAATTGTATGGGTACTATCTACTTAGCTCCATCTAGAATGATGTTAAGTTATCTCGATCCGAGTCTTCTTATCTATATATCATGCTATAAATAGTTGTCACCCCCCCCCCTTTTTTTAATTCTTAGGTCAATCTGTGAGAAGCTAGCAAAGAGATCCTAGCCATTAGATCTTGATTTAGATCAATGACCAGGATTTATTCCTTCGTTGAGATAACTTAGGCTAACATTTTATGTTCTCACCACATAGAGAACTTACCCTCACTATAAATATTCTAACACTCCTTCTTAGTGAGTAAAGTGTTCTCTATGACTCCCAGCTACTCCCAGAAGTATTCAAATTTTCCTTTAAATAATCCTTTAGTAAGGATATCTACAACCTGCTCATTTGTAGAGACGTATTGAAGCTTTACTGCTCCTTTTTGTACTATGTCCCTGATAAAGTGGTCCTGATCTCAATATGCTTGGATCTATCATGAAATAATGGATTCTCAGAGAGTTTAATACAACTCTGATTATCACAGTATATTACAATAGAATCCAACTTAGAACCAAACAGATCTACAAGGATTTTCCGAAGCCAAAGGACTTCAAATATTTCTTGGCTAGCTTCCATGTACTCAACCTCCGTTGAACTAAGGGATATCAATTTTTGTTTATTGTTGCACCAGGATATCATGTCTGAGCCTAGACTAAAGCAACCTACAGAAGTACTCATTTTGTCCACTGTGTTGTCGGCCCAATCTGAATCTGAGTAACCCAATAGTCTAATTTGATCCCCCTGAGTGTTCTGAAGTACATATTCTATGGCACCTTTTAGATATCTCAAAATATGTTTTCTTGCAATTTAATGCACTCTCCTAGGGTCCACCATGTGCTCCCTGATAGTTTTGACAACAAAACATATATCAGATCTAGTGTGAGTCAAGTACATCAACCATCCAATTAATTGTTTGTAGATGGTAAGATTCACATTCTCTGACTCAGAGGAGTTTAGTTTCTTGAGATTAGTGGTCATAGGAGTGGCCATGTGTTTTCAATCCTCCATCCCAAACCTTTTGAGAATCTCAACTGCATATTTCCCTTGACCAAGAAAAATTTCATCTTTTTGTTGCCAAATTTCTAGGCCAAGAAAATATGCATTAGAACAAGGTCCTTCATATCAAATTCTTTAGCCAAGTCTTGTTTGCACCTTGTAATCAATGTTTCTACTCCTGTCAGGAATAGATCATTAACATAAAGTACAAAAATGAGAATATCACATTTACTCATGAGAAGATATAGATTTGAATCTGCATCAATCTTAATAAAACCAATACTTTGTAGATAATTATCAATTATGGAATACCATGCTTTGGGTGCTTGCTCAAGTCCATAAAGGGCCTTCTTAAGTCTACAAACATGACTAGCCCTGTTATGAACTTCAAACCCTTGTGGTTGTTCCAAATATACTTCCTCCTCAATATTTCCATTAAGAAAAGTTGTTTTAAGTTTTAACATCCATTTGATGTATTCTCCACTCCATCTGAGTGGCAATAAACATAATTGCACGAATGGAGGTATAACGAGCCACTGGAGAAAAGGTCTCGTCATAATCCACTCCTTCCTTCTGAGTGAATCCCTGAGACACAAATGTAGCCTTGTATTTATCAACGTTGCCATCTGCTACATGATTGATCTTGTATATCCATTTGGAACTTACTACTATTTGTTCTTTGTCCTGGGCACTATTTTCCCACACATCATTCTTCATTATGGAGGTATATTCCTCCATCATAGAGTCCTTCCATTCTTGTTTTGTAATGGCTTCTTCGTTGCAGGTTGGTTCTGACTCAATAATGTTACTCATGAGAGCAACATACCCTTAATACCTCTGAGGAGGTATGCTTGTTCTAACAGAGATTTTGGGTGACTTTACTTGCTCACTAGCTTCTTTTAGTAGTTGTTCGATCCATTTTGGTTTCCTCTTCCTGGGAGACGTTGGTTGCCCCTCCTCATGTTGACCTTCTATGGGAGAATCTGAGCTCTGAAAGAAGGGTATTTCTTCTTGTTTAGGAACTTTTACTCCCATAAAATCTTTGTCTTGAAGATATTTTCGGAATGCCCTCTCCTCTTCAAATTTTATATCTTTCCATTCTACGGTCTTCCTGGTAGAGGGAATGTATACCCTTTAGGCTTTGGATATCTCACTATATCCTACTAGAATCCCTTTCTCTGTTGTGGGATCTAACTTAGTCTTTTTCTCAGCAGAAATATGACAGTAGACAATACAACCAAAGATGCGAAGATGACTAATGTCTAGTTTCTTCTACGTAGATGCTTCTTCAGGAGTTACATTTCCAAACACTCTATGAGGAATTCTATTCTGAAGATACACAACAGTATTACATGCTTCTTCCCAAAGGAACTTAGGAAGATCATGTTCGTGTAGCATCGCTTTTGTTGCCCCAACAATTTCTCTATTCTTTCTTTCTAAAACCACATTTTGTTGAGTAGTATATGGGACTGTCAATTCCCTTTTAATCCCAACTTTTGTACATAATTTCTTGAAGGCATAGGATGTGTATTCTCCTCCATTATCAGATATGAGGACTTTTATTCTCTTCCCTGTTTGATTTTCAACAAGAACTTTAAATTCTCTAAATATTTTGAGTATCTCTTTTGAGGTTTTTCATGTCAAAAAGTAAATCCAAGTCTTTCTAGAAAAATCATTTATAAAGCTGATGTAATATCTAAACTTTCCTCCTCTACACAAAGAAGACATGGGACCACAAATATCAATATGAACAAGGTCCAAAATATCTTTGGACCTATGATCACTCTGAGGGAAAGGTGTTCTTACATACTTACCTGGGGCACATCCCTTGCAGACCTCATGATGTTCTGTGGAGAAGGAAGGCATTCCTATCACAATTCTGCCCAAAATCTTAAGAGATCCATGCCCAAGATGATCCATACACATGTTCCATATCTCATAGTCTCTACTATTGTTGCTGCTAGCGAGACCATAGTGAGAGTCAAATTGTAACTTATATAACTTGTCTTTCCTTACTCCAATAACTTGCTCAGATCCCTTACCTAATCCTTTTGGTTTAATGTAATCCCTTTGGTCTTTGAAGGATACTTTATATCCTTTGTCTTCTAAAACTGAGACTGAGATGAGATTCTTCTTTAATCCAAGAACATAGAGAACATCTGAAAGATAGACATGCTTACATGACTCCCTCTCAATCTTATTGTGCCTATTCCCTTTGGATGGTAATCATAATCATCACCCAATAGAATCTCGAACCCAAATTCATTTTCGCTCAAACTATTGAAGTAGTGTTTATGGCCAGTCATGTGGCTGGAAGTTCCATTGTCTATGTACCAAACAATCTTAGTTTGGGTACAGGAAAGAGATGCTTTGCATACATCCTCTGTCATTTTAGATTGATGTCTGGATTCTTTACTTGTTGAGGGTTGTATGATTTTTCCTTGGTTCTGATACCATTGAACTTATATAAAGATAGAATGCACAAAAATATATAAACAAAAAACCACTCAACACATAGATACAATTTCCTTTTATTTATATATTAATATCAACAAGAAGATCATACAACTAATGTGTTGGTTGTACAACTAGGGTTCTTCTTAGTTGTTTGATTCCACTGTTGTTGTACGACTATACGCTCGATATACCTGTTGACACCAACTACAAAAGAAATAGGCCCTAACTCGGCCCTCACACCTGTCCCTATTTCGGGAAAAAGAAACATTCCCTAACTCGACCTTCGTACACCAAAATTTTGCCGAGTCTACTCGAACCTCACTTCGCCGCACCCAGAACTCGATCGTACAGACCTGTACGGGTACTGTATACTCGGCTCCAGCTATAATAGCTATAATGATGTTATGGTATCTCGATTTTAGTCTTCTTATCTATATATCGTGCTATAAAGAGTCCCCCCCTTTTAATTCTTAGGTTAATCCATGAGAAGCTAGCAAAGAGATCCTAGCCATTAGATCTTGATTTAGATCAATGGCCAAGATTTATTCCTTCATTGAGATAACTTAGGCTAACCTTTTATGTTCTCACCACTTAGAGAACTTATCCTCACTATAAAGATTCTAATAGGGTGCATGAGTCAGACCTATGAACCTAAGGAGTGACTTTTCCCCATGAGGTGCAACGTTCAAAAGTTTCCTTCAACGGACAAGATACAATTGGACACATCGACCCACTCGGGTGCACTTGGGCATGGAAAAATGGAATGATAGGGTGACCTCAACAGACTCGAGTTGCTTTGGACGAATTGGACATGGACTCGATGGGAGATGGAAACTTTCAACGAACGTCGGCTTGAGGTGAACTTGGGTCCACTTCAAATGATGTGATTTACTAAGTGCACGACAAGGCTCATATAAGTAAGTGGATGTCTCATTGACCTAAGGCATCAATCAATCGAAGAAGTCATCTAGGTGGTCTACAATTGTCTTAATTCAAGGGTTAGTCATCACAGGTCGACTTGTATTAGCTAAGTGATCGAGATGGAGTCAAGACCTACAAGAGGCAGGTCTGTGGATGCTTCAAGGGTTGGATGGATAGTCGATTGGTTGCATGCCATTGTGATTGTAATTTGTAAATGAGCAACATGAAGATTGATTGCACTGTTATGTTGTTAAGGCACCTGCCTTGGATCCCATTCGTATTGGGTTCTATGATCATCTCTTGTGTATGTTGAATGTTGTTGTTCTATGTATGCTTATGTTGGCTAAGTGTTAGGAGCGAAACATTTTTAAGGTTGCGGTTGGACACATGCGTAATGTGACTATTGGATAATCTAAGTAAGACTTGGTGCATCTAACTCTGGTAGCTTAGAGTGAAGTTATGGACATATTTTAAGTTAAGAGGAATAATCTGGTTGTAGTAGGCGGAGGTTGGTCAAACCACTATGGCCAAGGCAACATAGTGTCACACGACCGTAGATGACGAAACAAAAAAAATCGAGAAAAATTCTTAGTCGGTGACATTTCCCCTCTAATACCATGTTATTTTTCAAAATACACAAAACAAAACTTCCAATAATGATTAGAAACTGACTTTAAAAACTCATGTAAAAGATATACTTTTATTTGAATGAAGTCATCAAATACATAAACATTGTATTATTTTATAGATAACTGGATAACCACATTGATAATAAGTAAGCCTCATTACTAATCACATATACAACATTACTTTATTACATTATTACATTATTAAAGTCCTATACTTAACATAAAACACTTTGTAAATCTACATATTCTTTTTAACATAAAACACTTTGTAAATCTACATACTATTTTTAAATGTCTTATTACCTATATAAAGTTGTTATTTTTTAATTGGTGTTTAATCTCTTTTCATTAATAACTAGTAATTTTAAATTAAAAAATTAAATATCTAAAATTTATAAACGAATAAAATAATAATTTATCCAGCCATTTAAATTTATAAAATATAACATAAATTATTATAAAATAATAAAATTAAATTGAACAAAAGCAAATTTATATTAATTATTTGTATATACTTTTAAAAATTAAAAAATATTTAGTAAAAACTTTGTTACATATTAGAAAAGGACGAAATACCTCATTATCTTGCTCTTTACTTGTTCCATTCGTATCATGATACCTCTCCAACATTTTATGCATGCTTCATGATATATATAAATACAAAATATCATTAATTTTCTTTTTTCAAAAGAGTAATTAATACAAAAAAATACTTGGAATCTTATTATGCTTTCAAATTATAATTAAAGAATAACATTTCAATCGAATCTTATTTATATATTTTTCCTAACTTTTTATATTTATATCCAAAACATAATAAAACAATAAAATAACCTCAAAACTAAATAACATGCATCTCAAGATTCAAGATTAATTTAGTTAGAGATTAAGTAATGACGTGATCCCAAAATTCTTTTAAACTCATATTTGAGAAAACATAATCTCAAAATAATGTTAAAAGTGCGTGCTACTCATTAAATCTGAAAAAGCAATACTTTATTATTAATCTAAGTTCAATTTTATAGAACAAGTATACCAATGATTTATGATAACAAGTGTTGCATGGCAGCGTACTCTCTACCAGGTTGGAATGGAAATAAATACATTGCTATGGCGGGAACGAGGGAGAGATAGAAGTCTGAAATAGTAGAGACACATGGGAAGCATCTTGAAGTACAGGTGGTATCCATGCAGAGGATGACTCATGCCAGTGTGTCACACGCCAACGAAGCAGTTTTTTCCTAGGGTGTGTATAGTTCAAACATAGGACTTAGAAAATTTATGTCTCAATGACTTGAAATAAAGGTTCCTGGAAAAAAAGACCAGGAATCACACACATTAAACATTCAAATATAATAAACACAATTTCCTGACATCCAACATAGTTGAAAAAAAGAAATTTAGCATTCTGAAAGCAGCCCACAAAAATTGTTCCCCAATTAGTTTTCTTTGAAATTTATCAAAAAATAATAATCTCTGTTACATATTTTTGGAATCTGTTCACACTGTTGAAATTGTTCCCGAATTAGTTTTCTTTGAAATTTTATCAAAAATCAATAATGTTTGTTACATACTTATGGAAATTTAAATACATTTGTCATATAGACTGGGATTGGAGCTCCCGTAGACCATAAAAAAAATAAGTACAAGAAATAGGACTGTAGAAAGAAAAAGTGCGCGACGGTAGAGAGGAAAACCTGAAAAGAAGAAATTGAAAGTTATGAGTCTTTGGTTAGAGATTTTTATTTAGAGAGGTAGAATAATTGGATTAATAAAGAAAGCATAACGTGATCAGTATAGACTTACTATGAAGTTGATGTGTTTTTGTTGCTCTCGTCGACGACCACTGGAATCGTGCCAACCGGTTGTTTCCCTTCGTCGGTGAGCTTGTCCATTCTCCTTTGGAGCCATTCTTCAATGTAGCTTCTCACGAAGGCCACGTTGATTTCATCCCAGATTTCTATGTCAAAAAACTCATTTTCTAATTTCCTTAGAACCATAGAAATACTATACAGAGCCTGTTCAATTTCTTCATTGTGTGGCGAATAGTCCACTAGTCAGTGCTCGACATCATATTCACCATATTCAAGGAAGTCATAAAACTTTTCTAAAGACAACCCCTTTAAAATATCAAGTTGTTCATTGAAAGCTTGCTTGGTTAAGGACAAGGATTTGAGGATTAAGTTTGGGTCTTGAACCTCGTTGGTACTTCCGGCTAAATCTATTTGGGTCAGATTTATGAATAATTCTTCTTTCTCTGATATGGCTTGTTCACATGATTCAACAATTGATGGCATGGTTGGCAAAAGGGATCATCGTCTGTTGATAGAAACATTCTTTATTTTTTAAATCCGTCTACAAATGTTTGTGCAAATCACTTTCCCTCATTCGAAACGAAGCTATATTTGTGATGTTTCTCAGGCTTCAGTAATTAGTTGCATTCTTTTCTTGATATTCTTCTCTACATAGAGTCTACAGGATGTGAGGAGGCTGGAGGATCCTTTTAACTTGGTTGTAGGGGTGGCATGCACGATTTTTGCTAAAGAACTGGAAAACAGTGGGGTAGCAATGAAAGCCTCCTCCAACTCCTTGATTCGACCGTTCAGTCTGGCATTCTCAGCTTCAATTCGTCCAATGGAATCATCAAGAGCATCAGCGGTTTCACGGTGAAATCGAGAGATTTGGGACGACTGCATTTTCCTAAAGTTAATCTCTGAACGAGATTTCCATTTCTTATTTGTGACATCTCTCTTTTCAATAATTAAATTTTTAGATTGGTTGTCGAAAACAGTGCTCCAGAATACGAAGGATTCATCTTCGTCAAAAATGTCGGTCTCAGTTATTTCCATTGTGGAACTATGGTGCATTGCGTCCGCAGGAAGATCAACTTTGCGAAACACGACATCCACATAAGTTTCAAGTTGGATGTCCTCACTTGTAATTTCGGGCTCTTCCGCTTGCCCTACAATGTTTTTTCTCTTCTTCGTCAGGGGAAGCTTGTGAGAACTATCAATTTTTTCGCGAGGAGGGTTCTTATCTCCTCCGTTTGAAGATTTACGGGTTGCTTTCTTACGGGGGTGAGCCGTTGAAGCGATTCTCTATGATGTCGTGCTCTTGGGAGTGTTGGTCAGGGACTGGACACTCTTCTCACCAGATTTTTTTCCCTGTTGTCTGTACAATTCAATTGTGCTTTGCAATGTCTCTACATCGCAATCATCAGAAGAAAGAGTGTTCTCGTCACTGTCTATGTTTTCAGTCAGGCGTCTACGAATAAAAGAGCTGCTAAAGACATTTGAATGTAAATGTTCTCGAAAAATCCGATTACGGTCGAACCCTTTTAGCCTTTCAACACATTTTAGGTTCAAGTTCTTGAAATGGCCTGCGAATTCGTCAATCTTGTTGATGTTTCTAAACATGAAGTCCTCGACTTTCTAGGGCAGAGGAATGAGCTGGTTTTTCCTCTTGCCATGGAAAAAATGCAACCAGTAGTTGTATTGCCTTGTTATTTCTATAACAAACATCTTGTCCGTAATGTGACATGGAAGGAAAGCATAATTTTCCCTGGAGCCAAAGATCATTATTACATTGTAATTTTCCTTTCGTTCAAGTGTCCCCTCCCTGTCCAAAAACTTGGTTGCCTGGCCAAACATCCAGGGAGCATCCTTTCCTAACAATAAATCGTTGAAAACCGAGACAGAGTCATTAAAAACCTCATAAAAACAATGGGAGGCCTTGTGCCTCCACAAGGCCTAGTACCAGAATGTTACTAGGTCGAATTCATAGTTTATTTTCTTGGACATAGTCAGTTTTGGAAACGGACAACAATGCGCTATTGTGAAAATCAAGTAGGATGACATATAAAATGTATTCTCTTCTTTGAATCGTGATAGTTGGGAACGGATTTCAATGGAAATTAGCTTCCCCCAATCAAAAATGAATTGTTCCTTGACTGTGAAGTACAAAATATAAATAACTATAGGGGAAATGCTTGCCGTGGATTCTTGTCCCGTTATTCTTGTAAACAACCAAGCAATTTCCCGGAATGGATTTCTAAAGGAACTAACCTGCAACTTTGTGATATATTTAGGAACTGTTGTCGGGTCTTCGAGGAACTCGGGTAAGAGGTCCAACACGTTATCATGTTTCTCTATGAACTGCTTGTAGTCTTGTCCTCTGAAGGTCAAGTTGGCTCCAGCAATCTTAACATCTTGCTGAAGACCTGAGGTAACAAAGAAACAAGAGAATGGTCACACAGTGGAATAATTCTTTGGCTTGAAATATATTTTTCAGTGCACAAAGAGACCACCTCCTTACAATCAAAAACCTCAGGGACGCAGCCTGCACGAGCAATTCCAGAGGTCCAAATCACTTCGTTCTGGGCAGAATGGGATGAATAGTAAGAGTATGCCCTGGACCACTGAAGTTCTGGTCCTCGCGTCCGAAGATATTCACTGTATATCCACAAAATTGTTGTCGAGTTGCTACCATAAGTTTACGAGAACGTCGGTTTGCTCCAAACGATGTTTGAAATGAAGAGTTGGAAGGGATAATATAACCCTGTGCAAATCTTGGTCCAATGCATGTGAATGGGAGATCTACTAGAGGCTTTCGCTCATTAGTGACAATCTCAACGGTTGTTGCATGATGCATTGTTAGCATTAAAGACTAGTAATTGTATACCTAGAAGTGTGAACATGGTGGGTACGACAATGAGCAATTAAGGATTGGAGATTTCGTGAACGGGCCAACGCGACGACCCGTGTTTGAGATGAACAATTGGAAGGGATAATATAACTCTCCGTAGATCTTGGTTTAATACGTATTAATGGGAGATCTCCTCGAGCTTTTCACTCATTAATGACAATGTTGACGGTTCCTGCATGGTGAGCTGTTAGCATGAAAGGTTACTAATTTCATATTAAGAAAGAAGTACGAAGGTCGCAAGGACGAGAAAGGGAAATTAAGGAGTGTAATTATCGAAAGCAATAAGGCGGGCTTCAAAATAGGGTTACAAGGTACGACTATTAGAGGTGAGGGCCCGAGGGTCAAATTGTATGTCTCAAAACTTTTTGAGTGCAAAACGCATAACACAAAAAAGGGCATGATGGGATAGTCCAGAGAGCAATTTGTATATCGCGGAACTCCAAGTATTGTTTGTAGGCCACAGAACAATGGAAGTGCAATCGTGAGCCTGCATGTCCGGGAACCCGCAATCCAAAAAGTGGCTCAAGTATGGAATAGAGAAACGGTTGGTCAGAATCATTTTCACTAATATATTGAAATTTGTAATAGATATCCCATTACCTGACAAGATCTTTTCTGCATGTCTCTGGGCAAGTTCTGTGATGATAGTCAATGTGACTGTCTCGTCGATCCTTTTGCTTTTTAATGATAGTTTGTATGATTGTTGCATGATGAATTGTTAGCATTAAACCTTGGTCATTGCATACTTTAAAAGAAGTGCAAAGGTGGCAGGCACAATAAACAGTGATTAAGAATTGAAGATTTTGGAGCCCACCAACCCGAGAATTCGCGAAAGAGATTCCATGAAATGGGAAAGTATGGAAAGCGGTTGGACGAGCTTCAGAATTAGGGTGACAATGGTTCCCCAGGAGACGTGACTTCCTGAGGGTCAAATTGTATGTGTACTACGGAAGAGGGGATGATGTGGCAGTCCGACGATCGATTTGTATATGGCAGAAGTGCAGGAGATATCTTCGAGCCTTTCGCTCATTAATGACATGTTTAAGGTTCATGCATCACGAAGTGTTAACATTAAAGAAAAAATTAAGGAATGGCTAATTATCGAAAGCAATTGGCCGGGCTTCAAAATAGGGCTACAATATACAACTAGCAGAGGTGAGGGCCCAAGGGTCAAATTGTATCTTTCGGAAGTGTTGACCGCAGAACACGTAACACGGAAGAGAGAATGATGGTGCATTCCTGCAGACAAATTGTATATCGCAGAACTCCAGGCACTGTTTGCTAGTCTCAGAACATTGGAAACACAATCCTGAGCTCGCTAGTCTGAGAACTAGTAATCGAAAAAGTGTCGAAGTCTGGAACATGGAAATGGTAGGTCGGAATCTATACACAGTGGTTGCAGCATGTGCAATCATGGAAATGTACCACGTCATGAACATACAACTAACTTGCGGCTAAGTATTGAAAGTAACGACGGACGATCAGGCTCGTGACAGGGCATTCCAGCGAACAAATTGTATATCGCGAAACTGTGGGCACTGTTTGCAAGTCGTGGAAGATTCGAAACAAAATTTTGAGCCCGTTAGTCCGGGAACCCGCAATCAAAAAAGTGTCTAAGTATGGAATAGGGAAACGGTAGCCCAAACTTGTTTTCGCTAATATATTGAAATTTGTAATAGCTTTCCCATTACCTAGCAAAATCCTCTCTGCATGTTTCTGGACAAGTTGTGTAGGAATAGTTAGTCCTCGAGGCTTTTTCTTATTAATGACGATCTTTACGATTGTTGCATGATGAAGTCTTAGCATTAAACCTTTGTTGTTGCATATTTGGAAAGAAGTACGAAAATGGTCGTCACAAGAAACAATGACTAGGAATTGGAGATTTCGTGAACCCGCCAACCAGAGGATCCAAAATAGGGTGACAAGGTCTCCCCAGAAGACGTGAGGCCCCGACGGTCAAATTGTATCGCTCAACACATTTGAATGCATAATGTGTAACACGGAAGAGGGGATGATGTGAGAGTCTGGCAGTCAATTTGTATATTGCGGAGGTCCGAGTGCTATTTGTAGGTCATGGAACAATAGAAGTTAATCTAGAGGCAGGAATATATAATGTGCATTGGGAAGGGCGCGATTGTGGCAGGGATGGAAGAGAGCCATAAATAGTTTGAAACTTTTTATGAATTCAGGTAAAGTGAAGCTTGCGAGTTGGAGGAGCCAGGGGTGGAATTGTTGATCGGGGTATTTTTTGGGTGCAAGATGTATATCACAGAACAAGTGGAAAATTTTTGCTAAGTAAAGAAAGGAATGACTGTCGTTCCAAGCACTGTAAATGGCGGTTTAATGCGTGTTAATGGGAGATGTCCACGAGGTTTTTTTGTTTGTTAATGTCAATTGTTTTGTACCAGTGTGTTCAATTGTCACTAGTAAAACCATAATTAATGTGCATTGGAAAGGGCGCGAAATTAGTGGGGATGGAACACACCGACAAATGCTTTGAAACTTTCGTGAACCCCGGTACAATGAAGCTTGTGATTTCAAGGAGTCCGCGATGGAATTGTAGATCACAAAAGTTTTGAGTGCAAGATATATATCATGGAACAAGCAGCAACAGAGTTCAAAAGCGCCAGCCCCGGCAACCGCGACCATAAAATTGGCCAAGTATGGAAAGGAACAACGATCTTGGCATTAAAGTTGCTTCTAATTCTTTTATTTTTCGTTTCAACTCTAAATTTTCTCATTCCATAGTATCAACAAACTGCTTCAAGGCTTCTTCGATTGCACCATGGAACTGTGCAATTTTCGATGGTGCAACTCCACCAAAGTCAATCACTGATTTCCATTTTGTTGATAATTTTTGTTTTTTGTATTAATTTTTTAAAGTAACAATGTTTTGAACACTCAATTGTAGGTTGCATGGTGCAAAGTTACATATTCTTTCTCAAATTTTCAGTTCTTGGGTGACTTGGGCTTCAACAATTTCCCTAGTTTGCAGTAATCTTTGCTCAAACCAAATAGATTCTTTAATAAGTTCATTAACATCCACAACTCATGGGATTTCTTAGGTTTCAGGTATGTTTAACCCTGTTGTCTATGAATTTCTTTTTCTCTTGACAAAAGTATACAGAGTATGGGATTTTTCAAGATTTTTCTTAGGTGGGTCCTTACCGCCACCATCGTATGAACCTTCAGGTGATGTGTTTGTCATTTCAATACCACTTGTCCTATATTTTGTTCTCGATGGAGTACTCTTCCAGGAAAGAGTTGGTGAACTAGGGTTTTTGTCTGCTACTTCTCTGCCATTGTGTCGATAGCCTTCATTGGTACTGATCAATTCTTCCATATCATTTAAAACTTGGTCAAACACAATCTCAAGGAGATATAAATCATCTCTACCCCCTTCTTTAAATTGCTCAATTTTTGTAAACAATAGTCAAAATGAGATAAGATGTCATATAGAATTTTCAAGTATTTTTCAAATTACTTAATTGAAAAGAAACTTCACTCAAAATAATGTGGCCCTAGTCTATAATGAGATTCTCACGCAAAGAAAAATGTAGGGTATATATAATATTTCTTGCAACATATACAGTAGATTCCAAACCAATAATACGAGCAAATAACCAAGAAAATTCTTTGTATGGGTATTTTAACGAATTTACCTCAATCTTGGAGACATTAGGGTTATTGCCCGAGTCGACCAAATAATTGTTAAGAAACTTTTCTCCTCCTTTATGCTTTTTCATAAATTCATTAGTTTCTTCGCCTTTAAACCACATAGTGGATGTAGGAAGTCGTAGCATTCCAGAAAACACTGAAGCATCTAAAGAAATAGGTTGTGCTCCTTGAAGTTGAATTATTCTTTTTTTCGAGTTGAAATTATTTGCACACCATTGAACAAGCTCTTTGAAATCTGTTACTTCTAGAACGCAACCATCTAGTGATATGTCTGAAGTCCAAATTAAGTTTGTCTTTTTCTAGACCAAGGAAAGAGATTTGTAATTGTTGTATTCCCTCCACCACTGAAACTCTTGACTCCCACACCCAAGTGTGTTTAGTGTATCACCACAATACAAATCTTTTATCTTACTTGGCATTATTTTCTTTGTTTTTGGCTTTTGCAATAGGTGGCGCTACTGTCGATTTTTATAGCTTGACATATTCTTTTATTTAATTTTATCATGTATTTTCCTGATGGTTTACTCGATATAAATATTTCTTTAAAATTGTCGACCTACATGAGGAGATTTGAATTTATTGCAAGGCTTACTAGCCTTTCGCGAATTTTATAATGGTATTATGCCCACACAAGTGGAAACTGATGTGGCTGGGGAAATAAATGTGATGGAAAGTGGTGATGTGGTGTTGTGGAAAATGAAAAGTAGTAAAACTGAAAGTGCAATGTGAGGGTTGGAAAGTACGTTATGTAGTACACGGGACTATGGACTTGCAGACTTGCGATATGAAGAAAGGTAAGGACTCCCACACATAAACAAGGAATTCAACTAAGTATAGGAGATGGTCGTCGAGGTAGGAGGTGTATTTTGTAGAACACAATAATGCAGGTTGACAGGTATGCGAACCTAGAGACTTGAGAGAAAGGTAAGTGTGATGGTTAGTCATCCCGCATCTGCAACTCAAGAAAAATGGTTAAGTATGGAAGGGTGAAAAGGTGCGTTTTGGGGACCATGAAAGTAAAAGGTGAAAAATGTAGGTAGCGCGATTGCAAACCTACAAACCTAAGGGCATGCAGGTCTGGGACTCAATCTACCCCTGCATTGCTACTCCCACATAACTCAAGTTTCACTAAGTGTTGGAAAACTCGATAAAAGGTAAAAGAGACTAAGTAAAGAGATTCAAGAAGAAAAGAAAGACGAGGGAAGAATTTTAGGGATAGGTAAATGGAAACAAACATTAATCACGAATGTGGATTAACAAAACCCCAATTCTCATAATGTGTCACAAAAGAGTACCCTGTCAAAAACAAAACCAAGGAGTAGTGGTCTCGAAAGCAGGAAAACACCTTTTGAAAACTCAGATGATGGTGGTAACAAGAACCCTACGAAGAAGAATCTTTAAAAATTCCATGTTGTAAATACCTCTTCTATAAGAAAAAGAGACCCAGAAAACGAGATTGGAAATACCTAAAATTTAAGAAAGTCCCTAGAAAATTGATGTAGATGAAATTATCGAAGAACCCAGCTCACCAGAACGACTACTAGAAACGTATTGCTAAAGCTCTGGTCACTCAAGAACCATAAATATTTGAAGAAACATTTGTAACACTTCACCACGTGGTCTACAATCGAAATTCCAAAAAAATGTTAATAGAGATGGTAAACATAAAAAACAAGAAACTGTCTGAAAAATGGAAATCAAAAATTGATTTATGTGACGTTACACCTTCAAATATTGTGCAGTTTTATGAGGAAAACATAGTATCTTTGAAGGAATCTGTTTGTAATATAGAAAAAGAGAATTTAATTATAAAGGAAAAAATAAAGTGATAAGAGACAAATCTAATTCCAAAACCATTGTTTGTTGAGCCATTAGCCACAATTCAACCAACATTTATCCTAGAGGATGTCCCAGAAAGAAGTAGTAAGTTGAAAGTTCATCTAGTTTGTTGTTAGCAGTAAGAAAGTATGATGGAGATAGAATTCAAAAAAAGAATAGAATTAATCCAAGAAATTTGGGAGGTTACACAAAGCTCCACCAACTTTTCAATGAGGATTATGCATTTCAAAGAATATCTCCAAAAATATTTGGAAAACGACGAAGGTTTTTACAAGGATGTTGTGGGAACATTTTTGGCTAAAGTTTCAAGTTTAAGTGGCACCCTCAGAAGAGAACAAAACCTTCCCTCTAACATCCAGATGGAACAAATCAATTCTTGGTGGTTGAAAATTATAAAAAGTTTAAGAGAAATTCTAAATGAGCTAGATGCTGTGAAAAGTAAAAGAGGTGACCTGCTCTAAAAACTTGTTGATCTTTGAACTTGACAACCCAAATTTATTAATGGACACAATCATTTTATCTAAAGAGAAATTATTAGAGCAACTTGAAGTATTAAAAGTTGCATGGGAAAGTGAATTCTCCGATTCAATGGAATTCTTCGAAGATGAAATTGAAAGGTGGTTGGTGCGATATATTAACAAGAATGATGACATCGACAACACATTGCACCAATTGGGTATTGAACTTAGAGAAATGGAGAATGACTTTTTCAAGATAAAGACCGAACATGAGATCACAGTGGCCCCAATGAGGGAATACATAAAAGAGTGGCTAAGAAAAACCCTAATTAAGATAATTGAGACAGATCAAGACAAAGTGATTACAACAATTATGCCACCTTCAACACAACAACCATCTAAAAAAGAAGCATCAACAAGCAATGGTTCAAAATATTTCCATCATCGTAAGTCAAGTATCAACCTTATTCTTTCCTTTATCATTTCTTCTTCTACAATCATTTGTCAAATCACCTTTTCCGTTCCCAACAATCTGTGAAACCTAACGCTGACCCTTGGTTTATTTTCTCGTCTTCAACGTCTCTTTCATTTTATGGTCTACAAGAGCCCCATCCGAGTCCTCTTCGAAGTACAAACACAATCCCTTTAATTTGTATTTGAAGACATTTATTGCTTATTTATTTAAACACATCTACTATTTGTTTAGGTTCCCAGAGAACTAATTTGGGGCATAACATTATTTATATCTCAATACTTTGAATTTAAATATGAGATTTCAAATGTGTGTTTATCATCATCTTTATTGGAGTTAATGAAATTATCATTTAGAGTTCTCTGCCATATGTGGTCCATATTTTCCTTTTCCTTTGTTGAATATTGTGTTCTACTTTGATGAATGTTGTGATGGAAATGTCATTCTTCTTTACTACAGAGTCTTGGTTCATAGTCTTGTAACGTATTGTAAATATTTGTTTTCTAAAAGATACGGTCCTTTCTCAAGTATTCTTTGCATGTGAATATTTATTTTAAAGAATAAGCCTAGTCATTTCTCAAGCGTTTTTATGTTCTTGTATGTTATTTGATATAGAGGAGTACCACCTCTTTAAAAACGTAGCAGGATACATCTTCGTGAGGTTGACTTAAAGACTGTAAAATAGTCTTTTAGATCGACACTAATGTATTTTGGTCTTGTTGGGTAGAGTTCATCTCTATCACAATAATATGTTCCTAGTCTTTAGGAAATTGTTGCAACTAGTTGGATATGAGAGATTCTCTCCAACTAGATGCTTCTTAGAATGGTGTGAGGTTAAGATATTTTCTCAACTGGATAGATTATAGGATTAAGGTAGTCAAGGAAGTTTGTCTATCTTGAGACAAAACTTGTTGTATTTCTATGAATCATTACATTGATTCAATAGAAATCTTGACACATTGTTGGTTTGTAATACTCTACTCTCTCATTTTAATAGAAATTTCATGGAATATGAGTGATTAATAACTTATTTTATATAAAAGTTTCATGGTATATTAATGAGTTATAAATTACTTTGATTTAAAAAAATAATGAATAACTAATTTATATTT
>ML797279.1:179743-213984 GCA_009831015.1 Picea engelmannii | reverse complement strand
CTTTCAACGAACGTCGGCTTGAGGTGAACTTGGGTCCACTTCAAATGATGTGATTTACTAAGTGCACGACAAGGCTCATATAAGTAAGTGGATGTCTCATTGACCTAAGGCATCAATCAATCGAAGAAGTCATCTAGGTGGTCTACAATTGTCTTAATTCAAGGGTTAGTCATCACAGGTCGACTTGTATTAGCTAAGTGATCGAGATGGAGTCAAGACCTACAAGAGGCAGGTCTGTGGATGCTTCAAGGGTTGGATGGATAGTCGATTGGTTGCATGCCATTGTGATTGTAATTTGTAAATGAGCAACATGAAGATTGATTGCACTGTTATGTTGTTAAGGCACCTGCCTTGGATCCCATTCGTATTGGGTTCTATGATCATCTCTTGTGTATGTTGAATGTTGTTGTTCTATGTATGCTTATGTTGGCTAAGTGTTAGGAGCGAAACATTTTTAAGGTTGCGGTTGGACACATGCGTAATGTGACTATTGGATAATCTAAGTAAGACTTGGTGCATCTAACTCTGGTAGCTTAGAGTGAAGTTATGGACATATTTTAAGTTAAGAGGAATAATCTGGTTGTAGTAGGCGGAGGTTGGTCAAACCACTATGGCCAAGGCAACATAGTGTCACACGACCGTAGATGACGAAACAAAAAAAATCGAGAAAAATTCTTAGTCGGTGACATTTCCCCTCTAATACCATGTTATTTTTCAAAATACACAAAACAAAACTTCCAATAATGATTAGAAACTGACTTTAAAAACTCATGTAAAAGATATACTTTTATTTGAATGAAGTCATCAAATACATAAACATTGTATTATTTTATAGATAACTGGATAACCACATTGATAATAAGTAAGCCTCATTACTAATCACATATACAACATTACTTTATTACATTATTACATTATTAAAGTCCTATACTTAACATAAAACACTTTGTAAATCTACATATTCTTTTTAACATAAAACACTTTGTAAATCTACATACTATTTTTAAATGTCTTATTACCTATATAAAGTTGTTATTTTTTAATTGGTGTTTAATCTCTTTTCATTAATAACTAGTAATTTTAAATTAAAAAATTAAATATCTAAAATTTATAAACGAATAAAATAATAATTTATCCAGCCATTTAAATTTATAAAATATAACATAAATTATTATAAAATAATAAAATTAAATTGAACAAAAGCAAATTTATATTAATTATTTGTATATACTTTTAAAAATTAAAAAATATTTAGTAAAAACTTTGTTACATATTAGAAAAGGACGAAATACCTCATTATCTTGCTCTTTACTTGTTCCATTCGTATCATGATACCTCTCCAACATTTTATGCATGCTTCATGATATATATAAATACAAAATATCATTAATTTTCTTTTTTCAAAAGAGTAATTAATACAAAAAAATACTTGGAATCTTATTATGCTTTCAAATTATAATTAAAGAATAACATTTCAATCGAATCTTATTTATATATTTTTCCTAACTTTTTATATTTATATCCAAAACATAATAAAACAATAAAATAACCTCAAAACTAAATAACATGCATCTCAAGATTCAAGATTAATTTAGTTAGAGATTAAGTAATGACGTGATCCCAAAATTCTTTTAAACTCATATTTGAGAAAACATAATCTCAAAATAATGTTAAAAGTGCGTGCTACTCATTAAATCTGAAAAAGCAATACTTTATTATTAATCTAAGTTCAATTTTATAGAACAAGTATACCAATGATTTATGATAACAAGTGTTGCATGGCAGCGTACTCTCTACCAGGTTGGAATGGAAATAAATACATTGCTATGGCGGGAACGAGGGAGAGATAGAAGTCTGAAATAGTAGAGACACATGGGAAGCATCTTGAAGTACAGGTGGTATCCATGCAGAGGATGACTCATGCCAGTGTGTCACACGCCAACGAAGCAGTTTTTTCCTAGGGTGTGTATAGTTCAAACATAGGACTTAGAAAATTTATGTCTCAATGACTTGAAATAAAGGTTCCTGGAAAAAAAGACCAGGAATCACACACATTAAACATTCAAATATAATAAACACAATTTCCTGACATCCAACATAGTTGAAAAAAAGAAATTTAGCATTCTGAAAGCAGCCCACAAAAATTGTTCCCCAATTAGTTTTCTTTGAAATTTATCAAAAAATAATAATCTCTGTTACATATTTTTGGAATCTGTTCACACTGTTGAAATTGTTCCCGAATTAGTTTTCTTTGAAATTTTATCAAAAATCAATAATGTTTGTTACATACTTATGGAAATTTAAATACATTTGTCATATAGACTGGGATTGGAGCTCCCGTAGACCATAAAAAAAATAAGTACAAGAAATAGGACTGTAGAAAGAAAAAGTGCGCGACGGTAGAGAGGAAAACCTGAAAAGAAGAAATTGAAAGTTATGAGTCTTTGGTTAGAGATTTTTATTTAGAGAGGTAGAATAATTGGATTAATAAAGAAAGCATAACGTGATCAGTATAGACTTACTATGAAGTTGATGTGTTTTTGTTGCTCTCGTCGACGACCACTGGAATCGTGCCAACCGGTTGTTTCCCTTCGTCGGTGAGCTTGTCCATTCTCCTTTGGAGCCATTCTTCAATGTAGCTTCTCACGAAGGCCACGTTGATTTCATCCCAGATTTCTATGTCAAAAAACTCATTTTCTAATTTCCTTAGAACCATAGAAATACTATACAGAGCCTGTTCAATTTCTTCATTGTGTGGCGAATAGTCCACTAGTCAGTGCTCGACATCATATTCACCATATTCAAGGAAGTCATAAAACTTTTCTAAAGACAACCCCTTTAAAATATCAAGTTGTTCATTGAAAGCTTGCTTGGTTAAGGACAAGGATTTGAGGATTAAGTTTGGGTCTTGAACCTCGTTGGTACTTCCGGCTAAATCTATTTGGGTCAGATTTATGAATAATTCTTCTTTCTCTGATATGGCTTGTTCACATGATTCAACAATTGATGGCATGGTTGGCAAAAGGGATCATCGTCTGTTGATAGAAACATTCTTTATTTTTTAAATCCGTCTACAAATGTTTGTGCAAATCACTTTCCCTCATTCGAAACGAAGCTATATTTGTGATGTTTCTCAGGCTTCAGTAATTAGTTGCATTCTTTTCTTGATATTCTTCTCTACATAGAGTCTACAGGATGTGAGGAGGCTGGAGGATCCTTTTAACTTGGTTGTAGGGGTGGCATGCACGATTTTTGCTAAAGAACTGGAAAACAGTGGGGTAGCAATGAAAGCCTCCTCCAACTCCTTGATTCGACCGTTCAGTCTGGCATTCTCAGCTTCAATTCGTCCAATGGAATCATCAAGAGCATCAGCGGTTTCACGGTGAAATCGAGAGATTTGGGACGACTGCATTTTCCTAAAGTTAATCTCTGAACGAGATTTCCATTTCTTATTTGTGACATCTCTCTTTTCAATAATTAAATTTTTAGATTGGTTGTCGAAAACAGTGCTCCAGAATACGAAGGATTCATCTTCGTCAAAAATGTCGGTCTCAGTTATTTCCATTGTGGAACTATGGTGCATTGCGTCCGCAGGAAGATCAACTTTGCGAAACACGACATCCACATAAGTTTCAAGTTGGATGTCCTCACTTGTAATTTCGGGCTCTTCCGCTTGCCCTACAATGTTTTTTCTCTTCTTCGTCAGGGGAAGCTTGTGAGAACTATCAATTTTTTCGCGAGGAGGGTTCTTATCTCCTCCGTTTGAAGATTTACGGGTTGCTTTCTTACGGGGGTGAGCCGTTGAAGCGATTCTCTATGATGTCGTGCTCTTGGGAGTGTTGGTCAGGGACTGGACACTCTTCTCACCAGATTTTTTTCCCTGTTGTCTGTACAATTCAATTGTGCTTTGCAATGTCTCTACATCGCAATCATCAGAAGAAAGAGTGTTCTCGTCACTGTCTATGTTTTCAGTCAGGCGTCTACGAATAAAAGAGCTGCTAAAGACATTTGAATGTAAATGTTCTCGAAAAATCCGATTACGGTCGAACCCTTTTAGCCTTTCAACACATTTTAGGTTCAAGTTCTTGAAATGGCCTGCGAATTCGTCAATCTTGTTGATGTTTCTAAACATGAAGTCCTCGACTTTCTAGGGCAGAGGAATGAGCTGGTTTTTCCTCTTGCCATGGAAAAAATGCAACCAGTAGTTGTATTGCCTTGTTATTTCTATAACAAACATCTTGTCCGTAATGTGACATGGAAGGAAAGCATAATTTTCCCTGGAGCCAAAGATCATTATTACATTGTAATTTTCCTTTCGTTCAAGTGTCCCCTCCCTGTCCAAAAACTTGGTTGCCTGGCCAAACATCCAGGGAGCATCCTTTCCTAACAATAAATCGTTGAAAACCGAGACAGAGTCATTAAAAACCTCATAAAAACAATGGGAGGCCTTGTGCCTCCACAAGGCCTAGTACCAGAATGTTACTAGGTCGAATTCATAGTTTATTTTCTTGGACATAGTCAGTTTTGGAAACGGACAACAATGCGCTATTGTGAAAATCAAGTAGGATGACATATAAAATGTATTCTCTTCTTTGAATCGTGATAGTTGGGAACGGATTTCAATGGAAATTAGCTTCCCCCAATCAAAAATGAATTGTTCCTTGACTGTGAAGTACAAAATATAAATAACTATAGGGGAAATGCTTGCCGTGGATTCTTGTCCCGTTATTCTTGTAAACAACCAAGCAATTTCCCGGAATGGATTTCTAAAGGAACTAACCTGCAACTTTGTGATATATTTAGGAACTGTTGTCGGGTCTTCGAGGAACTCGGGTAAGAGGTCCAACACGTTATCATGTTTCTCTATGAACTGCTTGTAGTCTTGTCCTCTGAAGGTCAAGTTGGCTCCAGCAATCTTAACATCTTGCTGAAGACCTGAGGTAACAAAGAAACAAGAGAATGGTCACACAGTGGAATAATTCTTTGGCTTGAAATATATTTTTCAGTGCACAAAGAGACCACCTCCTTACAATCAAAAACCTCAGGGACGCAGCCTGCACGAGCAATTCCAGAGGTCCAAATCACTTCGTTCTGGGCAGAATGGGATGAATAGTAAGAGTATGCCCTGGACCACTGAAGTTCTGGTCCTCGCGTCCGAAGATATTCACTGTATATCCACAAAATTGTTGTCGAGTTGCTACCATAAGTTTACGAGAACGTCGGTTTGCTCCAAACGATGTTTGAAATGAAGAGTTGGAAGGGATAATATAACCCTGTGCAAATCTTGGTCCAATGCATGTGAATGGGAGATCTACTAGAGGCTTTCGCTCATTAGTGACAATCTCAACGGTTGTTGCATGATGCATTGTTAGCATTAAAGACTAGTAATTGTATACCTAGAAGTGTGAACATGGTGGGTACGACAATGAGCAATTAAGGATTGGAGATTTCGTGAACGGGCCAACGCGACGACCCGTGTTTGAGATGAACAATTGGAAGGGATAATATAACTCTCCGTAGATCTTGGTTTAATACGTATTAATGGGAGATCTCCTCGAGCTTTTCACTCATTAATGACAATGTTGACGGTTCCTGCATGGTGAGCTGTTAGCATGAAAGGTTACTAATTTCATATTAAGAAAGAAGTACGAAGGTCGCAAGGACGAGAAAGGGAAATTAAGGAGTGTAATTATCGAAAGCAATAAGGCGGGCTTCAAAATAGGGTTACAAGGTACGACTATTAGAGGTGAGGGCCCGAGGGTCAAATTGTATGTCTCAAAACTTTTTGAGTGCAAAACGCATAACACAAAAAAGGGCATGATGGGATAGTCCAGAGAGCAATTTGTATATCGCGGAACTCCAAGTATTGTTTGTAGGCCACAGAACAATGGAAGTGCAATCGTGAGCCTGCATGTCCGGGAACCCGCAATCCAAAAAGTGGCTCAAGTATGGAATAGAGAAACGGTTGGTCAGAATCATTTTCACTAATATATTGAAATTTGTAATAGATATCCCATTACCTGACAAGATCTTTTCTGCATGTCTCTGGGCAAGTTCTGTGATGATAGTCAATGTGACTGTCTCGTCGATCCTTTTGCTTTTTAATGATAGTTTGTATGATTGTTGCATGATGAATTGTTAGCATTAAACCTTGGTCATTGCATACTTTAAAAGAAGTGCAAAGGTGGCAGGCACAATAAACAGTGATTAAGAATTGAAGATTTTGGAGCCCACCAACCCGAGAATTCGCGAAAGAGATTCCATGAAATGGGAAAGTATGGAAAGCGGTTGGACGAGCTTCAGAATTAGGGTGACAATGGTTCCCCAGGAGACGTGACTTCCTGAGGGTCAAATTGTATGTGTACTACGGAAGAGGGGATGATGTGGCAGTCCGACGATCGATTTGTATATGGCAGAAGTGCAGGAGATATCTTCGAGCCTTTCGCTCATTAATGACATGTTTAAGGTTCATGCATCACGAAGTGTTAACATTAAAGAAAAAATTAAGGAATGGCTAATTATCGAAAGCAATTGGCCGGGCTTCAAAATAGGGCTACAATATACAACTAGCAGAGGTGAGGGCCCAAGGGTCAAATTGTATCTTTCGGAAGTGTTGACCGCAGAACACGTAACACGGAAGAGAGAATGATGGTGCATTCCTGCAGACAAATTGTATATCGCAGAACTCCAGGCACTGTTTGCTAGTCTCAGAACATTGGAAACACAATCCTGAGCTCGCTAGTCTGAGAACTAGTAATCGAAAAAGTGTCGAAGTCTGGAACATGGAAATGGTAGGTCGGAATCTATACACAGTGGTTGCAGCATGTGCAATCATGGAAATGTACCACGTCATGAACATACAACTAACTTGCGGCTAAGTATTGAAAGTAACGACGGACGATCAGGCTCGTGACAGGGCATTCCAGCGAACAAATTGTATATCGCGAAACTGTGGGCACTGTTTGCAAGTCGTGGAAGATTCGAAACAAAATTTTGAGCCCGTTAGTCCGGGAACCCGCAATCAAAAAAGTGTCTAAGTATGGAATAGGGAAACGGTAGCCCAAACTTGTTTTCGCTAATATATTGAAATTTGTAATAGCTTTCCCATTACCTAGCAAAATCCTCTCTGCATGTTTCTGGACAAGTTGTGTAGGAATAGTTAGTCCTCGAGGCTTTTTCTTATTAATGACGATCTTTACGATTGTTGCATGATGAAGTCTTAGCATTAAACCTTTGTTGTTGCATATTTGGAAAGAAGTACGAAAATGGTCGTCACAAGAAACAATGACTAGGAATTGGAGATTTCGTGAACCCGCCAACCAGAGGATCCAAAATAGGGTGACAAGGTCTCCCCAGAAGACGTGAGGCCCCGACGGTCAAATTGTATCGCTCAACACATTTGAATGCATAATGTGTAACACGGAAGAGGGGATGATGTGAGAGTCTGGCAGTCAATTTGTATATTGCGGAGGTCCGAGTGCTATTTGTAGGTCATGGAACAATAGAAGTTAATCTAGAGGCAGGAATATATAATGTGCATTGGGAAGGGCGCGATTGTGGCAGGGATGGAAGAGAGCCATAAATAGTTTGAAACTTTTTATGAATTCAGGTAAAGTGAAGCTTGCGAGTTGGAGGAGCCAGGGGTGGAATTGTTGATCGGGGTATTTTTTGGGTGCAAGATGTATATCACAGAACAAGTGGAAAATTTTTGCTAAGTAAAGAAAGGAATGACTGTCGTTCCAAGCACTGTAAATGGCGGTTTAATGCGTGTTAATGGGAGATGTCCACGAGGTTTTTTTGTTTGTTAATGTCAATTGTTTTGTACCAGTGTGTTCAATTGTCACTAGTAAAACCATAATTAATGTGCATTGGAAAGGGCGCGAAATTAGTGGGGATGGAACACACCGACAAATGCTTTGAAACTTTCGTGAACCCCGGTACAATGAAGCTTGTGATTTCAAGGAGTCCGCGATGGAATTGTAGATCACAAAAGTTTTGAGTGCAAGATATATATCATGGAACAAGCAGCAACAGAGTTCAAAAGCGCCAGCCCCGGCAACCGCGACCATAAAATTGGCCAAGTATGGAAAGGAACAACGATCTTGGCATTAAAGTTGCTTCTAATTCTTTTATTTTTCGTTTCAACTCTAAATTTTCTCATTCCATAGTATCAACAAACTGCTTCAAGGCTTCTTCGATTGCACCATGGAACTGTGCAATTTTCGATGGTGCAACTCCACCAAAGTCAATCACTGATTTCCATTTTGTTGATAATTTTTGTTTTTTGTATTAATTTTTTAAAGTAACAATGTTTTGAACACTCAATTGTAGGTTGCATGGTGCAAAGTTACATATTCTTTCTCAAATTTTCAGTTCTTGGGTGACTTGGGCTTCAACAATTTCCCTAGTTTGCAGTAATCTTTGCTCAAACCAAATAGATTCTTTAATAAGTTCATTAACATCCACAACTCATGGGATTTCTTAGGTTTCAGGTATGTTTAACCCTGTTGTCTATGAATTTCTTTTTCTCTTGACAAAAGTATACAGAGTATGGGATTTTTCAAGATTTTTCTTAGGTGGGTCCTTACCGCCACCATCGTATGAACCTTCAGGTGATGTGTTTGTCATTTCAATACCACTTGTCCTATATTTTGTTCTCGATGGAGTACTCTTCCAGGAAAGAGTTGGTGAACTAGGGTTTTTGTCTGCTACTTCTCTGCCATTGTGTCGATAGCCTTCATTGGTACTGATCAATTCTTCCATATCATTTAAAACTTGGTCAAACACAATCTCAAGGAGATATAAATCATCTCTACCCCCTTCTTTAAATTGCTCAATTTTTGTAAACAATAGTCAAAATGAGATAAGATGTCATATAGAATTTTCAAGTATTTTTCAAATTACTTAATTGAAAAGAAACTTCACTCAAAATAATGTGGCCCTAGTCTATAATGAGATTCTCACGCAAAGAAAAATGTAGGGTATATATAATATTTCTTGCAACATATACAGTAGATTCCAAACCAATAATACGAGCAAATAACCAAGAAAATTCTTTGTATGGGTATTTTAACGAATTTACCTCAATCTTGGAGACATTAGGGTTATTGCCCGAGTCGACCAAATAATTGTTAAGAAACTTTTCTCCTCCTTTATGCTTTTTCATAAATTCATTAGTTTCTTCGCCTTTAAACCACATAGTGGATGTAGGAAGTCGTAGCATTCCAGAAAACACTGAAGCATCTAAAGAAATAGGTTGTGCTCCTTGAAGTTGAATTATTCTTTTTTTCGAGTTGAAATTATTTGCACACCATTGAACAAGCTCTTTGAAATCTGTTACTTCTAGAACGCAACCATCTAGTGATATGTCTGAAGTCCAAATTAAGTTTGTCTTTTTCTAGACCAAGGAAAGAGATTTGTAATTGTTGTATTCCCTCCACCACTGAAACTCTTGACTCCCACACCCAAGTGTGTTTAGTGTATCACCACAATACAAATCTTTTATCTTACTTGGCATTATTTTCTTTGTTTTTGGCTTTTGCAATAGGTGGCGCTACTGTCGATTTTTATAGCTTGACATATTCTTTTATTTAATTTTATCATGTATTTTCCTGATGGTTTACTCGATATAAATATTTCTTTAAAATTGTCGACCTACATGAGGAGATTTGAATTTATTGCAAGGCTTACTAGCCTTTCGCGAATTTTATAATGGTATTATGCCCACACAAGTGGAAACTGATGTGGCTGGGGAAATAAATGTGATGGAAAGTGGTGATGTGGTGTTGTGGAAAATGAAAAGTAGTAAAACTGAAAGTGCAATGTGAGGGTTGGAAAGTACGTTATGTAGTACACGGGACTATGGACTTGCAGACTTGCGATATGAAGAAAGGTAAGGACTCCCACACATAAACAAGGAATTCAACTAAGTATAGGAGATGGTCGTCGAGGTAGGAGGTGTATTTTGTAGAACACAATAATGCAGGTTGACAGGTATGCGAACCTAGAGACTTGAGAGAAAGGTAAGTGTGATGGTTAGTCATCCCGCATCTGCAACTCAAGAAAAATGGTTAAGTATGGAAGGGTGAAAAGGTGCGTTTTGGGGACCATGAAAGTAAAAGGTGAAAAATGTAGGTAGCGCGATTGCAAACCTACAAACCTAAGGGCATGCAGGTCTGGGACTCAATCTACCCCTGCATTGCTACTCCCACATAACTCAAGTTTCACTAAGTGTTGGAAAACTCGATAAAAGGTAAAAGAGACTAAGTAAAGAGATTCAAGAAGAAAAGAAAGACGAGGGAAGAATTTTAGGGATAGGTAAATGGAAACAAACATTAATCACGAATGTGGATTAACAAAACCCCAATTCTCATAATGTGTCACAAAAGAGTACCCTGTCAAAAACAAAACCAAGGAGTAGTGGTCTCGAAAGCAGGAAAACACCTTTTGAAAACTCAGATGATGGTGGTAACAAGAACCCTACGAAGAAGAATCTTTAAAAATTCCATGTTGTAAATACCTCTTCTATAAGAAAAAGAGACCCAGAAAACGAGATTGGAAATACCTAAAATTTAAGAAAGTCCCTAGAAAATTGATGTAGATGAAATTATCGAAGAACCCAGCTCACCAGAACGACTACTAGAAACGTATTGCTAAAGCTCTGGTCACTCAAGAACCATAAATATTTGAAGAAACATTTGTAACACTTCACCACGTGGTCTACAATCGAAATTCCAAAAAAATGTTAATAGAGATGGTAAACATAAAAAACAAGAAACTGTCTGAAAAATGGAAATCAAAAATTGATTTATGTGACGTTACACCTTCAAATATTGTGCAGTTTTATGAGGAAAACATAGTATCTTTGAAGGAATCTGTTTGTAATATAGAAAAAGAGAATTTAATTATAAAGGAAAAAATAAAGTGATAAGAGACAAATCTAATTCCAAAACCATTGTTTGTTGAGCCATTAGCCACAATTCAACCAACATTTATCCTAGAGGATGTCCCAGAAAGAAGTAGTAAGTTGAAAGTTCATCTAGTTTGTTGTTAGCAGTAAGAAAGTATGATGGAGATAGAATTCAAAAAAAGAATAGAATTAATCCAAGAAATTTGGGAGGTTACACAAAGCTCCACCAACTTTTCAATGAGGATTATGCATTTCAAAGAATATCTCCAAAAATATTTGGAAAACGACGAAGGTTTTTACAAGGATGTTGTGGGAACATTTTTGGCTAAAGTTTCAAGTTTAAGTGGCACCCTCAGAAGAGAACAAAACCTTCCCTCTAACATCCAGATGGAACAAATCAATTCTTGGTGGTTGAAAATTATAAAAAGTTTAAGAGAAATTCTAAATGAGCTAGATGCTGTGAAAAGTAAAAGAGGTGACCTGCTCTAAAAACTTGTTGATCTTTGAACTTGACAACCCAAATTTATTAATGGACACAATCATTTTATCTAAAGAGAAATTATTAGAGCAACTTGAAGTATTAAAAGTTGCATGGGAAAGTGAATTCTCCGATTCAATGGAATTCTTCGAAGATGAAATTGAAAGGTGGTTGGTGCGATATATTAACAAGAATGATGACATCGACAACACATTGCACCAATTGGGTATTGAACTTAGAGAAATGGAGAATGACTTTTTCAAGATAAAGACCGAACATGAGATCACAGTGGCCCCAATGAGGGAATACATAAAAGAGTGGCTAAGAAAAACCCTAATTAAGATAATTGAGACAGATCAAGACAAAGTGATTACAACAATTATGCCACCTTCAACACAACAACCATCTAAAAAAGAAGCATCAACAAGCAATGGTTCAAAATATTTCCATCATCGTAAGTCAAGTATCAACCTTATTCTTTCCTTTATCATTTCTTCTTCTACAATCATTTGTCAAATCACCTTTTCCGTTCCCAACAATCTGTGAAACCTAACGCTGACCCTTGGTTTATTTTCTCGTCTTCAACGTCTCTTTCATTTTATGGTCTACAAGAGCCCCATCCGAGTCCTCTTCGAAGTACAAACACAATCCCTTTAATTTGTATTTGAAGACATTTATTGCTTATTTATTTAAACACATCTACTATTTGTTTAGGTTCCCAGAGAACTAATTTGGGGCATAACATTATTTATATCTCAATACTTTGAATTTAAATATGAGATTTCAAATGTGTGTTTATCATCATCTTTATTGGAGTTAATGAAATTATCATTTAGAGTTCTCTGCCATATGTGGTCCATATTTTCCTTTTCCTTTGTTGAATATTGTGTTCTACTTTGATGAATGTTGTGATGGAAATGTCATTCTTCTTTACTACAGAGTCTTGGTTCATAGTCTTGTAACGTATTGTAAATATTTGTTTTCTAAAAGATACGGTCCTTTCTCAAGTATTCTTTGCATGTGAATATTTATTTTAAAGAATAAGCCTAGTCATTTCTCAAGCGTTTTTATGTTCTTGTATGTTATTTGATATAGAGGAGTACCACCTCTTTAAAAACGTAGCAGGATACATCTTCGTGAGGTTGACTTAAAGACTGTAAAATAGTCTTTTAGATCGACACTAATGTATTTTGGTCTTGTTGGGTAGAGTTCATCTCTATCACAATAATATGTTCCTAGTCTTTAGGAAATTGTTGCAACTAGTTGGATATGAGAGATTCTCTCCAACTAGATGCTTCTTAGAATGGTGTGAGGTTAAGATATTTTCTCAACTGGATAGATTATAGGATTAAGGTAGTCAAGGAAGTTTGTCTATCTTGAGACAAAACTTGTTGTATTTCTATGAATCATTACATTGATTCAATAGAAATCTTGACACATTGTTGGTTTGTAATACTCTACTCTCTCATTTTAATAGAAATTTCATGGAATATGAGTGATTAATAACTTATTTTATATAAAAGTTTCATGGTATATTAATGAGTTATAAATTACTTTGATTTAAAAAAATAATGAATAACTAATTTATATTTTGGAAGGAACAATAATTTAAATTTAAACATTACAAGTTCTTTGTGATTATAGATGTAGTAATTATTATAAAAAGCATTTTATTATTTAAATAAGATTTAGAATATAGATTAAATTTTGTGTTTTGGTTTATTAGTGTCTTTGAGGGATTTCAATCCTTTTTTCTACTATTTCATATTTATTTAAGGATCTATGATTAATTGTAGACTTTACGTAGGGATAATGTTTATTATGACTAGTCTTACTAAACCATGTTTACTTGGACTTTCCCAAAATTTTAAATTGGCATGGTAGTTGGTTGTTGTTTAAGGAGGACCTTAGTCCTTTCATTTAGGTTTTCAAAACTACATATGGATTTATAATTCCCATTCAACATTCCAAAACTACACCGGGATTTATGATTAACTATGAATTGTAAATAAGAATAACAATGATGCCCATTACAAATGGCCTTACTAAATGTATTTATAATTTTAATTATATCCAAAATATATGATTAATTGTGAAACCTAGCTAAAGATGATGCCCATAATAAATGGTCCTACTAAAACATATTTAAAGTTTATATTCCTGTCCAAAACTCTATAATTGATTAGAGGCTTCAACTTAAAGTAATGTTCATTATTACAATTGACCTTACTAAACTATATTTACCTCTTTATCCCCAAACCATCAATAAAAACCTTGTTATACATTATTTACAAAATGACCAACACAAAGATATTACAATTGGTCTTACTAAACTATATTTACCTCTATATCCCCCAAACCATTAATAAAAATCTTGTTATATACTATTTACAAAATGACCAACACAAATAAAGTAGCACTTTCTATTCAAAATATATCCAAAATATATGATTAATTGTGAAACCTAGCTAAAGATGATGCCCATAATAAATGGTCCTACTAAAACATATTTAAAGTTTAGATTCCTGTCCAAAACTTTATAATTAATTAGAGGCTTCAACTTAAAGTAATGTTCATTATTACAATTGACCTTACTAAACTATATTTACCTCTTTCTCCCCAAACCATCAATAAAAACCTTGTTATACATTATTTACAAAATGACCAACACAAAGATATTACAATTGGTCTTACTAAACTATATTTACCTCTATATCCCCAAACCATTAATAAAAATCTTGTTATATACTATTTACAAAATGACCAACACAAATAAAGTAGCACTTTCTATTCACTTTTATTACAAATAAAGTAGCACTTTCTATTCACTTTTATTGATTTTTTAACTCATCTTAAATTACAAAATTACAAAAACTTTAGTTATTTCTAATTGATTATCCCTCATTTAAATTATTTACAAAATCAAACACAAATCCATTTTTGTTACTTTTTCTACTCATCTTAAATTATAAATTATAAAATTAAGTAACATATTTTAAATTTTTATAAGAAACATTATTTTCTAATTAATTAACTTTTACATATTGTAGATTTTATTTAATACAATATTATTATTTAATATACTTATTTATTTCAAATTATTATTATTAATAAAATATTTTGAAGTAAATTATTTTATTTACTTCTAAATCATTGTAAGTTTGTATATTTTGTTTTATTTTGAAGTTACTCCTAAAATTATGATTATACAAATTATTTAGAACAACATTCCCAACCATACACAATGCCTTCCATACATATACCTTCCGTACACAACTTGCAATAAGAGACCAAAACGATATAAAAGTACAAACTATGTTTAACCAAAAAGAGGGCTTGGAGGTGACCTTCAAGGTACTTATCCAAAGCGAAAGACCCCTCCAAGAGAAGCTTTGACGCAAACAAGTAATCTCTAGCCGATGAGTATAAACATATTCTAACCATTAGTGGTAAGCAAGGATGCTTTAGGTGTTTCTAGTGTAGAGTTTCCACCTTATTTTGCTTCTCGATTCATTTGATAACCATTTTTGAGTTTTCCATGAGCTAAAGTTTTTTTTGGCTCCCTGTTTGTTAGTAGAATAGAGAATGGTCCAAAATGTTTAAAATTTTGATTTTGAAAACAAACATAAATTTTGATATATTTTTAGATTATATCAGCAAGTTGTTCATTTCTATTGTAAAAATAAATAAATTAAATATAGATTTTATTTGTATAATATTATTATTTATTTAGTTATTATCATTATCGTAAAAACATAGATGATTATATAATTAGTGAAAATTGTTTATGTTTAAAAATAATCAATTATCCTTATAAACCACAATTAACAACTTACATTTACTTATCCTTCCTACCACACCCAACAAATTACATGTCAAATTAATCAAGGAAAGAAGAAACTTAATTACTAACTTTGAAAAGAAAATTATAACCATGTTAATGTTTAGTCTTAACATTATTGTCATTAATAAAATTATAATTTTTTTTTAAATTATTATAAAAAAAACTACATTATAATAAAACTTTGAAAAATAACTTAAATGTTGGTTTTTATTATGAACAAAACCTTATTAAACACATTAAATTTTTTTTTTTTCCTATATAGGAAATTGAATTTAAAATACTAATATAAAATATAGATATTTTATTTTAATTAAATTTATATAATATTATTTAAATGATTAAATAAATAAATTTTCATAAAAACATTTCTAAATTTCTAAATTATTAAGATAATTCATGTTTTTTATTTCAAATTTTATCAAATAAAACAAAATATACAAACTTACAATGATTTATATTCTATATATTTGAAATTTTATCAAATAAAACAAAATATACAAACTTAACAAGTTGTATATTATTATGAATAAAACAAAATAGGAAAATTTAATAAATTATATATTACTATAAAATTTTGTTATTTTATTTATCAAAATAATTTATTTTCCATATTTTGATGTTTATATGATATAAAAAATATATATTTTAATATCATTTACACATAATTTTAACTACTCATATATTATTACTCTTACAAATTTAATGATTTTATAATTTTAGTAAAATTTATATAATTTATATTATTAAATATTTCTACCTTTAAAAAATTTATAATTTTATAATTTTATTAACTAAAATAATAATTTTTATATATCAAAATTTTTATGTTAATTACAACCATATATTTTATCATAACATCTTAAGAAACTTGTGTTATCATAACATCTTAAGAAACTTGTGTTATGAATATATGTAAATATATACAAAATAATCGTATATTTTATCATAACATTTATAATTTAGGAAACTTGTGTTATGAATATATGTAAATATATACAAGTTATTTGCATTGAATGCATATTCTAAAATCAATTTGATAAACTATATCATAGCCATGTGATGATTATCTAGGCATGCCCTAAATATAATTTATTATATTTAGCGAGTCATAATACATGTTTAATTTTTATTAATTTTTTTACATACATCATGTTGTATTGATCTTTTGATATATTTTGTAATAATTTTATTAGTGTTTAACTTTCTTATTGTTTTTTATTATGTCAAAGCATTTGGGAGATTAAATTTTATTTTGATCTAGGATTGATCTAATCGTATTTGAATATTTTTAAATATTTTTTGGAATCTGAAAACAAATCTAAAGTAGAGTGAGACATGAAGATTTTTTAAGTAAATATTGAATATCTTTAAATCCTTCTTTCCTATGAAAAGAAACCTATGTAGCTCTCCTCATTAGTTATTGAATATCTGATATCGCAATATTATTTTTCCCAAATTTGTGCATCTTACAAAATAAATCCGATCATCCATTGCAATTTAAATGGTCTTTTTAACAACGATTGCATTCTTCTTTTTTCCAAATAGAACTTTGTTTTCCTAAATGATCTAAACATATTCCCCCATCAAACCACGATTCTCCAATTCAAAAGGAATAAACACTTTATTTTTCTAAAATTATGTTTTAATTCTTTGCATCGCCCCTTCTAGGTTTTTTTTGGCAATCCCTCATTTTCATAGTGATCTCCACGATCCATCACCCTATAGTATTTTTAAACGTTAAGTAGAACCTTGAATGACCGTGTTGCATCGACTTCCTTGTTGGATTTGTTACTTCGACCCACTTTATGCCCTTTTGGGATCCATGGTCACTCGCTAGTTTTCTAGAGGCCCCTTTCTCTATGTTTTTACTATTCCTCCCTCTCGTGTTTCTTCATGTCCATGTCTTCTTTTCTACTTGCCTCCCTCATGAAGCATGATCATTCATTACTAGTCCTCGGCTTTCTCGACTTTCTTCATCCTCTCGCAGTTTTTTGTTTGTTGGCCCACTGTTTTAGCGAGCTCCCAAGGCCCTCATGTTGATCCTTGGGTTGTTTTTTTCGATAAGTAACTTCATCGTTGGCTTCTCCTATTAGGCAACGGAAGAAAAACATAGCATATAACAGAGTATAAAATAAGCAAAATGAAACACACATTAAACCAAGCACATCATTCATACACTTGACACAGTGATTTATGTGGAAACCCAAATCGGGAAAAAACCACAAGCAATGATTATCTGTCTTCTTCTTATTCAAGGGGGAACTACAACAGTGTTCATAGGCATACAATCATCCTCTCCTCACACACTCGTTGCTCCTAACTCGCATTGTACTCTACCTCTATGGGTATGCTCACATATATAACATCTATCACTCAGTTAAACAAACTGATCATGAATAGATGACACAATTACAGGAGCAGTTCATAAATAGATTACATGCATGTGCATATGCATATGCATGTGACCGCATGAAGAAATTTGTTGGCATGTTTCCAACAATCTCCACCTTGATAACAATTTACATGATATATCATGCCCTTAATTCATTCATCACCTTTTCTGCAAACCAAGAGAAACCAAACACCCGTAGCTTCTCTAACAAAATTGGCTTCGTAAACATGTCTGCAGAATTCACTTTTTTATGGACCTTTTCTAAAGCCACTCCACCTTCATCAACAACCTGTCTTACAAAATGGTACTTAACAGAAATATGCTTTGTCTTACTGTGATAAGTTGGATTGCTAGCCAGAAGAATAACACTTTGACTATTGCAAAATACTTTCACTTTGTCTTGCATCCTTCCAAACTCACCCAATAAACCCTGTAACCAAATTGCATCTTTGCATATGCATGTGAAGCAGCCATATACTTTGCCTTCATAGTGGATAAAACAACTACATTTTGAAGCTTTGACATCCAACTAATAGATCCTCCTACAAGAGTAAAGACATATCCTGAAGTGGATCTCCTTTTTTCAAAGTCACCTGCAAAATCGAAATCTACATAACCGCAAATTGAATCTCTGGAACCATCATAGGTGATAGAATAATTGCTTGTGCCTCTAAGATATCGAAGCACCCATTTCACTGCTTCCCAATGCTCTTTTCCAGGATTTTCCATGTATCCACTGACAACACCAACTACATGTGAAATATCTGGTTTAGTACTCACCATCGCATACATCAAACTTCCCACTACATTAACATATGGTACACGAAACATATAATCATTTTCTTTGTCATTACTAGGACATAAACCCGAAGAAAGCTTGAAATGGGAAGCCAAAGGGATTTGTACAAGTTTGACATTATTCATACCGAATCTCATAAGTATTTTCTCCACATACTTCAGTGGTAATAACCACAACTTACCATTTTTCTTGTCTCTATGTATTATCTCCATGCCTAAGATTTGTTTTGTTACTCCTAGATCCTTCATATCAAACACCCTAGCCAACTGATCCTTTAACATGTTGATATCAACCATGTTTTTTCTTGCCACAAGCATATCGTCAACATATAACACCAAAATAATGAACATGCCATTTTCCAACTTTTTAAAGTAAACAGAATGATCATATTCACTTCTTGTATAATTTAGGCTCACCATGAAGGAATCAAACTTCTTGTACCATTGCCTGGGAGACTGTCTCAGGCCATACAATGACTTCTTGAGTTTGCAAACAAACCTCTTATTGTGATCTTGAACAAACCCTTATGGTTGTTCCATATATATATCCTCATCTAAATCTCCATGTAGAAATGTTGTTTTAACATCTAACTGCTCTAACTCAGGATCAAGTAAAGCAACTAGTGCTAACAGAACACGAACTGAAACGAGCTTCACAACTAGTGAAAAGAACTCATGAAAATCAATACTTTCCCTTCGAGAATACCCTTTTGCAATCAGTCTTGCTTTATACCTTTCGACTTTATCATCATCACCCTTTTTCAGTTTGTAGACCCACTTGCAGCTGACAAGCTTCTTGTCCTTTGGAAGTTCTACCAAGTCCCATGTTTTATTCCTCTCTAAGGAATCCATTTCTTCTTTCATAGCTTTCTTCCATTGAGCACTTTTAGATACCTTAATTGATTCATAAAAACAACTAGGTTCTCCATCAATAGAAACCAAAGCCACGGATGAAACATAATCGTCATACCTTGCAGGAGGATTCCTGACCTGTGAAGATCTCCTCAGAGATGGTTGAGGCATATCCTTAGTTTCCTAGATATTTTATGCATCTTCATCTTCTTCTTTTGGAACTTCTTCATACTCTTGCCTTTCTGAAGATGGTTGAGTTTCCAACTGAATTTGTTGAATTTGCGGTACCTGTTCTTGTCTCACTTCAACATCTACCAATTCTGATTTTAAGAGTGAGGATTCATCAAATACTACATCTATGCTTATGATGAGTTTGTGGGAAGTAGGATCCCACAATCTGTACCCCTCAACTCCATCACCATAACCAACAAAGACATATTTCTTTGATCTAGGAACTAACTTAGAACGTTGATCTTTAGAAATAAGAGCATAAGCACCACAACCAAAATTTCATGGATGATTTTAGGGGCTAAATTTCGCTCATGGGCTAATTTTCCATGGTTTTTCCAAAAATGAGATTCGCTATTTTAAAAATAATTTGCCCAAATTCTATACGATAAAATTATTTTACCTTAAAAATCGCCAAAATTTTATAAAAGCTATATAAAATCCTTAGAAATTTGAATATTTTTACAAAAATATCGCCAAACATTTATAGTTGGCATATGAAGGATTAGTAAGATTCACCAAGGTTTCTAAGTTTTAAAATAAATTTCCATCCTTAAAATCATCCCTGAACCAAATATTCTCAAATTTGAAAAATCACACGAATGATCTGTCCATACCTCTTCTGGAATCTTACAATTTATTGCAATTGATGGTGACCGATTTATCAGATATCAAGCTGTAAGAACTGCTTTTGCCTACAATTCCTGCTGCATCTTGGCATTACTGAGCATGCTCCTTGCTCTCTCCAGAAGAATCATATTCATGTGTTCAACAACACCATTCTGCTGAGGAGTATAAATCGTGGTCTTATGTCTTTTGATCCCATCTTCCTTGCAATAGTTCTCAAATTCCAAAGATGTGAACTCACCTCCATTATCTGTCCTTAAACATTTGAGTGACCTGTCAATGCTTTTTTCAACCAAAGCTCTAAATTGCTTAAAAGTAATAAATACATTAGCTTTTATTTTAAGTAAATAGACCCAAACATTTCTAGAGTAATCATCTATAAATGTCACATAATATGACGATCCTCCAAAAGAAACTATAGGGGATGGTCCCCAAACATTTGAATGAATGTAATCAAGGATACCTTTGCTTATATGCATTCCTGCTTTAAACTTTTGTCTACACTATTTTCCAAAAACACAATACTTGCAGAAATTCAAATTCAGAAACTTCAAACTTGCAAGTGACTTACAATCAACCAGTACCTTAAGCCCTTTCTCGCTCATATGACCCAAACATTGATGCCATAAACGAACAGTCACTTGCATCTTCAGATGCTACCACTGCTTTATTTACTTCTATCCTTCCTTCAAGATGATAAAGGTTCTCAATCCTCTTTTCCTTCATGACTACTAAGATATCTTTGGACACCTTCAGTACTCCACCTTGAGCTGTACACTTGTAACCAACAGAATCTAGAACTCCCAAAGATATAAAATTCTTTCTTAGTTCAGGTACATGTCTTACATATTTTAATGTTCTTACAGAACCATCATGCATTATAATCTAGACGCTACCAACTCCAACAATTTTACAAGAAAAATCATTTTCCATAAAAACAACACCATCATCAATAGATTGGTACGTTGAGAACCAATTTCTATGAAGACACGTGTGACTGGACGCACCAGAATCAACAACCAATGCTGATATTGATGTGAAACATCACAAGTAGACAATACCTCATCAACCATACCTGAACCTGAACTTGTTTCAACTACATTAGCTTCCTTCGCTTCTTTTGTGGAGTCCTCCTTATAGCTGCATTCTGTCTTTTCCAGTAATCCTTCTTGAGATGCCCAGATTTGCCACAAAACCAACATTTATGCTTACTCTTCTTGCCCTTTGATTTAGACCTTGATGTAACCCTCTGATTTTTCCCTCTTTATGTAGATCATCCTCTGACCACCATTGCTCTGTTGTAGAGTTTTCCTTATTGGATTTCTTCCTCATTTCCTCACACAACAGAGCTCCCACAACAATGTCATAATCAATGGCATCTGTTTTGTTAAACCATCATAATATCCTTGTCCTCATCATCGAACTTTACTTCCATGGCAGTGAATTGAGAAATCAAAGTATTGAAGACATTCAAGTGATCAACAATTTTCGTACCTTCTTTCATCAGCAAATTGTACAACTGCCTCTTTAAGAAGATTTTGTTTGACAAGTTCTTTGTCATATACAGACTCTCAAGTTTGTTCCACAAACCCGTTGTTGTCATCTCTTCAACAATGTTAGACAATACCTCATCTGCTAGACATAGGCGAACAGTGCTGAGGGCTCTTGCATCCAGTCCTCGTATGTCATACTTGTCGGTTTCTTTGACCTTCCAGCCAAAGCCTTTTGCAATCCTTGTTGCACAAGGAAATCTCGCATCTTGAACTTCCATAGCGCAAAGTTATTCTTACCACTGAACTTCTCAATTTCAAACTTGGAACTCTACACTTTCACCATTAACAAAAAACAACTGTCCAAAAACCACTACTAAGCTTCTTATAATAAAGACACAATGATAAAATATAGTTAGAAAAAAATTTATTCCAAAATATATATTTAATATATTAAAAAAAAAAAAAAACTCTTTTTAAAAAGTCCACTTCTTAAATAACAAGGTATCCACTTTTTAATAAAGGATCCACCCCTTTTTAAATACTTTATCCTCCAACCACTTTAATAATCCTCCACCACGTTTTATGCCTAATGAGACCCAAAAAAAACCTTTAAGACCATGCCTAATGAGACCAAGAAAAACCTTATAAAAAAAAAAAAAAAAACCTTTAATTATTATATCATGCGAATCCTTTATTTAGCCTTTAATTTTTTTTTGATGATCGTCGCAAAGATCACTTGCGGGGATTAGGAAATTGTCAAACTGTGTTAATGGGTAGCGTGCAATGATTTGCACTCAAATCGTCATATCGTGTCAAACTGTCTCTTGCGACGATATTGCTATGTGTCTAATGTGTTTCCTACGACGACGTCACACTGTGTATTATGTACGGCCCGCGATGATTTCGAATTTTTTGGAAATTTCATAAGTGTACGTGCTATCGTCGCACTGTCTCAAGGGATGACCCGCGACGATGTAATAAAACCCATCCTCGGCTCTTCAGTTCCACTTTACTCTGCTCGGCTCAGCTCTTTGATCCAACAACCAAATTCTTTTCTCCTTCGCTCTCTGCTACTTCAACTTTATACCACTTGTTAGGCAGCGGAAGCAAAACATAGCATATAACAGAGCATAAAATAAGCAAGATGAAACACGCATTAAACCAAGCACATCATTCATACACTTAACAAAATGATTTATGTGGAAACCCAAATCGGAAAAAAACCACGAGTAATGATTATTGATCTTCTTCTTATTCAAGGGAGAACTACAATAACCTTCATAGACATACAATCATCATCTCCTCACAAATCATGAATAAATCACACAATTACATACATGCGCATGTGCATATGACCACATGAAAAAATTCGTTGACATGTTTCCAACATCTCCTCTCTACATATGTTGTCTTCGACAACAATGCCACCACCAACCTCACTTCATCATTGCAACCCCTTGGGCACCATGCCCATTTCAACATTCTCTCGATGCCCTTCCCATCGCCCACATGCACTTACGAATCATCTCCATCCTCCATTGGAGACATCACCCATGTTTCCATCCTCTAGCGTCGCCGACCCTGGCAACAACGATATGCTTTAACGTGGGCTCCTTGGAGACTATGTCCAACACATGAGCTACCTTCATAATTGAAAAGCCATGCAACACAGACTGTTGGCCCTAACATGCAGATGACGTCGACAACACACATCTCAAATTACCACATGGATATCCCACGTCACCAGATGGACTTCCCCTTGAACTATTAAAATAAATTGTAGCTGTGTTGGAAGAATGTGCGTGGATTTCTGAAAGAATTTATTACGCCGAAGGCGTATACCTATAAATAATCATTAATCATTTTTAATGAAGAATTTGGAATGAATAAACTAGATGAAGAATTTCAGAGAGAATATTCTTAAAGGGCTCTAATTTCATATGATATCATCTTTGCAACTCAAAAAAAACGTTAGTCATTAGTAGGAGCGATTAGCAAATTTTACAGTTAGTAATTTTTTCATCCCAAGTAATTTCCCTTCAGTTACGGTTGTTTCGATATGATTTCCCTTCAGTTATGGAAACGGTTGTTTCCATATAATTTCTCTTCCCTCTTTGTCATGGCGTTGCTTTCCTACTCGGAGTTTTTAAACTTTCGTAGATTTTCTTTCAGTTACGGAAACGGTTGTTTCCGTATAATTTCTCTTCCCTCTTTGTCATGGCGTTGCTTTCCTACTCAGAGTTTTTAAACTTTTGTAATCGCTGTGCAGAAAGACAATCTTAATTTCCTCGGTCACCAAAGTCTCACCCATAAATCTCACTTACTGTGCAACTACTCCTCACTCGGTCACCAAAGTCTCACCCATAAATCTTACTGTTATGATGTGATATATGGGTCGATGAGAATCGTTGTGGTAAGAGTAAAATAACCAAATGCAACTTCCATCTGTCCGGAGAATATGATTTTGAATGAATAAGCTATCAAAATTTGGACCAAAATGCTAAGAATTAGTAGAGATTTGGAACGTCTATTGTTGCATCTTGCATTGGTGTTTATATGAAAATTTAGATTTCGTCTCCATTTTAGGAAAGTTTCCTTGTCATAACCAATTTAATTCAATTGCAGATTCCATTTATTCAACGATTCCATCAATCAATAGACATATAGCAAAGTCCACAGTTGTTTTAGGTTGACTTTGTTGATACCCGTTGGATGGAATCTGCAATCTTGAAGTGGAGTGATTATCCAATGATAAATTTAGATCAAATTGTTTATCTCTATGCTAGTAGCTTTATTCCTCTCAGCATATTGTTTATCTCTCTACTAGTTCAGCATTTTGAATTGTATGTTAAATGGTACTTTGGGATAAGTGTTGTCTAACTGTTTTAAGAATGGTTTATTGGAATGTTGTTTGAAATCTATTTTTAAATAGAAAAATAAATTCAGCATGTTGAAAACTCCTGAAACACTAGATTATACAAAAAAAAAAAAAAAAAAAAATTACTCAAATATAAGTAACTAACTGGATTTTAAACAAAAATCTCAAAAAAAATTATTTCTTAAAACATTTAAACTACCGTACTGAGATATATGGCCAGCTACTGGATCATGTCCAAATCAGAGTGTTAATGCTCATTTGCATGTAAGGATCCAGTGAAAAAACAAAAACTAGACAAAAGAACTCAAAATTGCAGCCATTATCTACAGGTGACCTCCCAATCTACGACTGAATTTGTTGGAGTTATATGCTTGGAAGTTGGAAAATAAATCGCTATGAAGTCAAAATCCAGGAAATAGTGGCACAAGCAGAGAAGAAAGAACGTCGAACGCGGATTTCTGATGCTTTGTCAAAGAGAAGGAAAAATGAATGAGAAAACCGCTCTGCCAAGGAAAAGGAGTATAGAAGATATCTGATTAATACAAGGGTATTTCGTGCATTTATTTGTTTTAGCCATGCAGGTAACTAGATGAAAGTTCTCTATGGAAAGAAACTACCCAGTCAAAAATTTGCATGAAGTGGAATCCGGCACAGCCCACAGATATTGACATTTCAGCAGTATGACGAGAATCACAATTCGCATTTCAGTTTTGTTCCAACAGCGTACCTGCAAAGAATTGTTGGACAGTGAAAATTTGCTGGAAAATATCATAATAAACAAATGCATGAGGGAATAGAATGCGAACGAGAATCGACACACAGTTGTGCCGAGACCTTGACTGTGGGCATAAGTAGAAGGTCACAGTGAATTCTCAAACTCCATGAGAATAACTGAACGAACGGTTTATTATTCCAAAAGTGAGGTGACTTTAAAAAGGCAAATATGTTTTTTTTCTGAATTCATGAGTTCGGAGAACATGAATATGGGGATAACCTGCACATTGAGGGCTGGAAAAGGTGACGTATGAAGAGAAGTGAATACCACCTGCTACCTACCAAGAATGATTAAGACGGTGTATGAAAGAGAAGCAAACACCACCGTCATCTACAAAGCATTTTTGTCTTTTTAATTTTATCCTACATTAAAGCAAGGAAGAAAAGCTTCGTCTTTATATTGCATAATGGTATCATATAACTTTATAATTGGAACCTTCGATGGGACTTATAATGGAGGTTCGTTACTATGATTTTTGCTTATGTATGCAAATGACTTCGTAATTAAAGGTAATTACAATTTGTTTTGGTGGAATTTTCACTTGATGAGGGGAACCTCTTTTCTTTTGGTGGAATTTTCACTTGATTAAAGGTAATTAGAATTAGAATTAGTTTTGATGGAATTTTCACTTGATTAAGGGAATCTCTTTTTCAATAAGATTATGTATGCAAATGACTTCGTAATTAAAGCTAATTACAATTTGTTTTGGTGGAATTTTCACTTGATGAAGGGAACCTCTCTTCTTTTGGTGGAATTTTCACTTGATTAAAGGTAATTAGAATTAGAATTAGTTTTGATGGAATTTTCACTTGATCAAGGGAATCTCTTTTTCAATAAGAGAATGTTTGTAACAGGTTCAAAGCAAATTTTCACATGATTACAGGAACCGAACCCCTATTTTTTTTTGGTGAAATTTTCACTTGATTAAAGGTAATAAGAATTAGTTTTGATGGAATTTTCACTTAATCAAGGGAATCTCTTTTTCAATAAGAGAATCTCTATTCTATTGAAAAATGTTTGTAACAGGTTCAAAGTATTTTGCACTATGGGCTGTAATAGTTTCAAAGCATTTTGTTTAATGATTAAAAAATAATAGGAAACTAAGGTATTATGAATTGTAATATGTTCAAAACATTTCATTTAATAGTTTGTAACAGGTTCAAAGCATTTTTCACTATGGGTTGTAATAGTTTCAAAGCATTTTGTTTAATGATTAGCAAATAACAAGGAAACTAAGATGTTATGAATTGTAATATGTTCAAAACATTTCTATGAATGATAGGAAAAGAACAAGAAATCTAAGGTGTGTTGTTAAAGGTTTTAATAAAAGAAATATTTGAAATTATTAAGTATGTGATAACAGGTTATAATTATAATTATTTTTGTCACAATTTTTGTCTAGATTCACTTGATTAAGGGAACCTTTATTCTATTGAAAAATGATTGTAATATACTCAAAGCATTTTTTCCTATATTATTGAAAAACAATTGGAATCTAAGGAGTTATGAAAGTTCTTAACAAAAAATTATTTGAAAAAGAGGAGAGATTATGGTGAAAGGAGTTTTCATTTTATTTTGTAAAGGATCTCTCCAAATTATTAAAAAGGGGCTTGTACATTGCAAAATTGTAGAGTTTAAGGTGTTATGGAAGTTACAAGAGACCCCTCAAAATGATTGAAAGATTGAAAGGGGGCTTGTGCATTGCAAAATTTTAAAGGAGTCTAAGGTGTGATGGAAGTTACAAGGGTTAAATTATTTCAAACCACATAGAGAATCAATCTACCTAAGAAAATTGAATTTTTTTCTCACGTCCTTTCCCTAGCTGAAATTGAATAAGAGGGTCTTAACATCTTTGTGACATGGTTATGTTCATGCCTCTTAGTTAGTGTCGGAAACCAGCACAAGAACATAAAGAAAAGAAGGAAATTAATTTCATGAAGGCAAGAAAAGGAATAAAGAACTCTCATATAAAGAAGGAAAGCATAAGAATACAACAATATAATCTTAAGGAGACAAGCAAAGGATCAATATCATCTTGCATTATAAGATCACCTACAATATTTATTTTTGTATGGTCTTTGGATATCTTTTGTGTCCACTCTTTGATTGCAATTCTATCAATTTGAGTCTATCATTGAGTTTTTAGGAGCCTTACTTCAAGGTGGAGTCACAAGAAGCCCTTATGAGGTATTGAAGGTTCAACAATTTTGCATGTGTGACACACTTTGAAATTGTATGTGAACCTGTTGATATTCCCACAATCAAATAGGGGAGTCAAGTGTGTATGATGATGAAGGTATTTGTATGATTGGCTATTGTTTGGTGTTGTGACACTTTAGTCATTGACTGGGACACTTGGCAACTTTCATTGCAACACATTGTTTTTGGCATTGCAACCCTTGAAACACTTATTTGGATCATGAAGCTAAGTGTAGAATACTTCAATTAATATTGCACGGGATCAACTATTCAAATTAGCAAAACTTCACTAAGTCATGTGGCTACATGTATGCACATTATGCACAAAAAGATTGATTTACTTTAAATTCAAAATAGAATGTTAACTAATGAGTTATGAAATTAACATGGTGAACCCATACTTCGTCAACATAATCAATTATTTGTATATTAACTATTGTTGAAAGTGAAAAAGGGCATCAAGCATCATACAACTGTGAATAAAACAAAGATATTTGATGAAGAAAATAACGAAACAAAAGATGCATTGGATGAAGACACTAAGGACGATAACAATAAGTTTGAGAGTAAAGATGATGTTAATAGAACTTGGGAAGAGTTCCCCTTCTAGAGAAACAATATTCTCTTAGGATATGAAAACAGTGAGACCGACTCCTTTCATATTCTTGATTATTCTAGAAAAGTTACATTTGTAAGAGCATGGTTTCTTGATGATGATTTGCAGAGGCATAACATTGATGCTAGTAAGTTGCATGAAGTACTTGAACTTGAGGATCATGATGAGGAACAAGAGGATAAGCATACTAATGATACAAATGATGAAGATGATGATGCAGATCATGATACCTTGGATGAGTTGGATGAAGTAACTAAACAATGCCAACACTATTGTTGGGTTGGCCCTAATGAATTGTAGTGTTTTGATCTTAACCCATGCACTTTATGTGGGAAGATAAAATACCTTTCATAAATGTGTCAGAAGCAGGTAAAGTATGATAAAAAACAACTACATTATTAGGTACACAACATCAGACTTTGGAAGCCAAGTTATTGGAGGGGTCTTATCGTCTCAGTAGATGTACAAGTAAATTTTGATTTAAGGCTTGAAGATTTAGGGTATGTTTGGGGCCCAACTTTGAAAACATATTTTGAGTTCAATATCAAGCCCTCAAACTTTGTTCAAAGACAATACTGTTATCCTTTTCCACTTTTAGGGGTGTATATTGATGCTGCTTCTTTACAAGGCCTAAGACTTCTCACCTTTCAGTGGATAAGGGGGGGATATACTGACAATTTTTGAAGTCTATGAGTGATTTTGAGGACTATGACTTCTTCATGATGATAAATTGAGGATTTATTTAGTATAGGACTATGGATTGATTATGGAGTCAAGAATGATGGTGTTGAATCAGGTCACTCAAATGGAGTTTTGGATTGGTTAACTCGACTTTCAGAGGATATTCACCAAGACCATTCAACACTAGGAAGTTTTAAACATTTGATATTTTTGAGGATATTTTACTAAATATATTTTTATGGTTTTTATGAGGATTTCCAAGATTTCCAAGATCTTATAATGGATAGATAATTTGCCACATTTTGGCATTCAAACATTTAGTCATTTGCATAGCTATGACTTACAAGATTTTTTGCCACTTTGATCAATGGTTTCATTTCAAGATTTGGAGCAGAGCCAATAGCTCACTTGGTTTACTTCTCAATTGTTTTTGGTAGGATTTTCGTTCATTAATTTATGAATCAATCACAAGTTTTTATACATATGATTTATGAGGCACATAATTGGGATGTTGATCGACACTTTTTCTATGAGTGAGATTATTGATAGCTTTTTTATGTGTCATTTTTCACGAGCGGTTTTGGAAACTAGTCATAGATTATTCATAAACGGTAGACCTATGGCCTATCCTCATCAACACTATCTCTGTAGAAATAAAAATTTATCTCTATTTAGAATTTAATTATGAGGATTATGTCCTCTTTTAGAAGATGTATCCCTGTTCAAACTTGGCTCAAGGCTTTCACCAATGTCAAGTTCAGAATGTACCCTATAATCTTGGAAGAGAGATATCAATGTTTTTTTAATTCAAACACATCACATATGTGTTGTGTATATGCTTATGAGATTAATAAAATAAATTGAAAGTGTATATGTGTATATCCTTTTGCATTTAAGATTTCACAATAATTTAAGGACTTTATATGAGTAAATATATTATTATAATTTATTATGTGTTTAGACTAATTCTAAATACATGCTCTATGATAATATAAAGAAACCTCTTAATACAAACCCTATAAATATGTTTTTAAATGACAATGTTATTCATATAAATCAATTCACAATTCAAAAAGGTCGTTTAACATCCACTATGTAATCTTCCACTATTTGCAAACAAAGTTGTAATAGATATAAATTGAGAGATAAGTGAAAATGCTTTATTCACATTAAAATCCTTTGATTTAAATATATCAACTAATCTTTATTTTGTTCTACCTTACTTATCTAACTATATTATGCCACACATTTAAGTTATAAATAATTTTACCTACTATTATAAATTGTTTAAGGGGAAAGTCTTATTTTTTTATTAATTAAATAAATTATTCTACATTTCATTCTCCTCTTTCTATGGGCCACATCTACATAGTGATTGAGAAAAATCAAGTTTAAAAATAATGGCAATGTTAAATCTCATTGCACACTTTAAATGAAGTTTCTTTACTATTGGGTTGCTTCCTACTCTAGTTCTTATTCTTCTTATTTTTCATCTCTCTTCTTCAATCTAGGAGATATCTGTAATTTTCTTATAACTTAATTTTTAAGAAGAATAAATGTAAATTCTCATTTCTTTTTAATGAAAATTTTGCAAGCTTCTTTAAATATATAGCTAACATTAGTTTCTAATTTTAGAAACACACTCTTTATAATTTGATAAAGACCTCTATTGCAAACCATATAAGGAATTTTTCAAATTACAATGTCAATTCATATACATCATCCCACCATTCAAAAAGGCTACATAACATCAACCTTGTAGTTTTCCACTATTGATATTCCAATCAAAGTTGTAATAGATGTAAATTTAGTGATAAGTAGAAATGTTTTATTCACTTTCAAATCCTTTGATTTAAAAGACAACCAATCTTTCTTTTGTTATACTCCACTTCTCCAACTACAATATGAAACACACTTAGTTATAAACAATTCTTTCTACTTATGTGGTTTTTTCAACACTAAGGTCTTGTTCTTTATCAATCAAATAAACTTTGCTACATGACATTGTCTTACTCCTTTGCACCATATTTTCATAAAGCTTGAGTAAAACCCTAAGGTTTAATAACAATGAAAATGTTAAAGCTTATTACACACTTTAGATGAGGTTAAATGCACATCTTCACCCTCCACCCCGACTCTCAATAGGGTGGATGGAAATGCAGATGTTTGATAAGAAATACACATATTCAACCCCCACCCTCTTCATAAAGGATGGGGATGAAGGGTGCATTTGTTACAAAACTGCACATGTTCACCCTTGACCCTCGTGGGAAATGCAAATGTTCATTCCCGAACATCATGAGGGCCCCTCATGAAAGCTAGGAGTGGGGTGTGAACATGTGCATTCATGAAGAAAATGCATCAAATGCACATGTTCAACCCCCATTCTCATTTAAACCCCCACCTCCACTAAGTTTATTCACCATTGAGTTATTTCTAGCTTTAGTTCTTATTCTTTTTATTTTTAACTTATTCTTCAATTTAAGAATTTTTGGGACTTTTTTTCTTCTTTGATTAGATATCACTTTTTGAATCATGTTTTGGAAAATTTTCCTATCAAAACTTTTGCATAAGACAATATATTGTTTCCATATAACTTTTGAAACAACTTCAATGCTTTTGAGTATGCAAGTTCCAAATCTAACCGAACTTTGATGCTAAATAACTAAAAAATTCCATCAAATTGAAAATCATTCATTTTTCTACTTTTTCTTTTTTATTAACTTGAAGAACTTAGATTAAGTAGACAGAAGCAACATCTCTCTAGATATAGTGGTTTATAAAAACTTAGATATGGTGGTTTATAGAAACATGGCAAAATCCCCATCTCTATCTTTAAAAAATAAAGAAAGATTTTGTGAATCTTATCAAACCTATATTTGCTAAAAATAAAGAAAGATTTTGTGAATCTTATCAAACCTATATTTGTTATAGTACTTGTAACATCTATGTAGATGAGCCTGATTTTGACCTCAATCGTGTTGATATCGTCTTCTTGAAAACATCCTGGGTCTTCTCCATAACATGAAGAACTAAAATTATGTTGGCAACAGTAATTATGTCTCTCGGTATCATCTTCGCCTTCTTAACAAAATTAGGTTTTAGAGAACCTTATGAAGATTATTTTTGTTACGGGACTACTAACATCTATATAGATGAGGCCTGATTGACCTCCATCAGGTTGATGTCGTCTTCACCTTCTTTCAAACGTTTTTATTTTTCCATTTCTAGGGAGTTTCTTTTTCCAAAATATGGAGAACTGGATGAAGCTGGCAAAAACAACATGTCTCTTGGGTATCCTCTTCACCTTTTTAGTTTTTTTTTTCATTTATCATAACTTTGATTGCCTTCGCAAAAGCTTCGTCTCCGTCTTTTCTTAAAGAAATATTTAATAAACCTTGTCAGGGTTATTTTTGTTCCGGAACTGCAAATATCTGTGTAAGATGAGGCCTGATTTCCCCTCCATCAGGTTGGATATCATCTTCAGCTTCTTTCTTTTCCTATAACATGGAGAACTTGGACTAGTTGAAAACATTGTTGTCTCTCCTCTTTCTTTTTCCCCTCACCATTGTTGTCTCTCCTCTTTCTTTTTCCCTCTAAACAATCACTCACATATTCAGATCGGGGCTAGAAGAACAAAACAACTATTGGTATAAGATTCAATAATAATAGCTTCAGATGGGAATACCTGTACGATTAGACCTAAACTCCGACAGAAGAACAAGAAACCTTATCTACTCTCTCTATTTTTCTTTTTTCAAAAAGCGATAATGGCATCGATCTACACATTTATTCTGTCGCAATATGCGCCAGCTGGCGTGGCTTAGTCAATTAATAACACAGTTTCCCACCTGGCCTTTCACATACGGCAAAGGCTATCCACCATGTAGCAGCCCAATGATTGGGAGGCTGCTGCATGGTTATTTATTATGGTGGATATCATGCATGGCATGGTGGATGTCCATTTTCCGATGTACAACCTGCCGGTGACGGTGACCAGACTGCCTGAAAATACCACCACCTGCATAGCATTAAACAGGAGCGAACATGTTCTATTTGAATTTGAATCTAAGCGCGCCCTCATGCTCACCCATGCCATCGCCTTCACCTCATTCCCTCCATGTCATTCATGTTTCCACCCATGAAATTTGAATTTCAAAATTTGAACTCTATCGTGCTCTCCGAATGGCTCCTCACAGTAGCAGGGTACATGGCCAAATGGCTCCTCGCATCTTCAGCTCAAGCTTCGACAGTGGGTGCTCTGAATTAGAAGAGTTGCCAAGTATGGAAACATTGGTATCTTTGGAGGTGTTGCGGGCAGATAGATGTGTAAGTTGAAGAGCATACGGGGATTCGCATACCTGTCAAAGTTGGGGCGGGCCAAGGCCATTGTTGCAGGTTCGGGGCAGATTATCAAGGGCTTATTCCTCTGCACCAACGCTTATGTTTTTCAGGTGCAGAAAGGTGGAGAATCTGTCTGAAGCCGGGTAACGAAAGCCGAGAGAAAAACGGGAGCAACAACCGATCATCAAAAGAAAATGAGTTCTCATGCGAAGATCAATCCTAGCACAAAGAGAAACATTCGAAGGTGAATGGGACGAAAACTAATCTTCTTTATGTTTTTTTCTTTTGTTTATGTTTGATTCAGTAGTAGTATCGGCTCTGAGCGACCCATCTTTTGTGGGATGGGATAGAGAACTAAATTTGGATATTGAATTTTGTGTCCAGATGGATATATGTAGGGCGAAAAAGCTATCAAGGATGACAAAGAAATTGAGCAAGAATCTGCTGGTGGGGGTGGTCACAGTAAGCGATGGCGTGACTGCTCCGGTGGTGGGATCAAAGGCTGGCCAGAAGTTCTTCCGCATGCTGCCTGGGGATGTTCTTCTTGCTTCCTTGGATGCTTTCAGTACGGCAATATCTCTCCCAATCCCTTGAAATGGTTTTAAACGAATACTATAAATGGTTGATATATGATAATCGGGTTTTTATTCTTAAATTTCAGAGAAAGTTTTATATGCTGCAGAAGTAGTAGGGAGGGATGCTCTGTCAGCTGCTTCTGAGGCTACAGTTGAAATTGTTGCAAACATGTACTGCATTTTGGATTCTTCATGTATAGTTTTCTGAACTGAGAACTGTTCATTGAAATGCGAATATGAATTTCGTTTGCTGAACTGAAAAAAAAATTGTTCATTGAAATGCCAATGTGAATTTATGGATGTTGGTCATTTGAGTGCAGGTTTGGGGAGGAAGTAGGAGAGGTGACACATGACACTTTTGCAGTTGCTGGGCATGCGATTGGAACTGCGTGGAAATTTACTAAGGTGCGGAAGGCCATCAATCATGTATCGAATGGAACGATCTCAGCGTCCGCTTTGAAGGCTTTAAAGTTGAAGAAGGCCAGCAAAGCAATCACCAGTGCATTCAAATGACTATATATATTCAACATCTTGCTGAATTCCGTTGCTTGT
>ML797279.1:146958-168452 GCA_009831015.1 Picea engelmannii | reverse complement strand
GCTTTCTTGAGAAAGATTGGAAGCCCAAGATACTTGAAAGAATACCAGGATGAGGAGGCAACAAATCCAAAGCATCTGGCTATAGCATTGAGAGAGGAGGTTGAAACGTTCCAGCCATAAATGTGACATTTCCCATTGCTTAGATTTCTGCCAAAATCCTTACAGAACTCATCCAATACTTCTTTGAACCTAGTAGCCAAAATCACCGAGGCAACCCCCAACAATAAAGTATCATCGACAAAGAGGGCATGATTGATTTTTTTAACTCCTCTTACTATACTTAGCTCAATAATCTCATGATCTTGTTGTTTCTTATCAAGGTAAAAACTAAGGACAGAGGCTTGTAGAACAAAGAGGAGGGGTGAAAGAGGACACCCCTACCTAAGTCCTCTTAAGGCTTTGAAGAAGTCAATAGCCCTACCATTCACCTAGGGGGTGATCCAGGGCTCCAAGATATAAGCCCGAATCCAATTTATGAATCTCGATCCAAACCCAAGCTTATGCAAAACATCCAACAGGAAGTTGTGTCTAATTCGGTCAAAAGCATTTTCTAGATCAAGCTTGACAACCATACCTTTTTCTTTTTGGTGAAGGCTTGAGTGAATTGCCTCTTGAACTAAAGTGAAGTTGTCCACAAGTTGCCTTCCATGGATGAAGCCTCCTTGGTTCTCCTGTATAATCTTGGGGAGGATGTTCTTAAGTCTGTTGGCTATCACTTTGGTGATCAACTTGTACCCTATGTTACAAAGGGATATCAGACGAAATCTGTTGAAGGTTTTGGCTCCTTTATCCTTAGGAATGAGGGAAAGAAACATAGAGTTAGTGCTGCCTCCAATTTTCTGACAATTTTTGGATTTTAAAATCATTTTAAAGAAATCCTTTTCTACAATCTGCCAGCAAGATTGGAGGAATCTGGTTGTAAATCCGTCCGGGCCTGGGGCTTTGTCGGGGTCCATAGCATAGAGGGCATCCTTTACTTCACTTTTGGTGACTTTGGATTCTAGAAGTTGATTCATCTTCGATGTTATCAAGAGGGGGACCACTTCCAGAAGTTTAGAATTTTGGCCCAACTCCTCTTCATCATTATACAAATTTTTAAAATGGAGGGAGGTTTCCATTTTGGTACTAGTATTGTCCTTGTGGGTGATATTTTCTTCCTTTATTTTTGAGATGGCATTTGACCATTTCCTTGCTTGGGCTTGTTTGTGTAAAAAGGAGGAGTTCCTGTCCCCTGCTTTGAGCTATAGGCTACGCGATTTTTGCATCCAGTATTCTTCCTTGGCCAAGCAAGCCTTGTGATAATTATGCTGAAAATGTGCCTCTTTGTCTAAAGCCTCTTTTGTAATTTTAGCATATTTCGAATGCAAATGGTGGAGCTCTAAGGTGCTTTGAATTTTTTTCCTTTCGGTGGCAGGATTAGGCAAATGTTTGGCCCAACTTTTTAGAACAACTTTCATTCTTCTGAGTTTTTCCTCCCAAACAAAAAAGGGGAGCCCTTGACTAACTGCTTCCAACTTTCCTTGACCATGTCCATGAAGTTCGGTTCCTTGACCCAAAGAGGGCTAAATCTGAATGGTATTGGGACGATATCAAGATGCACTAGCAGCTCAAGTTTGATGGGTTTTTGATCGGAAACGATGCAAGGAAGAATATGCATTCTAGCCTCTAACCCTAGAAGGAGGAAGGAACTTTGAACAAAAAATCTATCCAATATTGCTGCAATATGTCAAGGACCGACTCTTTTATTTGACCAAGTGAACTTACCAGTAGAGGGCTTGTTGTCTAGCAAGTCCCAACCCTGCATAAGGTCTTCCGCCCATTCCCTTGCTGGATCCCTTACGATGATGCCTCCTCTCTTTTCTGCCGAGATTAAAGTGAGATTAAGATCTCCAACAATGATGAAATTTTCCAAATTTACTAGGTCTGCCAGGTTTCTTACGGAATCCCAGCAGGCCTTTTTCTCCCCAGCATTAACTGGGACGTACACATTAAAAAGGCTTATGATCTCCTTTGTGACGAGGTGTTGCAGCTTTAAAAACAACCAGTGAGTGTTTAGGATCTCAGAGACTAGTGAGAACTTATTAGTGTTCCAAAGAGTGCCCAACCCCCCTGATGCTCCTCGAGTAGAGACTGGTTGCGCTCCACATTTATTCCAAAATTTCTTACTTGTTTGAAGGAAGACTGAGTCCTCCATTTTTGTCTCCTAAATGAGGAGTATGTCTGGGGTTTCTATTCTTATTAGACTTATTGTGGCTTCTTCTTTGACTCTGCTCCCCATATCCCTACAGTCCCAGGAGACGACCTTCATCATTTACTTTTATTATGTTGGGCTCCCTTGGAGCCCTTAATCTGGTGTCTTGCCATCTTCTGAGTTTTTGCCAATAGTTTCTCAAGGGTTGGCTGGGAGCCCTGGAGCTTGTTTTTGTACGTTTCCTGTTCTCTTTTTTTTTCGTGTTGACTTGTGGCCTCTTGTGGATCTTTTGACAGAGGTTTGAGAATCTCCTAGTTCTCCTTCCTCCTATGAGTCCTCTAATTCTTAAACTTCCTCCTCATCTTCTGAGAATTTGTCTTTGGAGCTCTCTACGACACTTCCACCTTTGATTGAGCCGGAGGGGGTCTCTTTGGCTGGGGAGTTTACCTTTTGAGTCTCTCCCTCTTGAGATTCCTCTATTTTTGAGCTTAGAGGCCCAAACTTGTTCTCTTTCCCCATCAGTGGAGGATTTTGCTGAATAGGGGCCAACTGAGGACCTTTGCCAGATTGGACACCGGACTTGTGGGGTTTATGGGAAGACTTGACACGCTTGATCTGATTCCATCCCCCCTCCTTCCCTTTCTTCGCCTCACCATTGGTCGGACAACCTCTATCAAAGTGGTCGTAAACATGGCATTTTCGGCATTTGAAGGGCAGTTTCTCGTAATCTAGATTTTGCACATGGGTCCAGCTGTCGACATTGATTTTTATAGCCTCTGGAAGACCCACCTCTAGATCTACCTCCACGCATATTCTGGCACAATCATATTGATCCTTGTTGTCTGTTCGATCTATAAATTTACCCAAGGCATTGCCTATGTGCTTCAGTGAATCCCAATTCCAATAGTGAACTGGAAGGTTTGGGAGCCTGACCCATACCGGGACCGCAGAGGGAACATCGACTGCAGGGTCGAAATCCAGCATCCATTTGTTAAAATACAGACCCCGCGGGGCCATGAAATAGGGGCCATTCTGGAAGATCAGTTCCTTGTCCTCTTTCAAAGTGAACTCGAACATGAAATAACCTCTCCCCAAGAAGTAGGAGGTTACGTTGTTTTTTATTAATGGAGCCCAGTTTTTGCCGACCCATTTCTCTATGGTTTTTGGTGAGGGCCAGAGCCCTGTGAATTGGCCTACGAGAGCACGATCTACCAGGGACAAAGAAACTTGGATCGATCCCTCTCGAGGAAGAGAGATCTCAGGGATTTCATCTAGTTTCTTCACAAACTTTGTCGCTTCTCATTTCTTCTTCTTTGGCAAGGATGCCAGCAGCTTGTTGAAGGAATCTACAACAGAGGGCAGAGATGGAGGGGGAGACCCCTGGGGCATACCCATAACCTCCATGGAGGAGAGAAAACCCTAGCTCTAGGCACGGCGCAGTCAAGTCAAGCCTCACGCAGCTGAAAAACCCTAGGAATATCAGTATTATTATCAGTTGAGAGGAATGATTGTTATCCTCTCTATAAAATAAACCCATTGTTATGTCCATGCAATACACAATTTTCAAATATGGACAGTCAATGAAGATATGATGAGATGTGGTGGTAAACCTAAGAATGTGAAAGCCCAAAAGGAGAGTATTTTTTTAACTCAAACATGTTTTCTATTAAAATGGGATGATGTGATGTCATTATTAAAATAGAGTGGTTATGAATATTTAGAAATCACTAATTTAAAAATAATAATTTAAATATTTTATTATTAATTAAAAAGATAAAACAATAAACTAAACTCTATAAATATTTGAAAAATACAAATGGGTATTAACAAAGTTATAAATTATGATTCTCAAAAACAAAATTCTTCACTATTCCAATTAAAAAAGACAATATAATACACTAAATTCTTTAATTATATATGAAAATAGCAATACATGTTTTTGTGACCATGAAAATAATAATCCCATGACAGCTAAAATAAACAATTCATAAATCTGTATCAATATTATTGATGTTTATAACAAAGTGAATAATAATAATTTATTTGGTTGAATAAACTTTTTTTTTTTTTAATACTGAAAAAAAAAAATACTTATATTAGTGAATATACAGAGTCTTTTACACTAATTTGTTTTTACTTATATTAATGAATATAAAGAATCTTTTACAATAAACCCACTAAAATGACTGAAAACTTGTAAATTTCCTTTTACATCTTCATACACATGAGGTATGAATTACAGACCACAAAAACGATTCATCATCCACCACTGTAGATATAAGTACACTGGGAAAAAATAAAGATCTTCTGCAATTACATATCATATTTAAAAAGACATTTCTCAAGTTCTTCTACTTTGCTGCAGAAATAGTTGATCCGCTTCCTTGTTATACAAATATCTAAAATATACAAATATTTTCAACTACGCGGTATACATTGTGAATACATATTCTCCCATTGATACGCCAGCTCAACATTTTACATAACCCCAACTGGATTCATGCAAAATTACACTACTACTTGCAGAATGTAAAACAAAATATGTAAAGACAAGCAACGAAATTCAGCAAGATGCTGAATATATATAGTCATTTGAATGCACTGGTGATTGCTTTGTTGGCCTTCTTCAACTTTAAAGCCTTCAAAGCGGACGTTGAGATCGTTCCATTCGATACATGATTGATGGCCTTCCGCACCTTAGTAACTTTCCACGCAGTTCCAATCGCATTCCCAACAACTGCAAAAGTGTCATGTGTCACCTCTCCTGCTTCCTCCCCAAACTTGCACTCAAATGACCAACATCCAGAAATTCACATTGCCATTTCAATGAACATTTTTTTTTCCAGTTCAGCAAACAAAATTCATATTCGCATTTCAATGAACAGTTCTCAGTTCAGAAAACTATACATGAAGAATCCAAAATGCAGTACATGTTTGCAACAATTTCAACTGTAGCCTCAGAAGCAGCTGACAGAGCATCCCTCCCTACTACTTCTACAACATCTAAAAATTTCTCTGAAATTTAAGAATAAAAACCCGATTATCATATATCAACCATTTATAGTATTCGTTTAAAACCATTTCAAGGGATTGGGAGAGATATTGCCGTACTGAAAGCATCCAAGGAAGCAAGAAGGACATCCCCAGGCAGCATGCGGAAGAACTTCTGGCCAACCTTTGATCCCACCACCGGAGCAGTCATGCCATCGCTTACTGTGACCACCCCTGCCAACAGATTCTCGCTCAATTTCTCTGTCATCCTTGATAGCTTTTTCGCCCTACATATTGCCATCTGGACACAAAATTCAATATCCAAATTTAGTTCTCTATCCCATCCCACAAAAGCTGGGTCTCTCAGAGCCGATACTACTACTGAATCAAACAGAAACAAAAGAAAAAAACATAAAGAAGATTAGTTTTTGTCCCATTCACCTTTGAATGTTTCTCTTTGTTTTAGGACTGATCTTCGCATGAGAACTCATTTTCTTTTGATGATCGGCTGTTGCTCCCGTTTTGCTCTCGACTTTCGTTACCCGGCTTCAGACAGATTCTCCACCTTTCTGCACCTGAAAAACATAAGCGTTGGTGCAGAGGAATAAGCCCTTGATAATCTGCCCTAAACCCGCAGCAATGCCTTGGCCCGCTCCAACTTTGACATGTATGTGAATCCCCGTATGCTCTTCAACTTACACATCTATTTGCTCGCAACACCTCCAAAGATACCAATGTTTCCATACTTGGCAGCTCTTCTAATTCAAATCACCCACTATCGAAGCTTGAGCTGAAGATGCGAGGAGCCATTTGGCCATGTACCCTGCTACTGTGAGGAGCCATTCAGAGAGCGCGATAGAGTTCAAATTTTGAAATTCAAATTTCATGGGTGGAAACATGAATGACATGGAGGGAATGAGGTGAAGGTGATGGCATGGGTGAGCATGAGGGCACGCTCAGATTCAAATTCAAATAGAACATGATGTTCTGTCCGCTCCTGTTTAATGCTATGCGGGTGGTGGGATTTTCAGGCAGTCTGGTCACCGTCACCGGCAGGCTGTACATCGGAAAATGGACATCCACCATGCCATGCATGATATCCACCATAATAAATAACCATGCAACAACCTCCCAATCATTGGGCTGTTGCATGGTGGATAGCCTTTGACTTTCACATACGTCCTCACTATCCTAGCTACCAACCAGATAAGCCTCTTGTATTCATATCGGTCACAAAACCCACAGTACGAAATACAGTAGCCACCAAAACTTACTTCGGGGACCAACTCTTTTTTAATTTCCGCTTCGTTCATGTGACAAAGAGTACGAATTTCTTAAAATGGGCTAAATATCTGTACGATTCACAGTTTACTTGAGAGGTTTGATGCTTTATATACGCGGATGCAGATAAATGTCGTTCATAAGAGCCATCAAGGGAATCACATCAATCTAGACGTTTCGTAAGGACCGCAGAGTTGTATGAGTGCATTATTAATAGTGAGTACGGATTGCTTAAAATGGACTAAACATATGTACCAGTTTACTCGATTTAGGGTCGAAGCTTTGTATACGGAGATGCAGATAAATGTCGTCCAGACTCCATATGAGCCATCAAGGGCATCACATCAATCTGACTTCTCGTAAGGACCGCAGGGTTGCATGAGTGCATTATTTGCCTACATGGGAGTGTAGTGGGGGATTGGACTAACTTGGGAGCAATTAACAAATGAGAGTGATCAAAATCTGGATCAGGGGTCAAAAATTTGCTCAAATTTCAAAGTGTTCGGATTGCGACAAAAACAGTGCCATTGCATCTGTCTCGTCTTCCTGATTCCGGCGGTATATTTACTTTCGCAAACGGAGTCCGTATGGAGAAGTTATCGCGATCTGTCCGCCAAGCCAAACAGGTAAAAATTTGGGATGTTGACTGTACTTGTCCGTACAGTTCGTACGGCCACGTGGAGGGCCGTACCATCATGGTGATGTGGTAGTTTGATGATGTGGCTTATTTGTATTGGATGGTGGTTTCCCAATGGAGTGTTGACATGTGTCATTTGCAGCCAATAATGAGTGGACACGTGGCCCAACCCATTGGCGCCATGTGTCACTTTCTGGTTGGTTTATATGGTTGTTTTTATATAAAATAATATGGGGAGTCCGCGGGGTTCGACCCCCGGACCTCCCCCACTGTATAAGCTCTAACGCAACTCCACTAGCCAACTTTCCGTCACATGTTCCTTGTTTGAAAGGCGGGAAACAATTTATTTAAAGTTGTTTGATGTAATATTTGGAAAAGGGCACGGGCCGGGGCTTAAGTCCCGACCCATGGTTTTATTACCATCCACATGACCGCATATATATATTGGCCGGGGTTGTTGGCGCGCACGGTTTAATTTTTTTGGTTGCAATGTATTACATTACATATATATATGTTAAACCATATGTAATGTTTGCGCGCGGGTATACATGTAACCGTTGTATTATATGTGGCACGGGTTTATAACCCAAAGTTTATGCCATTTATATATTGTGTAACGGTTATGTTAATATATAATGTGCGCGGTTGTATATTGTGCGTGCGTTTTGTAACTTAGCCCATGGTTATACATTTGCGCGGGAGTTGTATCGTTTGCACGGTTCAAATGGTTAAACCCATTTTTACGCCCAACACATGGTCACATGGTGCATATGCCCGAGAGCTAGGCGGTTGGGGGCTGGAGGCGCCCTAACCATTCTATGGTTTGCACCGTTGGCACGGTTGCGCCCGGTGCCAGGTTATAACGTGCATTGGGAGCGTGTTCCAGGTTAATGCACACAGAGGTGCGTTCTGTAGAACCAGTTCCAGCAAAGTAGAAGGAGGAAAATGGAGGAGGTCTAACTTTCTCAGTTTTTGGCCGATTGAGGTGCCGTAAAAGCCCAGCCAGGGGTTTTTGGATGTGCTGGATCCATTGGTGCTTTTTTCACAGCCATTTGAAGACTCTTTATGAAAGTTTTTTACCGTTGAAGTTTCACGAAGCTTCAGGGAACTTTCAGCCCTCTATGATGGAGGACATGGTTTGGTGAGCCTATGTTTGTTTTCTGTGATTGAATAATTATTTTTGGCTAATTGATATGCTCTGAACACATTGGGACAGGTTTCAGAGGTTGTTGAGGACTTTTATAGGTGTTTTTGCCAAAGAGAAGCCCATAGAAGCTTATGGCCACATGTAGAAGAGGTCATGCCCGGATGAGCCATGATCCGTTTGCAGAGTTCTATTAGTCATTTTTGGGGTTTTTATGTGTTCTGATCTCAATGGTACAGTTTGTTTTTCCATTGGAGTTGAGCAGCAGCTTATAAAAGAACTTTTGACTAATTAATCCCAGAGAGCCAAGTCCATTATGGAGGCTCAAGGAGATGTAGCCCGGAGGGGGGTGAACTCCTTTATCATCTTGTTATTGTTGTGAGTTTGATGGTTTATTTTCTGCAAGTATTGTTGCTATGTATTTATTTGAAGTACATATTTAACCATTTACAAGAACATTTCCTCATACATAAGCATTTACAAGAAGAAGCACGAACTTAACACATAAGTTTATACTGCATATTTTAACACATGAAGCAAGGTCCTGTAAAGTTTATTTTAATGAAGTAGGGGTGCTTGCATAGCATAACAAGTCAACCTTCTATTTTCAGATCAGGTGGTATCAGAGCATAAGTTTTTTTCGCTCATGTGTTTGCCATTGATAGCTTGAGATTTAGCTATTGGTATTGTGCAAAGTTTTTGTGTTGAAGTTGAAATCTTGCAAAGATGGCAGAAGCTTCAAGTAGTGATAGTTCTCATACATTTTCATTATCTAAAGAAGAAATTATACTCATGAGAGATTTGATGAAAGAGATGTATGAAGACAGGAATAAGAACATTGCCCTTGAAGAGCAGTTGATGGCCATGAAGCAGGAGAAAGACCAGCTTTTGCAAAGGTTGCATGAGATGGAGATTCAACTCCATGAGGCAAAGGAAACCCTTACCAAGTACATGCATGAACATAAGGTATGCAGTGTTAGTTTATCTTCTAATTCCTCTAAAGATGAATGTTTTGGCGGTTTTGAGAGTCACACAAGAGGAATATGGTCCCAGTTGTTGTTAAAAATGGGCTATGAAGGTAAATGTTTGGGCAAACATGCACAAGGCATTGTTGAGCCTATTGTGGTTGAAGAAAGACCTAAGTATTGTGGTCTTGGTTATGAACGGAAAGATGGAGCATATTCCAAAGTCGAGGAGACAAGGGAAAAAGTTTCAAGCATAAACTTTGTTTCAAGTTCACTTCCTCGGGAAGGCTTTAAAGGTGAAAGTTCAAGAACTTTTGTTGAAAGTTCGATCCCTTCAGCATGCAAGGCTTGTGTTCAAGATGAATGCAAATGTGTGGAACAAGAAAGTTGTGACAGTGATGAGGACACGGACACTATTGATGGTCTTCAAAGGAGAGCCTGTAACTCTTCAGATTCACCTCCTCACAGAGGCAATAAAGGTGAATGTTCAAGGTATAATTTTGCTTATCATTCAGTTGCATTTGATTATGTTAAGCATGATAACTTTGGAAGAAAGAATCCTTGTACATATTGTGGTTTGTATAACCATCATGTTTTAAAGTGTTGGAAAAGATTAACCGCTTTCAGGAAACTTTTTAAGCAAAGGCAGCGTGAAAGGAGGATGCAAAAGGTTTGCACTCATTGTCAGAAGCGGGGTCATGTTGTTGACCAATGTTGGACGTTGCATCCAACTATTCGTCCATAGCCTCAGAAGCAGTTGGATAAGAAGATTGGCAAGAATGGAAGTGGAGATTCCATCATTGATGTGAGTCCAGATGATTCACAAGAGGACGATGTCCAGCAGAAAAAGTCACCATTCAGTTGGTTTAGTAAGAAATGGTTGGATTTCTTAAGCAAGTAACTCTTGCATTTTTCTGATTATAAATGCACTTTTCAGCGTTATGTGTGCATTTATGGGAAGGTCGATATGATGTTTTGAATGAGTCTCGACTGGTGTTGATTATTTTCTGACGACTATGTTGTGTCGATCGTGTTGTTCGACTTGTGTTTAGTCGATGGTGTTTATTGACTTGAAAGTTGATTTTGAAAACTCCATGTACTTTGATAAAGTACGAGATGCGATAGTTTGTTTGAAGAACAAAAGTTTTTGTTGGCATCATTTTTCAATCTTGTATGATTTGTTTTCAAGATTGATGGTTTTCTTGGCTTGTGACAAGATGTCGCAGGAAGGTTTTTGCAGCCATTGGAGAGCTGATTTTGTTGACGCTAAAGAGTTTGAAAGAGGGAATTGATTCTCAGTGGGAAGGTTGGCAGTCTTCCAAGAATAGAGAGAACAGTGGGTCAGCAGCAGCTAGAGAGCAGTGGTTGAAGGACATAGCTAGTTGCAGTGCACGACATGTCAGAGTATTCAGGTGATTGTCGAAAAAGATTTTGATATAACTTGAAAGAAGATTGATGATCATAAGCTTTTGTGGATCCAAAAGCCTTTCAGTGGGAAGATGTGATCAAAATCTGGATCAGGGGTCAAAAATTTGCTCAAATTTCAAAGTGTTCGGATTGCGACGAAAACGGTGCCATTGCGTCCGTCTCGTCTTCCTGATTCTGGTGGTATATTTACTTTCGCAAATGGAGTCCGTATGGAGAAGTTATCACGATCTGTTCGCCAAGACAAACATGTAAAAATTTGGGATGCTGATTGTACATGTCCGTACAGTCTGTACGGCCACGTGGAGGGCCGTACCATCATGGTGATGTGGAAGTTTGATGACGTGGAATATTTGTATTGGATGGTGGTTTCCCAATGGAGTGTTGACACGTGTCATTTGCAGCCAATAATGAGTGGACACGTGGCCCAACCCATTGGCGCCACGTGTCACTTTCTGGTTGGTTTATATGGTTGTTTTTATATAAAATAATATGGGGAGTCTGCGGGGTTCGACCCCCGGACCTCCCCCACTGTATAAGCTCTAACGCAACTCCACTAGCCAACTTTCCGTCACATGTTCCTTGTTTGAAAGGCGGGAAACAATTTATTTAAAGTTGTTTGATGTAATATTTGGAAAAGGGCGTGGGCCGGGGCTTAAGCCCCGACCCATGGTTTCATTACCATCCACATGACCGCATATATATATTGGCCGGGGTTGTTGGCACACACGGTTTAATTGTTTTGGTTGCAATGTATTACATTACATATATATATGTTAAACCATATGTAATGTTTGCGCGCGAGTATACATGTAACTGTTGTATTATATGTGGCACGGGTTTATAACCCAAAGTTTATGCCATTTATATATTGTGTAACGGTTATGTTAATATATAATGTGCATGGTTGTATATTGCGCGTGCGTTTTGTAACTTAGCCCATGGTTATACATTTGCGCGGGAGTTGTACCGTTTGCATGGTTCAAACGGTTAAACCCATTTTTACGCCCAGTGCATGGTCACATGGTGCATATGCCCGAGAGCTAGGCGGTTGGGGGCTGGAGGTGCCCTAACCATTCTACGGTTTGCACCGTTGGCATGGTTGTGCCCGGTGCCAGGTTATAACACGCATTGGGAGCGTGTTCCAGGTTAATGCACACAGAGGTGCGTTCTGTAGAACCAGTTCCAGCAAAGTAGAAGGAGGAAAATGGAGGAGGTCTAACTTTCTCAGCTTTTGGTCGATTGAGGTGCCGTAAAAGCCCAGCCAGGGGTTTTTGGACATGATGGATCCATTGGTGTTGTTTTCACAGCCATTTGAAGACTCTTCATGCAAGTTTTTTACCGTTGAAGTTTCAGGAAGCTCTAGGGAACTTTCAACCCTCTATGATGGAGGACATGGTTTGGTGAGCCTATGTTTGTTTTCTGTGATTGAATAATTATTTTTGGCTAATTGATATGCTCTGAACACATTGGGATAGGTTTCAGAGGATGTTGAGGACTTTTACAGGTTTTTTTTCCAAAGAGAAGCCCAAAGAAGCTTATGGCCACATGTAGAAGAGGTCATGCCCGGATGAGCCATGATCCGTTTGCAGAGTTCTATTAGTCATTTTTGGGGTTTTTATGTGTTCTGATATCAATGGTACAGTCTGTTGTTCCATTGGAGTTGAGAAGCATCTTGTCAAATAACTTTTGACTAATTAATCCCAGAGAGACAAGTCCATTATGGAGGCTCAAGGAGATGTAGCCCGGAGGGGGGTGAACTCCTTTATCATCTTGTTCTTGTTGTGAGTTTGATGGTTTATTTGCTGCAAGTATTGTTGCTGTGTATTTATTTGAAGTACATATTTAACCATTTACAAGAACATTTCCTCATACATAAGCATTTACAAGAAGAAGCACGAACTTAACACATAAGTTTATACTGCATATTTTAACACATGAAGCAAGGTCCTGTAAAGTTTATTTTAATGAAGTAGGGGTGCTTGCATAGCATAACAAGTCAGCCTTCTATTTTCAGATCAGAGAGAGAGATTATAACACAATACTATTAGATTACTTGATTCCTTATACAATACATTTGTGGCTCATTATATAGAGTTCACTGATAGTTATCAGATTTAACTTATTCCAAATATAGGATGAGAGGTTGAGCAAATATCTCAACCAGAAATACGAATCTAGGATCTCATAAATCCAATTCCCTAACAAACTCTTAATAATGAGATCACACAACTCACATAGAGATTGACTCTACTTCTTAATACATCATATTAGATAGGTAGGAATTATATATTCCAACACTCTCCCTTAATGACTACTTATCTAAATATCTTTGTGGTCATATCTTCATCACTGTAATGGATTCAATTTTTCACTTGAGCTTGCTTTACTGTGGGCTTCATCCTTGAACTTTCTTTGCTTCCTCTTGCATCTTGTACCTACATATAATTATTGATGTCCATATAAAACACAATCCATCTACCAGAATACATGGGTCATCTGTAACGGTTAGTTCTCTAGGAATTGTTTTCAACTACATAGCTCATCAATGTTAAACTCTCCCTTAAACATAACTTGGTCCCTCACACTCTGAGACTAACAACTTGGTCTCACACTTTGAGATTCTTCCATCTCACATCCCCACCTTAAATTGAAAATCCAAAGTCTATGATTCAACATCAAGCTAGCATACGAGTACACCTGCCACCCTCGTACCTACCCTAGTGGTTAATTCCACAACTTGATACAACAACCTTTCTGTCTATGAGAGAGTATCACATCCTGTGATCACATGCGCTTCTGCACTACAACACGTATGCCTGTTTATGCCTTACTAACAGGGCTTATAACTAAACTGGGGAATTTAGCTTGCCTATGACTAAGCATTACAATTTGGACCATAACCTGGGGTGTCAGGTACAACCGATCATGCACCCCCTACAACAATTCAATCAAGTACACAAAATATCAACAATACTCTCACCAATCATATGTCCACTATTACAAGCCCATTACATATGTTCATTTACATCTCATCATCATTCTTGAACAAGACACACAACCACTTCACACAACTTGAATAAAATAAATACTCACAACTTCAAACAACAAAAAAAAATATCACTCACAACTCAATCTCGCTTTTGTGACTTAATTTCGAGGATGTGTGAGTCCGATGGAATGAGCACGCCCACCTCACTTCATTTTGCTATAACACCTTCATGTAATGGTGCCAAAAACAACAAACTCCAACAATAGCAACCTTTCGCTTTACGGCTCCTTTACTCAACAATTGCAGCTCCTCTCCAAAACTCAAAAAAAGAGTCCTCTGCAATATCATGGACAGCGGTTTGTCACACACCCTTTAATCTCGCCCTTCAATTTCTGCATATTGTCATGAATTTTCTGATAGTCCAGAGTCTTGAACTCATCCCACTCAGTTAAAATGCACACTCCATGAGCATCTTTGGTTGCTTCATAAGCATCCCAAACCACACTGACTTGCTTGATAGCCGAAGGGCTCATAGGTTGCAGATGAGGAGGATGGTCCCAATCAAATTTGTTCATGGAGAGGTCCCTATGAATTTGATCCTCTGTTACTTGTGGATCATAAATGTTGTTATTTTCTTTGTCTCCAAGAAGCCCCTTGCATACATCAATGGCAGGATTTTCTCGAGTATCGCCAGTATCCTTCTTGAATGCAAATCCAAGAACTACAATTTTCTTTCCTGATACTGTGTTAAACATTGAGGAAACTACACGGTTTACAAACCTTGACTTCTGATAGTCATTTATCTTAATGACTCCCTTCCAGTAGTTTTCCCCTTCCACAAGTCCATTGCACTCACAAATATAAATCAGGTTCAAAATATCCTTCTGAAAACAAGACCTGCCAAAACCAACACTAGCATTCAAGAACTTTGGACCAATGCTCGAATCCTTACCAACAACATAAGAAACTTCTGTAATATATTCCCCAGTTGCGTTACCTCCCTCTAGTGTTTTTCCATGTTGATGTCTTCTTTTCTAGTGGCCTCTCTCATGAAGCACAATCGTCATTACTAGTCCTCCTCGTCTTTCTTCATCATCTCGTAGTTCCATGTTTGTTGTCCCATTGTTTTAGCAAGGTCCTAAGGCTCTCATGTTGATCCTAAACAAAATGAGAAGCAAAGAAGATAATACAGAGAAGACAAAATTGGAAAAACAGGAATGAGCAGAGCGCATAGCATCGAGAATATTCCTTAAGGGAAAAGCGTTGAGCTAAATAGGCTCGAGAAAATCAAGAATATCAAGAAACAAAACAAGAAATCCTAACGAACTCGTACAACTGGCCTGAACAACTAGCAATGTACAGTCACATACTGTTGAGGTTACTAATATAATTAACACTCCCTCTTAAACTCAACAATTACAAACATTGGTGATGTAATTGGAAATAAAAAAAGGAATTTAGAAATGATAATGCATGTTGGTATATGTCTCAGTTAGGCTTACAATACGTAACAACAAAACTAGACTTCAACTTTCACTTGAGTTGGGTTTCTTCTTTCTCTTCTTCCAAACTCTGTATTGCTCTAATTTGGTCATTTTTTTTTATTTTGGCATTGATACTGAAGGCTTTGTGCTTTGCCTTTTGTCTTTGTCTTTGTAACTTCATATTCAAAATTTGACTAGGTTGCTTATGCCTATGTGTTACATGTTCTTCTACAACAAATTTATCTTTGACAGTGGGTTGATGCCACCACCACAAACTATCATCGATGCCCTTCATAGCTTGGGCTATACAGTCAACAAACTGCTTCCACATTAACTTAGAATAAAATCTGATTTCTTCAAAACTCCATTGCATGAAAATGGTTTCAAACTGGTCTTCATTGAGATCCTCATCCATGTCTTCATCTTCTTCTTTTGGTTTCTCACCTGCATACTCAAACAACTTGTCAATCTGATATAAAAAATAATAACAGGAACCATATTGGTTCATTTCTTTCTGTTCTTTCTGAGAGCAGTTACCATCATCGTCATCATAGATTCACTGTTCAATCCATTTCAAATCTGCATCAACATTATCTTCTTCTTCACTTCCTTCATTGGCAGTCATAAGTGTACTGGCTTGAATGCTTTTGTCATCAAACCTTCTTTCAAGCACTGCTTCAAAAATCATACACTTGGTTTTGAATGCCAAGTAGGCTTTCTCCTCCAAAAATCAATTCATCAATTTTCTTCTTCTCTTCCATTATTGGAAGGCACTTATCATAAGACAAATTATCATCATCAAATTCAATTTCAAGATTTCTTACCTTTGTTTCAAAGAGGCCAATTTTTGCACAATGTTCATCAATCATCATTGATGTTGATCCTTTGTTGTCATCAACAAACACTACTCGAATCATTTCATCGATGCAGGTTGTTGTATTGATAGCTTCACCATCCGTTTCTACAATTTTCTCATGCTCTTATGCACACACAGATGCACCTTCTTTCTTTTCTTTTGATAGCTCTGCTTCAAGCACAAATGTTTCTTCCTTCTGTTCCTTTGGTAGCTCTGCTTCAAACAAAGATACTCCTTCATTATGTTCCTCTGGTAGCTCTGCTTCAGACACAGACGCTTCTTCCAGAGTGGAAACATTCAACAAATTGTTGCTCCCTCTTTCACTATACTCTGTTTCTAGAATACTCCAAACTTGTTTCAAAGATGTTGTTGTTGCAACCTTGTGCAACATACTATCATCCAAGGCTTGTTGGATGATATGTAATGTTAATTCATCCATTTCCTGATCATGTAGATTATGATAACAATCTACAAAACACAAATAGGTATTCATTCTAACAAACCAAATTTAGGAGCTCACACAAGAAGCAGATTAGAGGAAAATTGATGATATTTGGAGCAACATGAGCATGAACCTACCATTACTGCCATAGGTACAACTGGAACCTCTTCATTTATCTTTGCAAAATATTATGTCATTTCTTTGTTGTTCTCTTTCCAGATCTGTCTGAGATCTCTTCTGGACTTCTTGAGTCGTCTTTGCTGACACATGACAACATTTCTTGGTTGTTCATTCACCAATTCAATCACACTTGTGGATCGACTATTCTATCTTGTCACACTGATACCGCTTGATGCAAACAAACAACGAAATTCGGGCTCTAGCCTCTTTTTAAAAATTAGATCTACATAAAATTTCTTGTTTCCTAGTATGGATCTTGTTGGATCTGATTATTCGAGCATAAGATATTGTGAGGGATTTTCGTGCTTTACCTGTTTCTTGTGCGTAAAACCAAGTATGCAAAATCTTGTGTGTGACTTTGGGCCGAGAAACACGGGGTAGATTCCTTCTTTAACTTTGATCTGGCTGGATGTGACTATCCGAGCGCGAGATCTACGGAGTCAGAGCTCTGAGCTCTGTTCTTTAGCCAAAACAAATTTGTTGTTTAGCTTCTCATATTACTGGGGGCTGAAAACCAAGCGCTTCGAGCTTCGAGCGTTAAGATGCATGAAGGTCTCAGTTCCTTCGAATTGTCGAAATGCCAAATAAAGGATGTGCTGAAAAGATCAACAACGCTCGTTGATTTGAGATGAACGATCCTCAGTTATTTCGAGAATTCGGGCCTTCGGACGATATTCCTTTCTTACCTCGCAATCTTCCAAACTCGTGGACTCCGAACAAGGGAAGAGATCAAGGGTCTGAATTACCCGTCGAGATCTACGACTCAGAATTATTTCGGGAGTTCGGGCTTCAGAGATCTTTCACCGCTCGCAATCACAATACTCGTGAAGTGCCAAGGTGACGACTTATCCGTAGAGTTGTAGATCCAACGATCCTTAGGGATCTACAAACGAACAACCAAGATCTTCTTCAAAAATCCATCATTCAAGAGTTTTCGATTGCTAATACGCGCTGACCTCCAAAGTGTGAATCTCAAAAGCGTGAGATCTTCCTCCACATGGCCTCTTGAGTGGACGACTGAGATTAACTTCGAAATTCTGAGATTCGGGAGTTCCTGCTTTACGTTTCCGAATCTCCTCCGAAGTGTGGGATCGCGTGATGTCCCTTCTGGCTTCAACGGTCCAGATCTACTTCACGCCTTTGTGCCTTTGGGACTTCGGGTAGATCTCGCTCCGCAAAACCTTTCGAAGTGCTAATTCTTCGAAGTGTGAGATATGGTACCACGTCTCCTCGATGATGGACGGTCCAAATGAACTCCGGGCTTCGGTCCTTCGAGAGTTCTAGCTTCTCGCATCCGTCTTCCTTCCAAAGTGATTGTCGTCAGAGTGCAAAATCTCCTGCCACGTTTCCACTTGGATCAACGAACTAGATCTAGTCTGGCTCTTCGGAGCTTTGGGCCTTCGGGAGTCCTTGACTCCTTAGCTTCTGCTTGCTTCCTCCCGGAGTATAAGATTGCCTGACGCATGTCACTTGTTTGAAGATCAACAACCACGAGTGATTGCAGAAACTCAACTCTGCTCACTCTTTAATTTCCTTCTTGATCTCCACAAAGTGAAGATGGTCGTCTGAGGTGGAATTGATATCCACTGTTGATCTAGAAAGGTCAATGATCGTGAGCGATAGCGGGCTCACAACTTGCACAAACTTTAATTTTCTTCCCGATCCCCGCAATGCGAAGATGCACGTTCGTAGCGCGATCGATATCCATCGTTGATATGTTGATCTAGCAAGATCAATGATCCTGAGTGATAGCAGGCTCACAGCTTGCTCACGCTTTAATTTTCTTCCCGATCCCTGCAATGTGTCCCCACCATCGATCTCTCTCTGATGAGATCCGATGATCGTGGCTTAATATTTTCTTGATCTGACGACTGATCTTGCTCACGCTCAGATCTTAAGGCTGAAATAGAATTTCTCCTTACTTGCAGGCTCGTCGTTTCTTATCTTAATTAAAGGCTCAGATATGTTCCTGCGTCCAATCTTACGGCTGAAGTAGCTTCTCCTTTGCTGCTTATGCAAACTTTCTTCTCAAGAAAGAATTTTGCAAATATTTCACGAATTCTTTAAATGCTCACGAATCTTTAATTGTTTTGTCCTTTTGCAGCTTATGCTTTCTCGTGCTTGATGTCTCCAATGATCTTTTGAGCTACTATTGACTGCAAACTGCTCTCCAAGCTCTCTGAAGAATCTTGCGTTTCGTGCTCTCGTTTGCGAGACAATGTAAGTTCTGTGCTCTTTTTCTTATGATCGGGCTGCTCTCGAAGAGGCTTACGTCCTCTGCTCTGATACCATGACAAAATGAGAAGCAAAGAAGATAATACAAAAAAGACAAAATTGGAAAAACATGAATGAGCAGAGTGCAAAGCATCGAGTATATTCATAAGGGAAAAGAGCTGAGCTAAATAGGCTCGAGCAAATAAAAAAGATCAAGAAACAAAACAAGAAATCCTAACGAACTCGTACAACTCGCCTCAATAACTGGCAGTGTACAGTCACACACTCTTGAGGTTACTGATATAATTAACAATCCTTGGGCTCTCTTTTTTTATAAGTAGCTTTATCGTTGGCATATCCTCCCTCCATATGTTGTCTTCGTCAACACTACTGCACCAACCGCACTTCACGAGTGAAACCCCTTTGGGCACCATGCCCCAGATGCCCATTTCAACATTCTCTCAATGCCCTTTTCATCACCCACAGGGACTTACGAATCTTCTCCATCCTCCATTGGAGACATCACTCATGCTTCCTTCCTCTAGCGTCGCCGACCCCGGCAACAACGCTTCCCGTTGTTATGCTTTAACGTGGTCTCCTTGGAGACTATGTCCAACACATGAGCCACCTTTGTAATTGAAGATTACCATGTGTTACAATCGCCTGCATCATGGCAGCAACCTCAAAGAAAAGCCATGCAACACAAAGTGTTGGCCCAGCGGATGACGTCGACAATGTAGAACATCCCACATGGACTTTTCTACATCAATTTGCCACATGGATATCCCACGTCATCACATGGACTTCCCCTTGAACTATTAAAACAAATTGTATATGTGTTGGAAGAATGTGCGTGGATTTATGAAAGAACTCACATCGGTTCAATTGGTAAATTTGTGCAACTACTCCTCGCTCGGTCACCAAAGTCTCACGCATAAGAATATAATCTTTACTGTTGTGATGTGATATATGGGTCGATAAGAATCGTTGTGTTAAGGGTAAAATAACCAAGTGAAACTTCCATCTGTCGGGAGAATATGATTTTGAATGAATAAGCTATAAAAATTTGGACAAAAATGCCAAGAATGAGTAGATTTCGAACATCTATTTTTGCATTAGTGTGTTCATACGAAATTTAGATTTTGTCTCCATTATCCAAACTTAACTTTACAAATTTTGTTTATTCAACGATTCCGATTTCGTCTACAGATTCTGATTCTGTTTATTCAAGGATTCCATCCATTAACAAACACTTAATTTAATTACAGATTCTGTTTATTCAACAATTTCAATTTCCTCTCCATTATCCAAACTTAACTCAATTACAAATTCTGTTTATTCAACGATTCCATCCATCAACAAACATCGAACACACTCTACAGTCGACTTCGATTAACTTTGCTCCATACAACAAAGTCTACAGTCGACTTCGATTAACTTTTCTCCATACTCGTTGTATGGACAGAATCTGCAATACAACGGACGGAATCTGAAATTGTGAAGTGGAGTGAGTGTCCAATGATAAACTTAAAAAAAACTTCCTATACAGTCCTCAAGATAAAATTGTTCATCCCTCTCCACATTTTGAACTGTATGTCAAATGGTACGCTGGGATATGGCAAGCTACTCGATCATGTCCATATCAGAGTGTTAATGCTCATTTGCATGTAAGGATCCAGTGAAAAACAAAAAAAAATAGACAAAAAAACTCAAAATTGCAACCATTATCTACAGGCGACCTCCTAATCTACGACTGAATTCTTGTTGGAGTTATATGCTTTGGAAGTTAGAAAATAAATTGCTATGAAGTCTATTAAAATTTGTGAGAGCAGCCATAACATAAGATTACACAATAAAATGATATTCTTATTACTAATATTACAGGTATATATAGTTGGAATCAGATCCAGCTATCTCCAAACATAGAAATAGTTGTTGAGAGAATCTCTCAACAACCTCCTACAAATCTTCAACAGATTCAAACTAAATACAAACCAATCTATTGTAAGCATTATTCCAACACCCTCCTTTAATGCTTACATTAAAAAAAACTCTCAACAACCTCCTACAAAACTTCAACAGATTCAAACTAAATCCAAACCAATCTATTGTAAGCATTATTCCAACACCCTCCTTTAATGCTTACATTCAAAAAAACTTACAATACTGAAATCATGATTACAAAATTTGTTATATGTCTTTGTCTGACTGGTCTTCATACGCACTTACACCCATCTTTGAACTTCATAGACACGCTCTTTCTCTCCCATCATCTTCGAGCTACCACTTCATACAGCACAGATAAAACTGCTTCCGACCATCTTTGACGTTCTTTGTACAACCGACACTTCTGGACTTCCCGAAGGACAATCTCGATACTGAATTATCCTATGGATACACTACCATTTGTTAAATCAAGTGCATAAACATATGATTAGATTCCCAATGGAGATGGGACGAGTTTTGAAGTGGAAGCGCTACAAGGAGCTTGGTCTTTATAATTTTCTTCTAATATATTGATTAGGGATGGAATAATTTGTTTGATGCGAACAAAAAGGTTTGCTACTTGGAGTTGTTTGTTGCATGGAGTTTTTTAAGTAGAAGATAACATTTTGAATTAGTGTTAATATCTATTAACATTATTTTGAGTGTAAAATTTTATAATGCAAAACCAATGAATTGAACAGAGTAA
>ML797279.1:108592-127587 GCA_009831015.1 Picea engelmannii | reverse complement strand
GGGGGGGGGGTGAATCAATTGTTACCATGCTTAAACAATGATGCTTATTTTAAACTCTTTACAAAGCACTCAATGACAATCACAATAATGCAGAGAGGTAAGTAATAGAACATTCAACATCAGTCACAGATATGAAATATAAAGAGACAGATATTTCCTAAGGAAACTCATAAAGGGTAAAAACCTCTTCTTCTTGGTATGATAAGTAATATTTACATTTTGTACATTATCATACATATGAGCTCCAACTCATTGTGAGGCTACAACCTCTATTTTGAAAGTTGCAACTTGCTAGGAGCACCAACTCTTTGTTTTCTCTAGCACCGACTAGAAGGAAGCACCGACTAGAAGGAAGCACCAACTCCCTGAGTGTTCCAACACCGACTGAATGGACTCACCTACTTCCACTTATACAAGCACCAATTTGTTTGAGAGAACCAACTCTATGGTTTCTCTAGCACCCACTAGAAGGAAGCACCAACTCCTTGAGAGTTCCAGCACCAACTGGATGGAAGCACCAACTTCTAGTTACACAGGCACCGACCTGTATATCAGAGAACCAATGTTCTTCCTTGCACCACAATGCCACCCTAGTTTCTCTCACTGCAACCAGATGGAAGCTACAACTCCCTGTGTTCAAGAACCCACTTGAACCTCTAAGGACAACAGACCTCCCTAACACCTCCATACCACCCTTATTATAAATATTTTCTACTGAAACTTATTACAGTGATTCAATAGTTGTCATTGGCTTACCAGGCTTATCACCGTTCTGCTATGTTGCTCTGCTCTCCTGTATCAGTGTCTCTCTGCCTGCCTATTATTGCACTTTTTGATATTCTGCTTTTATCTACAAGTGCACCTCAGCCTTATTTTACTATCTCAGTTATGCATCTCTGTTCTTTGATTTTGTTGTGCTTTATGCTCTATGTGTTATTTTGATTCTATGAATTACGCCTCTTCTGTGTATTTTAGCTCCTGTCCACAACATGCTATTTCTTCTCTATTCTGCGTATTTATACTATTTGTGCACCTTCTTCATCCTCCATGAGAAGTGCCTCTGCATGCTCTTCATCGTGCCACGGTTCTGCTCATCGGGTTGTTCACTGCCATTCCACTTTTGCTCTGCTTCGCTCGCTCAAGCCTCAAAAAGAAAACTGCATCTCGCTTCTGTCTCTACCTCATCTGTTACTCATCTCTGAGTTTTATCTCACACTACGCATACTGTTGGTCTCACACTGCACATACTGCAATTTTTCCTTTCTTACAATTCAACTCATTTTTCATTCAGAACAACCACACTACCATAGTCATTGCATCTCCATTTTATCCTATACCACCTGTTCAGTTACACCTTGAATCTCCAAGAAAACGCATCAGCAACTGAATCGCCAACTGTCCAAGAATCATGATTCATTTATTCTAACTGAATCGTAACTGATCGATTACCTGTGAGGTGAAACAATAACCCTTCGATCACGTTTCCAATTAACCAGGACCGTTGGATTAAATCCACAGGATTTCGCGTTTATCTCATATGCCCACTAGTTGTGACCGAGCACTAAACATAATTTGAATGTCGTGATTTGGCATCTCGACATTCCTATGATGAAGGGTCTCGACACTCCAAGTTGCGATCACTGAAACTCCAAGATGGAGCTTAGCACCACTAGCTTCTTCCCCTCACATGACCAACGACAATGACCACAGGCTGCGCCAAAAGGCGTTTCGCAATTTCACATATCGGTGTTTCTGTCGTGCTCTGATCTATCACCACATGCCCCTCTTGGATCAACGATCCAGATCTTATCGCGATTTCACCACTTCACAAGTCTTCTTCATGCCTGATCAACGGTCCACAATCCTTGGTGTTTTGATGGTACAGATATTTTCGTGATCTCGCATATCGCAATTCCTGTGATGAAGGATCTCGATACTCCAAGTTGCGAACGCCGAGATGGAGCTTAGCAATTAGCTCCTTCCCTTAAGCCTTCAACGATGTGACCTTGAGATATGACCACTCGCCAATCAAACGAGCACTTCGCTCCTTTGACTTTCCAGTCAGTGAAACAATAATCTTTCATCATGTGTCCTATGGAACCAACGATACACGACTGTCCTCGATGGATGGTCAGGATTCCTTCACAGTTTGGAGAGTTGGATGACTCTTGGTCTTATCCGCCTTGCATCTTCACCATATCTAATGATTGTTGGTCCTTCGTAATTACTCCAGATCTGACGGCCCAGATCTTATCACGATTTCGCATATCGCGAGTTGGGAGGTTAGAGAACTTCCTTCCTTTGACCTTTTAGTTAGCGAAATGATGATCCGTGACCATGTGTCCTGCCCGAAGACGGACGATCCTCCTTCTTTCAGGATTTTGTAAGCCCGCTTCACCTTGCACTTTAAAGAACGTGCAGGTTCTCCTGGATCCAACGACGGTCAGACCCCACACTCGGATCTAACGCCCAAGATCTGTCCTCCATCTGCGCGCTTGACCTATTTGAATTCAAATATGACAGTCATCGGGAATTCTCAATGGGATCCAATGATCATTATCACTTCTCCTCCCGAGCTTACACATCCTCCTGAATTGGACTAGTTTCTAAGTGTCAAAATCCTCGACCTTTGATCTGTCTAAGATCCTGAGTATGTTATCTCTCTTAAGCTTTGGCAATGAGTTAACCTCATCCCTGGTGCACACCTATGCACTGCGTGCGACTCTGCGCTAATCCTCCAGAGCTTACGTTGTTCTTGGTTTTCCATCGCCACACACTCTGATCTTTCCATCAATGACAAGCACACTCTTCCTGTAAACATGCCAACATAATTTGACCATGATATATATTGTAATGATGACAACTACATGAATCCTTCAGAGAAAAACGGTGTTCCATAACAGACCAAAGTACATTGAGATCAAGCATTACATTCTTCATGATGAAGTCCAGAAAAGATAAGTGGTTCTCCAATATATCTCCACAGATGAGCATATAGTAGATATTTTGGTAAAGCCTCTGTCCAAGATAAAAAGTTTTTGTACATAAGAGATAAGTTGGGGCTCGTGGAGACGACTTCCTTATTGGAAAAGGAAGAGATTACTCCCACGTTGGGAGGGATCACTAATGTATTATTGATTTATGGACAATCATTTTTCGTTTTGAAAAATGGTCCAGGATGAGCAGTTCCTTTCCAGTTCAAAAAGTGGTTTGAGATTTTTTAAGGACATGCATTTTCTAGTTCGGAAAATGGTCCAAATCAGACAATCATTTTCGTAATGAAAATGGTTCGATAGATTGTTGATGTACCATAGACAACGATTCCCCTTATGGCCAGTGTGGGGGAATGGTCTAGGACAATCATTCCTCTTGGCAGTCACTCTCAGTAGTGGTTAAGTAGAATGGTCTGCCTCGTCGGGCAGTCATTCTTTCGAAGTTCAAAGTTGTGAGCAATTTCGAAGAATGGTCCATTTTGGAGGTTGGTGCAGGACAATCATTTCCTTAGGAAATGGTCCAGACAGTCATTCCCTAGGGAAGACTCATTCTCTTCAGGTTTCACTATGTTTAGTGTCGAAGGAATGGCCCAGTTAGGTGAATGGTCCAGGTTCAACAATCAGGGACAGTCATTCCCTAGGGCAGGCTCATTCTCCCTAGGTTACACTATGATTAGTGTCAGAGGAATGAACTAGTTAGGTGAATGGTCTAGACTCAGAAATCAGGGATAATTATTCTTTTATGCTTGAGAAGAATAGTCCAGATAGCCCATGGTTGATGTTTTACTTTATGATGGCATCAGCTCTTCCGGATATCACATATGTGAGTGGAAGAATGGCACAAATGACTCAGTTTATATCATGCTATTTTTTTTTATGCAGGTTGATATCAGATGATATGATTCCTATGGAGACTGTATGTCTTTGGACAGTGGATGTATGCTATTGTGGTGGGATGTGTTCCACTGGTTGTGACTATGTGTTACTGATTAAGTAGCCATGTGCTACTTGGTGTGATTGTGTACCACTGGATAGTAGTTGTGTACTACTATGGATAGACACAGTTGTGTTATATTGAATGACATTGCTTTGATTTCCATGCAGACTATCAGTAGTGTTGAAAATTATTATCGGCTAGATGGATGGTCAATGTACTGATGGACGAACATTCTCCATACGAAAAATGGTCCAAGGCATTTATTCTTCTAGGACGTATGTTTGGATTATAAGAATAGTCCTTGTATCCCATGGCGTGGCTTCCAACATCTATTGGAATAGTTATTCTTCTAAGAAATATGCTCGGATTAGAAGAATGGTTCTTGTATTACTATGTAGAATGAGTGACCTATTCATCACTATGCCTGATTACTCATATGGAGTATGGTTTCGAGAGATGATGAAGTTGATCCTGTCAGATGATACGGATAGTGATGATGGTGCTCGTGATCTAATCATGAGATAGCCTGTATGGCTATGATGATGCTACCGATTGAATGATATGTTTGTGCTCAAGACCATTGCTTTCAATACCTCCCTATCTAGGAGGGAGTGTTGATATTATGGTAGTTGCGGGAGATATTAACCTCCATGTGTAACCCTGACAAGAATAAAATATACTGGGAAGCAAGAAAAAACCCTAAAGCATTAGACATAACCCTAGAATACAAGTCAACTAAAGGAAATATTTAATATTGAGTTTTTATCCTCCAGAATGAGAAGTTGACCCAGACATCTAAGAAGAAGCAATATAAATATAGGATGCCAGAGCTCATTTGACACTCACGGCTCGCAACTGCAGAAATGTAAGAGTGTGCATTGCGTAAACTGAGTGAGTGCACAATTCTGGAGAGTAGTTGCAGCTTCAACTACTGCAACCTATATTCTCGGTTTAGGCTTGGACTTTCTATTGGTTATGGTTTGGACTTTCTACTTGGTATGCTAACTCTAGAGAGTGATATGCTACCTTGATTGACTAATATGCCTAGGGTTAGCTTCCAGAATTATTCTTTGTCGAGGTTAAGGTGCTCGGGGGTGACTTCGGCCTATGGTTGGGTTACAATATTGCTATATTGTCTATACTTCAGAATACCAATCCACCCAAATACTCATAAATAAGAATAGAATAACAAAACAAAAAATATCAGAAGAATAAGAATGGGTGAAATAGACAACTTCCAAAGTTGAAGCTACTCTTTCTCAACCCTTAACAACCTGTAAGAATATGAGACTAAACTACAAGACAAGGAAGGAGGTGAGTAGATCCAAAAAATTTAATAAAATACTTTGCTAAAGAAAGGAAAGTACTACACTAAGATCTAGATAAATACTACTATAGATCTATCGAAGCAAAGTCCTTTGCTTCGACCTCTTACTCTAAATATAGAATCTAAAAACTGAAAGAAAACAATAACACAAGTCACCTCCAATAAGATCCAAAGCCAAGCATCAAGAAGACTCCCAATTCCAACGATTTCCTCTAAAGATTCTTCTATTATAAGCAATCTTGAGCAAATACTTGCTACAAGCTTGAGAAATGAGTGAGAGCAATATGGGAGAGAGAGAAGAGTGGGAGAGATTTGGATATAGTAACAATACACTGATAATAGATAAGAAATGAGGGTGAGAGGGCCTTTATTTATACTTGGGAAGACAAAATTACCCCTCTTGGATCTTTTACAAGTGTCAAACCACATGCAAGAGTGAACATCTCAAGGAGGGGGCCACAACTCTAGGGTTAGGGTTTTGGTATGGTGTGGAGGAATGAGGTGGAAAGCAATTTTTTGGTCAAGGAGGTGAGATGAGGTGAGGTGGAGGCTCTAGGGAGGCGTACTAGGGGAAATAGGGTCCCACTCCTTTAATTTTTTACTTTTCTATAGTTTGCTCAAAGAGGGGGGCGCAACTTCCCTAGGGGGAACAAATTGAAGTGATGGTGGCTAGGTAAGAAAGGGTTATGAGGGTGAGAAAAGGGTTAGGAAAGTCTATTGTAAGGTTTAGGCATCATCTCCCACCTTCTGTCTAATCGTTTAACTCAAAATTACAAAATTTGACATTTTGACTATGTCAAGACTAGTAATTAAATTGTTGTTTTGGACTGACTAAGACTCCTCATGGACAAACATCTAGTAAAACTTGTCCAATTGAGATGAAACTTGGTCCAAGGATGTAGGGGGTCTCATTCCATTTCTTTGGAGCACAAATACCCCTATCAAAAGCCCAAGGACATAGTTTTTACATTTTTCATCAAAATTTAATTAAAATTACCCAACTTATGCAATTTTAAAAAATTAAAAAAAACCTATTGAGACTCGATGGAATTCCGCAAAATTTTAGGAGATGTCTTACATGGTCATTTACAACATTCCTAGACACTAGCTACTAGAGGGCTGGACCATTATAACGTCTTTCACCACTTTGGAGGAATTATTTGTGGGAGTGAAAAACTCAAGGGAAATTAATAAGGCTGGTTAGGCCAAATTAATAACCCGAGGAAAAAAAAACTCAGTGAAAGGGACTCCTCTAATGATGAATTCTTAAGGAAACTGACCTAACTATGATCCATGCAGACCATTACATTATTATCCCACGCAGGGGAGCGAAAATTCCATTACATAAAGTGTTGAAGGCCAAAACTGCCTTGTAGAACCAGTAAGTCTCTTACTTGGTAGCACTTGATGGTGCATATATTCATGGTACATGGAGTTGAACCCCTAGTTGAATAGGTGGTCAACATATGGATCCACATGGGGACATGTGTTTGATCTTCACTTTTGGGAAGGAGAGCATACGAGAATCCAACATCTACAAAACCAAGTGCTCACCAATACCCAACATAAACATGCATATCTAAAACAAATGAAATGTTATAAACAACAATTACATAAAGAAATAACCATTGTACAACACCTATAATAAAAAAATGAAACTATGATATAATAAAAACATGTAAGTAACATGATTACATAATGAAATGAAATAATATAAAAATTGAAATAAATGAGAAGGGTTAGAGATACGTTACAAAGGGCGACCCTTTTGACACCAAGTTTCCCATCATCTGAAGAAAATTTTGAGATGTTTCCCATTCCTCGGAATGTTAATGGGCTCACCATCCAAATGGCTGAGATGAAAAGAATTAGGCCATGCTATTTCTCTGATCACATATGGACCCAACCAAAAACTATCAAACTTGCCATGTTTTCCTGGTTTCTCTCTACCTTTGTCCCATAGAAAAAGTGTATCCCCAACAATGAAGTCCCTCTACCTAACTGACTTATCAAAATATTTCTTAACTTTACTCTAATTTCTGCAATTCTAATCATAAGCCCTTCTTTTGTTTTCATCTAACTCTATAATCCGATTGACCCTATTCTGAACTGCATCCTGTTCTGTAGAAAAATCCTCAAATGACCCATAAGTAGGAAGTCTAAGGTGCACTAGAAACCTAGCCTCCAAACCATACACTAACTCAAAACGAATTTTCCCTGTTGCTTCTTTCTTAGTAATTCTATCAGCCCATAATGCATGCTTAATCTTACTATCGCAAGATCTTTTGTTTTCTCCAACTATTTTCTTAACTATGGTCATTAAATTTTTATTACTTGATTATGCTTGACCATTTCCTTGGGGATAGTAATATGATGCACATGACAAGATAATACCATACTTAAAACAAAATGAAGACATTTCCATTGAACAAAATGCCTTAGCATTATTTGTCACTATTTTTGAAGGCACCCCAAATCTAGTAATAATTCTATCTTCAAGGAAATCCATCACAACCTTTTTAGTTCCTGATTTGGTGGGAATGGATTCAACCCACTTGGTAAAGTAATCTGTAGCTGTAATAACCCATGAATACCCATTACTCAAATTATCCTTGAACTTTCTAATGAAGTCCAAACCTCACTGCTGAAAAGGTGCTTCAACCACAACTGGTTGCAAGGGGAGAGTTGCTAACTTTTGCTTTCCTATGAAAAGTTGACAAGTCTCACACTTTATAACAAACTGATGCACATCTAAAAATATTGTGGGCCAATAATATCCTACTCTAAGGTTTTTCAGTGTAGTAGTTTTAGCAGCAAAGTGTCCACCACAAAATTCACCATGGAATTCATCCACTAGTTTCTTTGATTCAACATCATCCACACATATAAGGATAACTCCATCATGATTTTTCCATCCTAATCCATATCAAGTGAGGACATACTTAGAAGATTTCAACCTCAAAGCCCTTTTCTTATGACCCACGAGATGACTTGGACAAGTAAGATTCTTAAGATAGAAGATAATATATGCATACCACTCTACTTGTTCAAGATTTAATAAATTAGGGGGGAACTCTTGATTATTGTTATGGAAAATCATACCCAAGGCCCTTTCATTCCCTTCAATGAACATTTTGGCTAAACCTTGACCCTTAACCAACTTGGTGGGTTTGATTTCCAAATCATACTCTTGGATTTTAGCAATCCATCTACCCCTTGAGCCTAATTCTTCTGATTGAGATAACACATCTTTAATTTCTAAATTAGGAACATAACCAATCACCTTGGAATATCCAATGAAGACTCTAAAGTGTTTAATTGACTTCACCAAGGCATATGCTTGTTTCTCAAACATATGATACTTTAATTCTGCATTTTGCAAGGCCCTACTCATATATGCAATGGGTTGATCATGGCCTTGATCATTTTTCTGAAGCAATACACCAACAATAGTATCTTCAGAAGCAAAAGAGAAAATCTAAAAGTCCTTAGTATAATCTAGGCTAATAAGGATGAGAGCTTCAGATATGACAGTTTTAATATTCTGAAATGGTCTCTTACTTTCATCATTTCATTCAAACTTAACATCCTTCTTAAGCAACTTATATATAGGTTTCACAATTTCATCATAGTTAGGAATGAACCTATGGACAAAATTGGTATGGCCCAAGAAGGATTGGAGAGATTTCTTCGAAATAGGCAAGGGTACCTTTCCGATTGCTTCAACTCTCTCTGGGTTTAACTTGACCCCATCTTTTGAAATTATGTGGCCTAAGAGTTTACCTTCTGTTACCCCAAAGACTGAATTAACAGGATTTAGTGAAATTCCAAACTCTCCACATCTTTCAAAAAACTTGTTTAAGGTGACCAATATGACTCTTCCCATCCTTAGAAAAAACTGTCAAGTCATCTTGATATATTTCTATTAATTTTCCAATTAACCCTCTAAAGGCATAATCCATAGCTCTCTGAAAAGTAGCTCCAACATTTGATATACCAAATGGCATTCTTAAATATTCAAAGGTACCCCATGGAGTAGTAAAAGTCGTCTTATGCCTATCTTCTTCCTTAAGTCTGATCTGATTATATCCTGAAAAACCATCAAGCATGGAAATAATTCATGATCCTGATACCCTTTGTAACAAAGTTTCCATCTTGGGAAGGGGATAATTGTCCTTTGTGCATGCAATATTTAAGTTTCTGAAATCAATACATAGCCTAATTTTTCCATTCTTCTTCCTAGCCACAACCAAATTTGAACACCATGAAGAATGTCTTGTTTGGGCTATGATTCTTGCTTCTAACATTTTCTGTAACTCCTGTTGGACCAAAGGAGCTAACTTGGGGTTAATCTGCCTCAATTTCTGTCTAGAGGGCTTAATTTCTTCCTTCAAAGGAATCACATGCTGAATCACATCCTCCCTATAGACCTTGAGTTCATCATAAGTGAAAGCCAAAACATCCCTATATTCCTTTAATAATTTGACAATTTCATTTCTTTCTTCAATAGGGGTAGTTTTGCCTACTTTCACCATCCTAGGCTCTTTTTCACTTCCTATGTTGACCTCCAAGTGGTCACATGGTTTTTCATTAGACTCTTCTTTACATTTGTGGCCATCTTGTCTATCAAAAATTTTCTCTTGGGCAATAAGGCGCCTAGGAATTGGATAAGCCTTATTGTCATCTTCAGTATAGTTACAACCTACCTCTTTTTCATTGACATTAAAATAAAAAAACTCATGTACTTGAGTCAAGAATCTAATAACCTATTTATCATCATAAAAAATCTGCCAATGATCCATGTTATCTGGAATTGAGGGTCTAAAGATTACTTCTACAGAAATATTTTCTGTAATCAAATCATTTGAAAGTTGAAGTGTGGAAGCAACTACTGCAAGTTCATCAGCCTTATAATTATGTTCCCTAGGAATAACAATAAGATTCAAAGAATCAAGATCACCAATGGAGTCCCATATTTTATTCCTATATTTCTTTAATCTTTCTGACTTTCAAGCAAACTTATTCTTAAGTTGTTGTATGACTAAATCTGAGTCCCCTTGATATTTAATCATTTGACACCCATATCTTTGCAAACCTCCAAACCAAGCAACAAAACCTCATATTCAGGCACATTATTAGTTGCATCAAACTCCAAATCTATAAGCAAACTTAAATTCTTGACCATTTGGAGCTTGAATGACTATCCGTGCACCTTTTCCTGATCTAGAAAAAGCACCATCAAAATTCATATACCAAACTTTATCAACTCTATCATCTTAAATTTCTTCTTCTAAAGGAACAATAGAGTTAGACAAAATAGCATAATTACCAAGATCATCCTCTCTGTATTTTAACTCATTCTTAGGATTTCTTGGGTCTTCAACATGATACCTTCTTTCCAACTCTCTATTCAACTTAAAAGTATTTCCATCTGGGGTAGGGATGGTAGCATAAGTTAGATCCATTTGTAAATTACCCTACAAATATGCAACTGCTTTTCTAGAAAGCAACATTCCCCAAGCATTAGGAACATCGATCACAACAATATCCATTTCAAACATGACGTTTAGAAAAACTGCTAAGTGTACTTGTAAACGTTTGATTAATCCATGCACTTTAATCATTTTACTGGCCATGGCACAAATGTTATGGTAAGGTCTAGATATCCTCAAGTTTAATTGCTCCATTACCTTCTTAGTCATAACATTTGAACTAGCCCCTGAGTCTAGCATGCAATTATGTAGCACTTTGTTGTTCACAAGTAAAGAAAGAAAGAAATGTTGATTCTTTTCATTCCCCCTATCCCAATTCTGCAAAATAACTGGTGCATATTGGTAGGCTACTGCTTGTTGTCTACCAAAAATACTCCGAGGAGGATCTTCTATGGATTTAAGTTATTTTTCCCTTTGAGAAGGGATCTTCATGATTTCTGAAACTGGAACCAACATCTTACATTACTTAACCAACCACCTAATTCAATATTTAAATCTGAGTTAACATGCACACTTGACTTAGGAGGAGTTGGAGCTACCTTGGGAATATTAGTTTGACTTTTATCTTGATTTCTATATCCATTCCTTTGGTAGGTAATGCCTCTATACTTAGCCATTTCTGAAACGTATTGGGGTGTAGGCTTAGGCCCAAATTTTTCTGTTGCCTTATCAACAACATTATTCATGTAGATTGCACTACTTCCTTGTTCAACAAATTCCATCCAATCATACATTCCAACATTATACTTCCTACCACACATGTTAACTTGTTCATTTCCTTGATTTCCATAATCATCATCATAACAACCCTTAAGAAAAACTGGACAAGTTATTTCCTCATGAAATTCACCACAAGGCCTACAATAAGGTATAACTTGATGCTCTACCAAGTTGGTGGACTAAAAAGGATTAGGTGGCCTTTGATCATGTGGAGGAGTTATTTTTGGCCATTTGTCATTTGGCTTATGATGAGGTCTATTATTTTGAGATCTCTCCATAGTGATCAACCTATTTTGCAAAGCATTTATCTGATTGGCATGGTTAATTTCCATTTGCTTAATTAGTTGGGCCAATTCCTTAATTCCATCATTAGAAGACTCTTGACACTCTATTTTCTTCTTCTTTTCTTCACTACTTTTTGAAGAAGAACCTCTAGTAAAATTAGGAATGTTGGACTTTCTAGCATCTTGCATATTCTTATCAATCCTCGCTGCAAAAGTTTGTGCTTGCTTAAGATCTTGAGGATCCTTATCCCTTAGTGCATATCTCATCTCCCCCTCAAAAGCTTCTATATAATATATTAAGATTGCAGCATCCGAAGGCATTATTGTATTAGGGAGACTTTTTACCAAGTCATTAAATTTCTTGTTAAACTCATCCATTGTCTCATTTTCCTTTTTATGTCTTGAACTAAGGGCAGCTAGAAGAAATTTGTTTTCACTTTGGTCACCCCGCCTTTCCTTGAAAGCTGTCACTATTTTAGTTAGGGTGTTGAATTTGTTGGGGTCAAATTCTGAAAACCACTCTGCAGCATCTCCTTCTAAATAATACACAAATAATGTCATCTTGACATCCTCTTCATCATGACCCCTACAATACTTCAAAACACATAGATCAAAGTTGAGAATGTGTGAATGTGCATTGATAGCATTGTTCCCCTGAAAACAAGGAAGTTTCTCAATAGCTTTATTTGGAATTACGCGAGGAGCCCCTTGGATAGCTGTAAAATTCAAAGGTCTCAAAAAGACACTCATGACTACATTAGGATTATTAGTGAGAGTATTAACAGTTGGTTGATTATTATTAGTTTGGAACAAGTATTGGATATCAGTGAGTGCTTCTTCTCCAAGACTTTCAAGTAGCCTTCTAGGAGCAAGGCGATTTAATCTCCTCCTATAAACCTTTTCAGGTTCAGGAAAATAATAAATCACTCCTTGTGAAGTGCTCCTAGTAGTATACTTGACAGATTTGTTCCATGGAGTCGCCACTTGAAGAGAAAGCAAACAAAAACAACCAATCCAAGTTAAAAAAAAAATTAGGGACTAAAGTTTATTACTTAGTTCTTAAAAAATAAATAAATTAAGTTGTTTAGACCAAGGATAAAAGACTTATCCCCGACAACAGCGCCAAAGATGTTGTTGTCCTTATACACACTTGCAAATGTGAACTAAGTCCAACTCTGGCAACAACGCCAAAGATGTTTTCATCCTTATACACACTTGCAATTGTGAACTAAGTCCAATTCACTTAGTGTGTCCTTGGAGGCACAATGCCTAGGTTCAAAGCCCACTGTCACCTCGACTTGAACCTCTTATGTATAGGCTTACTCCTAGGGAAGACAAGGGGGGTAGACCCTAGTTACTAGATGAGATTAAAAGTTGAATTCTAGGAGTTTATTTTAATTAGTTAATGGTTTGGTGGAATCTAGCCTATATGAGAGGCAAACAATGCAAAGTGCAATAGTTCAATGCAAAGGCAAGCCCTTTTCTTATAACAAACATAATAATATATAATTATATTATGAAAATATGTAAGGATGTGTCTTATCAAAGAGACACAACTCTTCATGTGAAAGGACACCTTGCCTACTATATAAGCAGGGGCCTCATTGTAACATGGGACACAAAAATTCATTCTATCAATATATATATATATATATATATATATATATATATATATATATATATATTATAATACATCTCTATCTACAATACATTTTAATACAAACATAGACTTTTGTCTATTACAATGGTATCCGAGTTATTCACCCCTCTAGCTGTCAACCGTTGCACAGTCCATCCATTAAGCTTAGGTACTGAAGTCATGGACACATATTTCCATGAAATATTGGAATTCCACAAAACTTAGAAAAACTTATTACAGGAAACGAGGGAAATAATTATAAAATCGCTAAGGGTTTTTGAAACACTGGATTTGGCACCTATAATAGAAGAAGACCTTGACGTAAAAGAAACCAGCAATGAAGAATGTTTGAACGAGGAAAATCAGGAAGTCACTGGTTTCGTAAATGCTGAAGGCCAAGTCTGCGAGGCCTCAAAAAAACTTGAGAGTGGTGAAGATTGTCGGGATGTAAAAGAGAACGAAGATCACGAGATTGAATGCAAGTCTATCTTGAAAGAAGCAACTGCAATTAAATCTCAAAATTATGGTCAAAGTAGAACCCCATCTCCAAGTCAACATATTCATGACAACGAAAAATATGAAGATATACCCAAAGAAATTTTCTACCCAAATTGAAACAGATTCATGGTCGTGTTGCCATCCTTATACACACTTGCAAACGTGAGCTAATTCCTGCTCACTTAGTGTGTCCTTGGAGGCACAATGCCTAGGTTCAAAGCCCACGCTGTCACTTTGACTTGAACCTCTTTCGTCTAGGCTCACTCCTAGGGAAGCCAAGGGGGGTAGACCCTAGTTTCTAAACGAGATTAAACTTTAAGTTCTAGGAGTTGGTTTTAATTAGTTTAAGGGTTGGGGGAAAGTCTAGCCTATGGTGCAAAAGCAACAATGCAATGTGCAACAATATAAGATGTCAATCAAACCTTTTCCTAGGACAACTAAAACTAGTGCCTAAGGTTGGGCAAGGGGTCAACTATAGTTTGAGGGTTTTAGATTACACAAGAATTACAACAATTTACAAAGATTACAATTAGATTAGATACAAACTATATACAAAATTACAATAAAGAATATATAAAGGTTACAACAAAGTTATACTAAACAAAGGATACAAAGATACAAAGATACTAACAGAAATTGCTTGTATGTGCAGGAATTTAAAGATGCTCAAATGGATACGTTCATCAACACAACAAGCCTAGCATGCTCAACAATAGAGCGTCTCCCAAAGGGATGCACTACTCTATTGGATTGTTTTCAATGGAAAACAAGATCACTCAAGATCCAACAAGATAGTGCCTCTAAAGGATGCACAACTTCTTGAGGGATCACACCAAAGATATGAACATCAATTAACTAAAAAAGGAAATCTTGAAGGGAAAATGTCCAAAAGCACAATTTATAACTACTTAGTGTTTATCCACAACCATAAGATAAGCTTGCATGAAATGTAAATGTAAAATGAAGTGCTTGCAAGTGTAAATGTAGACCACGAAAGATATATCAAATAGATGCCCAAAGTTGGAGTGGATTAAAAAGGTTGATTAAGTTTTTTAGTTAAGGCTAAATCCTAGCTAAGTGTCAACCCAATACTCCCCCCACTTGTACCAAGTGATTGTTGGGTGCTCAAGAAGTATGGCAACAAGGCCTAGCCTAGCTCCACAGGTCAGCCCAAGGGAAAAGAGTACTCCTGGAAAGGACTCTAAGCACCATGAGACCATCCCCGGCCTATCACCTTCCGTTGCTTCCTCTAGTCCTCGTTTAAATGGCAAAGTTGGGTCAGTAGAGGTTCCCTATTAAGTCTAGTTTATTATTAGGCCTATGGACTAAGTTAATTTGAGTGATTAGGTGCGTAAAAATGAGATTTACTTGCCCAAAAAGTGTGAAAATGTGCCAAAACTGAAATGTTAAACCAACAAGAGATGAGGTTCTAAATCATTAGATTATTGCATGAAAAACACATAAAGAACTTGAAAAAAAGCTTGCTGAAATGAAAGTGGGTTGCTTTACACCATAAACATGCCCATATTGCTTACAAAGTTAAGAAAATAAATGCTTGAGATCTAAGACTTGCAAAGTAAATGGAAACTTGAAAGCATGAGATTAGACCTATGCCTCCATGGGCTTAAAATAGTATTTAGTTGTGTGAGACTGCTTCTAGATGATTTTAATCTATGAGCATAAACTTTAGAAATAGACAACTAAGCTAGCCATACTATTTTGGGGGTTGGCTAGACCAACTTCACATCCAAGGTGTAGGCAAAAGAATTAAAAACTTGAAATGAAAAACATAAATACAAACCACCCACAATGGCACAAGGTGGAGGCAAGCCTTCCTATTTTGTGCCAAAGGGGGTTGGAAAATAAACTAAACTAAAACTAAAGCAATCTAGCCACACAACTTTGTCCTAATGATAAGTGGGGCAAAGAATAAAAAAGGCAGAAAATTAAACTAACACCTAGCCTTATGATTTTGGGGGGTTACTTTGCAAAACTCTCACCCAAGATGTAGGCAACTGATAGAATTTAAAAAAACAGAAAATTAAAAGAGAAGGCAGCCACCTGGGGACCCCCTTTGGGCTTGCTACAATGCTTAGAAATGGTAGAGAAATGATTGAGTGTTGTTACCCAATCAAATGAAGGGTCCTTGGAGTGTGTTGTGACTGAAAATAAGCAGCATACACCTTTAACCTAGCGAGAACCTGCAAAAACCAACAAGCTATTGCTTGCTGGAAATGCTGCAACACACCCAAAATTTCTGTTGAAAAATATAATTTTTCTGCATACAAATTTCAGAAAATTTAGATAATAAAATGACCTATCTAAGAGTGTTAGCAACCATAATATTAATATGAATATGACAGAAAATGAAAGGGAAAAGACTAAGAAGTTTAAGTGAGCTATGAGGGTAACTTCTAGCTTGAAGCTATTCCAACAAAGCCCTTGAAACAACCTGCAACTATTGAAGCACAATGTGAGATACGAGTAATATGAGTTGCATAAACAAATAACATAAACTATTTTATATCATTATCTATTCAACACATTTAGGTCATCGACTACACTATTGCTAAACGTATCTAAACAAACTAATTTACTTATGAACTCTATTCAATATTCCACAAAATACACAAAGGAACAAGGTCACCTCATATGCATGGAAGCACCAAGACAAAATATTTGTACTCCAAAATCCTCCAAAGCCATTCTTATTATCAATGAGGAGCTTGGAGCAACTAATTGCTCCAAGCTCCTATCCAAAATAGAGCAAGATGAGTGAAAGCAAGAATGGGAGATGAGAGGGATGAGGCAAGAATTAGGTAGCATAACAATAGCTCAAGAGATGGTATAGAAATAAGGGTGAGAGGGATATTATTTATACTTGGAAAGGCAAAGTGACCCCTCTTGGATAAATTCCATGTGTCAAAACCCAAGCCAAGTTGAGAATCTCAAGGAGGGGTCACACCACTTAGGGTTTTGGCATGGATTAGTGATGTGGAATGCGTGAGAGGGAGTGGGACCAAGATTAGGGGTGAGGTGGAAGGCTAGGAAGGGTGCACCACTTGAGGGAGGGTCCCACAACTCAATAAACACAAGTTATAACGTTTTCTCATGGGAGACAGGCGCAAATCCCCCTAGGGGCATGAGGGTCTAAGGGGGATATGAGTTTAGGGTGCGTGTAAAGGTTAGGAAATGGGTTGGGTAGGTTAGGAATTTACTTTCTCATCATATCTTACCTTTACTTTACTCAATTTGCCCAAAAATTACAAAAATTACATTTTTACCATGTCAAGCTTAGCAATTAAAATTGTTGTTTTGACTGACTAAGACTCCCTATGGACAAATGCCTAGCAAAAGTTGTCTGAATGAGATGAAACTTGGTCCAAGGGTGTAGTAGGTCTCATTTCATTTCTTTTGAGCACAAATACCCCTAGCAAAAGCCCAAGGACCTAGTTTTTACATTATTTATAAAAAATTAATTAAAATTAATTAATTAAATTACCCAACCTTAGGCAATTTTAATTAATTAAAAAAAACCTATCTAGACTCGACATTATTCCGCGAAACTTTTTGAGATGTCTTACATGGTCATTTACATCGTTCCTCAACATTATCTACCAGAGGATGAACTCATTAGAACGCCTTTCACCACTTTGGAGGAATTATTTTGTGGGAGTGAAAAACTCAAGGGAAATTAATAAGGCTGGTTAGGCCAAATTAATAACCTGAAGAAAAAAAAAAGTCAGTGAAAGGAACTCTCCTAATGAAGAAATCCTAAGGTAACTGATCTAACTACGATCCATGTAGACCTATTGCATTATTATCCCACGTAGGGGAGCGGAAATTCCAATTACAAAAATATGTGTTGGAGGCCAAAAATGCCTTGTGGAACCAAATAGTCTCTGACTTGGTAGTATCTGATGATGCATATCTTCATGGTACATGGATTTGACCCCCTAGTTGAATAGGCGGTCAACAGGCCGATCTAATTACAATTCCCGCATCTAATTTCATATATGATCAAGATTTTATTAAAGAATTGCACCACCCAAAAGATGTGCAGTCTGATTTGATAATGAGAGAGGAAATGGAAGGAATTCATTGTGAGGCAGAAGTTATTATAGTAGAGGATACATTGTCTCTTGTTCCTAAGAATCGACTGACTACAAAATAAATTATTAAGATAAACAATGACCTAGAATTCCTCAAGCAACAAACCATACACGTAGAGGATGCAAATGCATCTACAATTTATCCATATGGAAATCATCATAATGGAAAGGCTGGTATCGTCAGAATGGAAAGGGATGTCCAACATTTTGTTAACACGGGTGCTCGACCACAAAAGCTTATCATAAAAGAAGAATAAACAACTATTCAAACCTCCATTGACTACTTAGTCGCAGGCCTTCAAAATTCATCAATACACCTGAGAATTTGTTGTTGGCTCACGTTCACATAATCCTTTCAAGAGGATACGACATGTCCGTACAATTCTGTATGAATCGAACTATATAGTGATGGGTGAGGATTATAAACCAAAAAAATAAAAAATAACCTTAGCCATAGCTTAATACAAATAAATAAAAAATAAATAAAATCTTTTCATTATGCTTTGAGGACAAAGCATTCTTTAAGAGGAAGACAATGTAAAAAACATAATAATATATAATTATATTGTGAAAAGATGTAAGGATGTGTCTTATCAAAGAAACACGACTCTTCATGTGAAAGGGCACCTTGCCTACTATATAAGCAGGGCTCTCATTATAACATGGGACACAAAAATTCATTCTATCAATATATATATATATATTTTATAATACATCTGTCTACAATACATTTTAATAAAACATAGACTTTTGTCTATTACAAAAATCAAGACTACAGATTACCTTGGAAGAGGATGATCTATTGAGTGTAATACAAAAGTCTCTACCAGAAACAACTAACGATGAAGAGAATGTTGAAAAGTCAACAAGAAACATGTGTCTAATTTAGTTTTCCCTTAATTAAATTAGACAATAAATATTAATCTATTATCTCATTCATAACTGAGTGATTTGGAATTGTAACAGAATTATAAGTGTAGTTAAGTGAGTTAA
>ML797279.1:91247-104472 GCA_009831015.1 Picea engelmannii | reverse complement strand
AAGCTTAGTTGTATTAGTGTGAGTTCAGTGAATTAATTATTCATTAATTCACAATCAGTTAAACTCGCATGCAACTAAAGACTTGCCACGATTAACTACATGCATGTCATTCCAATGGACACCAGTTGAGATAACAGGTGAAATGGACAGTTGGCTATCAGTTGTGATTTGTTCACACATGCAGTGGATATGCTTATGAGCATGTGCAAACGATTCATTCGATTCATTGTGAGAATTTGGATTGCAGAGTTTGTGCAGAGGAGGCAAGTTGTCTGAACACAGGAATTGGCACATGCATTTGCTAATTTGTGTATGACAGTGTGAGACGATTGTATTGTATTGAGAGCTCTTGGATTAGAGCTTTGTATGATATTGTTTCATGATTCATGATATACATAATATATGATAGTGGGGTTTTTAGCTTTACGCTTTCCCGGTAAAACTTATTGTGTTATGTGTTATTGATATTTCACTTTGTGCATTGTGGTTGAGATCATGGTTTAAATTGCTTCCGCAATAATAGTAGAAGCGATTCTGTATTTAACAAGTTGCGGTAATTGTTAGATCAGGAGAATCGTAGGAATACATTAATTTGTATCGAATTTTCTACAGAGAAGGAAGATGATGTCAAAACAAGGAAGATAATCATCTATTTAGTAAGAGATCATCTCCTACCTCGTATTGCTAACTTGAAGACAACTTATGAGATGTATGATGCATTGAAGAATATGTTTGAGAGTAACAAAACCCTCAAATCTCTTACATTGAAGAACCAACTTCAACATATCAAGATGACAAAAGCAGGCACTGTTGCTACCTTCTTCATGAAGATTTCAAAGATCATAGATCAACTAGGTGCCATTGGAGAAACCATATCAGACAAAGATCTTGTCTTGACTACTCTCAATGCTCTTCTAAGACATTGGGAACCATTTCTGCAAAGTACCAGTGGTAGAGTAGAACTACCTAATTTTGATCGTTTATGGATAGACTGTACCCAGGAGGAAATCAGACTTATAGCAAGAGGAGTGCAAGACTTCCCGCATGATGACAATCATGCTCTTGCTTTCCATACAAAGAAAGGCAAAAGAATAAATAGAAGAAGTTTCAACAAAGCATTTAAAGACAATAAGACTTCATTAGCTTCAGGTCATGAACACAGAAAAGACAACTCAAAACTTATGTGTTTTAGATGTGACAAGTATGGACACATTGCGAGAGATTGTCCTACCAGAAAGAAAGGAAGACAACTTTCCTCCACTACTGATGTTGATACAAAGCCACATCAGAGAGATGAAGACATAAATGATGAAGCCTTCTTCTTCATATCAACACTCTCAGGTACGGTTCTTACTGATAGTGATATTTGGCTAATTGACAGTGGTGCTTCCAGACACATGATTGGATATAGAGATCATCTGACATACCTTGTTGAGAAAGAGTCTAGTCTACATGTTGTACTTGGAGACAATGCCATATATAATGTGAAAGGAGTTGGAACTTCTACATTCCAACTAGATTCTGACATACCCCTTTAGTTGAGCGAGGTACTCTATGTACCTGGTATGAATAGAAACCTTGTCTATGTTTCTGCCTTAGAGGATAAACGATACAAGGTTACCTTCTCTGAAGGAAAATTTCTTGCATGGCACAAGAACTCACATATGAATTATGCCCAAGTGATTGGTGTTCGAGAAAACAACTTATACAAGTTGAATGCCTGACCAGTCCAAGCCTTGTTACATGATACTAACAGCTTGAGCGAGCTATGGCATAGGAGACTTGCTCATATACATTATAGAGCCCTTCCCGCTCTGGGGAAGATGGTAACAAGCCTTCCAGAGATACATGTTCAACATGATGGTGTTTGTAGAGGTTGTGCTCCTTGAAAGAATGTCAAGGGGTCTTTATTGAGTAGTGACAACAAATCCAAGGGGATATTGGACTTAATAGATTCAAATGTATGTGGACCCATGACTGTTGCCTCCTTGAACACATATTTGTACTATGTGCTCTTCATTTATGATCACTCTTGAAAGACGTGGATTTATTTCTTGAAGACCAAGGATGGAGTCCTTGCGAGATTTCAAGAATTTAAAGTTTAGGTTGAGAACCTGACCGGGAGGAGGATCAAGGTGCTGAGATCAGATAATGGAGGAGAATACACCTCCATGGATTTCAATGACTTCTGTATTGAGGCAGGGATCAAGAGGGAGTACACCATTCCTTATAACCCTCAACAAAATGGGGTTGCAGAGAGGAAGAATAGAACCATCATTGAGGCAACCAAAACAATGATACATGATCATAATCTACCTATGATTCTGTGGGAAAAAGCATCCATGACAATAGTGTATGTTTAGAATAGGAGTCCTCACCAGATTTTGAAGAACATGACTCTCGAAGAAGCTTTCACTGGAGTGAAGCATGAGGTTGAACACTTCAAGATATTTGGGTGTCCAGTATACTTTCATGTACCGAAGGAGAAGAGAACCAAGCTAGACCCTTAAGGAGAAAAAGGTACATTTGTGGGGTACAATGAATCTTCGAAGGCATACCAGATCTACATCCCTGGTCAGAGATTAATTGAGGCAAGCATAGATGTCATCTTTGAGGAAGAGATAGCCTTTCGAAGATCCAGAGAATCTCAGATGGAGATTGACAGTGAGACAATACCTTCTCCCCCTTCAAGAATTCAGAAGGAGATAGTCATTGATCCAGTTGATCCAGTAGCTCCAGTTGATGTTCCCATAGACATTGCAGTAGGCCATAAAAGGCCTGCCTGGGCTCGACAGACTTTGCAGGAGGCAGAGGGACATGCAACTCGTTGAGGCACATTCCGAGAGAGAAAGAAACCACAAATATTTTCGAGCTATGTTTCAACCATGAGCCACATCATTAATATTGAGCCTTCTTGTCATGGACAAGCAGCAGAACAACAGGTATGGCAAGATGCCATGACAAAAGAGTATCAATCCATCATGCAGAATGATGTGTGGGATATTGTTTCGAGACTAGAAGGGAAGCCTGTAGTGACTTCCAAGTGGATCTATAAGATCAAGCATGCAATCGGTGGAAGTGTCGAGAAGTACAAAGTGAGATTTGTGGCTAGAGGATTATCTCAGGTGGAGGGAATTGATTATGAGGAGACATTTGCTCCTGTATCCTTATACACTTCCATTCGTACGATCATTTCCCTAGAAACATTCATGGGTTGGAGACTACATCATATGGATGTAAAGACAACCTTTCTCAATGGTGAGATTGAGGAAGAAGTTTACATCAAGCAGCCAGATGGATTCATGATACATGAGCAAAAGTCTCATGTGTGCAGATTGAAGAAAGCCTTGTATGGACTAAAACATGCACCTCATGTTTGGTATGAGAAGATGGATGGATTTCTGATGAGTTTGGGCCTCATCAAGAGTGTTTTTGACCCAAACCTATATTATCATATTGTTGGTAACAAGTGCCCAATTTTGGTCCTGTATGTTGATGATTTATTCCTCATTGGTTCAAAAAGTCTTATTGCTTAATGCAAGCATGCATTGACTTCTGAATTCAAGATGAAGGATCTGGGTATGATGCACTACTTCTTGTGACTAGAAGTATGGCAGAGGACTGATGATATTTTCCCGAGTCAAGGAAAATATACAGTGGAGATATTGAAGAAATTCAGTATGACAGATTGCAAATCCATGCCTACACCAATGGTGATGGATCTAAAGAAAATGAATGAGGCTTCTACTGATTCAGACGAGATTGATCCACGTCTTTCCCGGCAACTGATTAGATCATTGATGTATCTGGTTAACACCAGACCTGATATATGCTATGCAGTGAATGTACTCAGTCAGTTGATGAGTTAGCCGAGACAGACTCACTGGATAGCAACGAAGGATGTATTGAGATATCTACAAGGCACAGTTGGATATGACCTAAGATATGCCTCCGGTGTAGACATGATATTGCAGGGATATGCCGATGCAGATTGGGTAGGGAGCGCAGTGGACCGGAAGAGCACATTTAGTTGTTGTTTTACTTTGGGTTCTGCCATGGTTTCCTGGTGCAGTAGGAAACAAATCTCTATGGCTTTGAGTACCACAAAATCATAGTACATAGTGTTATGTATGGCAGTCTGCAAAGTAGTGTGGCTTTGCAAGATCCTTGCAGATTTATTTGGTCACGAGATGGATTCCACTGTTATCCATTGCGATAACCAAAGCCGTGTGAAGCTCTCAGAGAATCCTATGTTTCACGATAACTCGAAACACATTGAGATCAAATACCATTATATCAGAGATATGGTGCAGAGGAAAGCAGTACACGTGCAATACCTTTCTACACATGAGCAGGTTGCAAATGTCTTCACCAAGCCGCTTGATAGGACAAAGTTCGAGTACTTCCATGAGAGACTTGGCCTAGTGGAGAATACCTCCCTAGCCGAGAGGGAGTGTTGTTGATTGCAACTTCATGAGACATCCTCCAGATCGTTCTCCTCTGGACTGAGTTGAGACATATGTGTGAGGAATCCCAAGTTTTGGGTGTGCCCATGTCATGGGTGTGCATTAGACTCTGGACTGAGTTGTGATGATGTGTGGTCTCTTTCTTTGTACTCCTCTGGATTGAGTTGAGTCAGCTTGATATGGTCTCCTACCTTGTACTCCTGCAGACTCAGTTGAGTTGGCTTGAGATGGTACTCATGTGGACTCAGTTGAGTCATCTATTGAGTAGGATGTCCCTGTGGCCGAGCACAGGTGGACGTGTCCCTAGTGGCTGAGCACTAGTGGATGTGTGAGATCCTTGCTATATTGTCTGAGAGTAAGATTTACTTGTAACCCTAATTTGTGATGTAAAGAGTACAAGTCGGCCCCACCATATGTAAGATAATTAATATTTGTGTAATGATTAATTATATTATTGAGTTATTGACGTCGGCCCTATTGGGCCAATAGACACACCTTTTGTTGTGTCATTTCTTGTATAAATAAAGGTGAATCCCCATTGAGGATTACACACTCTCACTTGTCATCCCAGAATTTTAGCAAGTGCATATACGACTGAAGTGCACACTTCTCTTGGGCACTAGGTTCTAGGTTTTGGTAAGCACCCTCTTGTGTGCTAGGTCTATGGTGTTGGGGGATCTTCTCTTGAGAATATAGCAAAGGATTGTTGGGATTTTCCCTTGTTTGAGAAGGGTTTTCCCAGGATACTTCTTGTGTTCTTGTGTATGGTTATTCTTCTTGTGATATTGGTTACTGTTTATGGTTCAAGTACATGCTAAATGAAATAAACTACATGCCCTTGAGCTAAGCATAGAGAAAATTCAACATCATAACTGTATAAATCTCAGAAAGGAGACATACCAATATACATGTGGTAGATGATGTTATAGCAATACTCACCCAAGTGCAACCACTTAACCCATGTCTTATGTTGCCCTGATACATAATTCTGGAGATATCCTTCCACCCATTTGTTGACTATTTTGGTCTAGCCATAAGTTTGGAGATTTTAGCTAGTGCTGGGAGTCAATGTTGTACCTACCAATCTGAATAGCTCCTGCCAAAAGGTACTCATAAACCTGTTATCCCTATCATTCACAATGGTTTTGGGCAACCCATGCAACCTAAATATCTCTCTAAAAAATAGTTTTTCCACCTATGATGCAGTGTAATCTGTGGAAATGACAAAGAAATGAGCAAACTTAGTTAGCATGTCCACTACCACAAAGATACAATCCTTGCCTTGAACCTTGGGAAAACCTGTGATGAAGTCCATGGAGATACTCTCCCATTTATGCTCTGGAATAGGGAGTGGTTGCAATAAGCCTGTTGGATGAGTGTGCTCCTTATTCTCTTGACAGGTGGAGCATTCCCTGATATGGCACATAACATCCTCTTTCATACCTCGCCATGCAAATCTTTCCATTACCTATCTATATGTCTTGACAAATCCTTGATGCCCAACTAATGGAAAATCATGACATGCTTGTAACGCTCTCCTTTTGAACTTGATTCGGGAACCAAGAAAATTCGGCCCTTGTAGTATATTATGTCATCCATGATTCTGAAGTTATCATTCTGCACCTTCCCATCCATCAACTCAAAAGCAAACCTATTTTTAGAATATTCTACCAAAAGATGGGCCATTTAGTCAATTGAAATATCTGTCATGGCATATACTGAAGGTCTCTTGGATAAAGCATCAACCACCACATTGTTCTTTCCTTTGAGAAATTCAATGTCAAAGTCATAAGCTTGGATCTTGCTAACCCATTTTTGTTGCCTCTCATTAAGGTCCTTTTGGTCTAAGAAGTAGTTGAGACTGTTATGATCGGTTCTGACAACAAATTTTTCCCGAACCAAATACTATCTGAACTTAGCCAAAGCATGCATGATGGCTAACATTTCTTTGTCATAAATGGTGTATAGGAGCTCAGCCCCCCTCAGTTTTCAACTCTCATAGGCAATGGGGTGCTTATTCTGCATAAGAACTGCTCCAATGCCCTCACCTGATGGATCACACTCCAATATGAAGGGCTGAGAAAATTCTAGCAAAGAGAGAACCGAACAAGTGCTCATTACCTTCTTCATCTTATCAAATGTCACATGTGCCTCCTGGCTCCACCTAAATGCACCTTTTCTGGTCAAATCTGTCAAGGGTGCGCAAAGATGATAGAATCCTTTGACAAATCTCTTATAGCAACTACAAATGCTAAGGAATCCCTTTAATTCAGTAAGAGTTTTGGGTGGTGGCCAATCAAGTATGGCTTGTATTTTTTCCTGGTGCACCTGTACCCCTTTCTCTCCAATAATATGTCCCAAGTAAAGGACTTCAGTCATCCCAAATTCACACTTTGATTCCTTAGCGTACAAGGATTGTTCCTCTATGATGTTCAAAATCTGGTCTACATGCTTGAGAGGATCCTCCCAAGTTTTGCTATATATCAACAAGTCATCAAATAAGACTAAAAGAAATTTCCTCAACTGCTTGTTGAAGACATGATTCATGCATGATTGGAAAGAGACTGGCGCATTAATTAGTCCAAAGGGCATAACCATAAATTCATAGTGACCATAGTGGCATCTGAAGGCTGTGTTGGGCACATCTTGTTCCCTCATTTTGATTTGATGATAACTAGAGCGCAAATATATCTTGGTGAAGTAGATGGCACCATGTAGCTCATCCAATAGCTCATCTATTCAAGGGATGGGGTACTTGTTCTTTATGGTCTTCTTGTTCAAGGCCCTGTAATCAATGCATATGCACATAGTCCCATCTTTATTCTTTACCAATACCACTGAAGATGCAAAAGGGCTAGAACTTGGCTTAATATGACCCATGTCCAACAGTTCTTTAATAGCCTTTTCAATTTCATCTTTATACTTTTTTGGATGTCTATATGGAGTAGTGATGATTGGTTTTGCACCCTCTTCCAACTCTACAATATGCTCAAATCCCTTGTCCGGTGGTGGCCCTGGTGGAATAGGTTCAAAGACCTTGTTTTGATTGTCAATGATTTTCTGTGTGTCATGAATTAGTGAAGATGCCCTTCCTTGTCCAATTGAATTGATATCAAGCATTCTGCTACATATACAATGTCTTCTCTCCTGAAGATGGCCTCCATGTGCTTTGCTGTAACCACTCTAGGTGCATTACCTGACATTCCCCTCAAGGTTACCCTTTTTTCCATTCTCCCCATTGAATGAAATCTCCATAGTTTTGTAATTTGTGGTGATGGGCCCCAAAATACTAAGACACTGTACTCCCAATATGATATTGGTGTCAGGTAGGTCCATCACATAAAATTCTTGTGCTAATTCATGCCTACCCAATGTGAGGCTCAAACCTGTAATGTATCTGTCACAAGGCATAGTATTTCCCCCTTCTACCTCCACACGAAATCCCTCAAACTCTATTATAGGTATGTGCCTTATTTTCACCAAGTCTGAGTCAATGAAATTATATGAAGCTCCTTCGTCTATAAGGACAAAAACTCTCTGACCTTGAATCACTCCCCTCATATTGAAGGTGTCGTATTTTGGAACTCCACTGATGGATGCAATGGTGATCTTCTTTTCTCATGTTGGGCTGAAATTTGTTTCTTCTCCCCCTTCACCTTGTGCACTGTCAATGCTAGGATGATTTTCTTCTATATTTTAAATGTGGCTTATCTCCTATTCCTCCTCATCATCATAGATCACCTCAATGTAGTGAACCTTGCCTTTTCCCATGCATTTGTGTCCTGGTTCCCAAGGTTCCTTACATGTGAAACAAATTTGCTTCCTCCTCAACTATCTCCTAGTAGCCTCATCCATCCTTCTCTTGCCTCTATCTACTCTCCTTTGATCCTTTTCCCCTTGGTTTATTGGAGGTCTTGGAGTGAATTTCCATCAAATCTCTTTTCCTCCATATGGATTTCTGTAAGTTGTGGGGCTTAAAAGATTTAACCCAACCACGTAAAGGTTCCAACAAACCTTCAGTGAAAAGCATCAATAGTCTAGTTGGTGAGATGTCTTGTACCATTATGTCCACCCTCTGAAAATCCTCTATATAACCCTCTGGTGATCATGTTTGCCTAAGTTGAGTAAGTTCCGGAAGTGTAGCTCATGATCTCCCTGATCAAACCTGTCAATAAGCCTTTGGGTGAACTCTGGATAAGATGTAATTTGGTTGTGTCCCAAGGTGTTCATGCCATGATATCACCAGTCATTTGCTTTGTTGTCCAAGTAGATAGTGGAAAATTTTATAACATCTAATTCCCTCATGGGGTTAAGCTGCAGATATGCATCCAATTTTTTCACCCAAGCCTGCGCAGTAGATCTAGATGATCCATCAAAGGTAGGTATCTCCATCTTCCATGCCCTGCGCTCCAACACATGATTTCCCCTTTGATAGCTTCTTTCCTTGCCCCTGTATTTGGTGCCACAATACTGATCCAAGGTGACCTATCTCTGGAAACCTGCACTCAATGCTGCATACTCCCTTGCATACTCCTCAAAGTTATCTTCTACTTTTGGAAGGTAATTATCCTGCTGCAAAGATTCCAGGAAAGCATGCATATAAGGTCTAGGAGTATCTCTATTATGTGTTGGCACCTTGGAAGGTCCTCCAAAGTTCTATCCCTCTGTATGGAAGTGATGATCTTGCTCATAGTGATGTCTAGTTCCCCCTTGAGAACCACTAACTTACATGTTCCCATTATTATTTGGGCCATCTCCACCATGATTCATCTGCATAGGGAGAAGTGCAATCTTCTCCTGGCTAGCTGCCAATCTCTCCACGGTCTCTCTTATGTCAACCCGTCCCCTGCACATTGTCTCCTGGGTCTCCTACAAATGGTGTTGAAGGGTGAGCTGAGTGTTTTCTATGGAGGTCTTTAACTCTTTTGCTATGCCTGCTAAATCCTATGGCTCACTGTCATCACCTAATCCTTCCATTTCTGCCTCAGGTTCCCTAGTATGTCTTTTGCGTATCCCCATATATATACCACTGAACCTCTACATGCGCTAATCCCCACAAGCTGGGAGGATTTAATGCTCTGATACCACTATAATGTTCCCAAGTTATTTCTTGCTAGGAACTTAGGGTTTGTGCTGAGTTTTTTGTTTGTTTGTTTTGCAGGTTTGCCTTCCATACTTGCGCTAGAAGGATTATATGGAGTTTTATGGTGTGCAAGTGCTAAGAATGTAACAATAATCACATCCAATAGCAAGATACAAGAGATAAAACACAATGAAATAAGTAACAACTTAGATCCGACCTTTATTTAGATAATATAGGATTCTTGTACAATAGATCTGTAGATCTGGAACAAGATAGCAAGAATATAGAAGATGAGCTGAATATATCTCTTCCAAGTACAAAATATGTGAATTAGCAAGCCTCCAAACCCCTCTAGCTGAATGAAGAATTGAACAAGATCAATTTCTTTCCCTTCAAAGGCTGGATCTCTTTGTCTAGTTGAGTTGTGCACTTTCCCTGGCTGTAGCTCCTCAATATTTCGGCCTCCCTCCTCCAAGGCCCCAAATCATCTCAAAACTCCAAGGAATAGTAGATTCGCATATGAGAAACCCCTTGGATGAGTTTCTTTCTGAATGGTGGTGTTTTGACACACCAAATGATTAGATCTCCTTACTGCAATGCGCCCTCCTCCTGTAGAACTCGTGCTAAGCTCCCCAATAACAGATAGGAAAGGAAAAATTCCTTCTCCAAAATGTGCTAGGAAAGGTGCCCTAGGCCCAACAACCATTTCCCAACAAGTCTCACCTCCAAATGCTGCTTCCTCCCTTCAGATTGAACTATTCTTCCTATAGTGGTGCACCCTTCTGCTGGAAACCCTTCACTGGTGCACACTTCTCTTCCTCTGACTGGTAAGAACTACCTGTGACTGAGTAGAATGGTGAGGAAGGGATCTTCCACCTCTGTGACCAAGCTTGGATCAGGAAAGGTGGAATCTTTCACCATCGAGCAGATCTCTAGGGTTTTTTCTCCAAAAACCCTCAAAACATCCTTAGCTCAAGAGCTCAAGATGCAAAAGTGAAAATGACAAGAATGAGGAGTGAGGCACCCTCCTTTTTCTTTTATACCTCTGATCTAATTTCCACTTAAGTTAGTCAACCATCTTCTAAGGTTTTTTACCTTTCTTTTCTTCATGTGGCGTTTTTCCACTTATTTCACCTTTTTCCCAGTCACTTTAAAATTATAACATTATTCATAAGTGAACACTTTGGAGCCTTTTAGTCCCCATTTTCTCATGAGACTATTGTAATGTCCCCCACCTCTTAGAGAGGTGATGAGGAGACTTAGTGGCATGGGCACCCCCACTAGGTCATAGTCTCACACTGAGGGGGGGAAAGTCAAGAAGTTAAAAGTTATATTTTTAAGTTGACATAAGAAAGGAAAAGGATAAAGGAGTAAAAGATAACTCAACAAAAGAATAAAAGATTAACCCTGGGAGTTAACCTAACTCAACATATAATTAGAAGGAAAAGTATAAGTAAGAGGCTGGGGCGCACCTATTACTCATTCTAGTTTTGGATTAGCATTTGCTATTGCTCTTGAGCATTCAGTTTGGGGGTTTTGCTGTACAAACCCTTGTGAGCAACTCAGTGGTGAAATATCCACTCACCTTGTTCCACAACTTGGTCTCAGGGATGAAAGACTCCTCCACACCATTCTAGTCTCAGCACATCTCCATCTAGTGCTTCAGAAGGTAGCAGGCCGTACTGTTCTTGTGTTTCCAACAAGGGCGCACCATCATCTAGAGGGAGGTTCAATCCAGCTTATCCTGAGGGCCTGGGGCCATTCCGACAGTTGGGTTTTGTTTACAGGGGTAGGACCATCAGTTTGAGGGATTTTCTAAAGGGTTATCATCATTCTACATTTTTCTATAGATTGGGACGTCTTGGAGCCATAGGGGACGTCCTGTGATTCAGTAAAACTCAGATCTAGGGAGATCTGCTTGAGATCTGAGCCCGAAACTTCTCCCACAGGATTCTCATAGCCCGATCTATATTCTTGGAGAGTTTCAGAGCATTTGGAGGCTTCATTCATCAGGGACGAACCAGCTAGGGTTTCATTCATCTAGTGGGGCGCACCATTCAGTGGAGAATTTAGATCTACGGGGTTTGAGAGTGGATTTGGGAATTTGGACATCTGGGTTGTCCTTACAGTTGCCCGATCTATCATTTGGCATATTTCTCGGGATGATTGGACACTTTTGGTAGCAGGGCAAAATTATTGAGGGCTTCAACATTCTAGTAGGACGTGGCACTTTCCAGCTTGGAGGTTGAGCATTAGTACGACTCAGATCTGCTTGATTCAGTCTTCATTGTATATCCAGCCTTTGGAGGCTTATTTTGTATTTTCAGGAGCATTTTGTAGCAGCTCATATCTATTGCTTGTACGAACATCTGAGGTTTATTCCAGATTGACCATCTATTGTATGGATCTTACATTGCTCATAATAAAAAGGTCAGATCTTTGCTTATGCTTCTACATCTTGAATATATTGTGATCTCCATGTGTTGATGAACCTTGTATGCACTTAATAACTCAATAAATTAGTAGTAGTTAGTGATTCCAAGAAAGAATTTGGCTTGGGATCATTACTGTGGTATTAGAGCCTTGATCCTCCAAACCTGTGGAGAGATCGGTGCATGCAGAAGTACATGGGAATTGTTATGGGTCGAAGGAAGAAAAACAACAGTGAAACAGAGGCAGAAATGGAAGGGTCAGGAGACGACCATGAGCCTCGGGGCTTGGCTCTCTTAGTAGCCGAATTTGGTAAGTTCCAGCAAAACATGAACTGCACAGAAAGAACATTGGTCCGGCAGTTGGATGAGTATCAGGAAACCAACAGAAGGGGATAGGCCAAAATATCTGAAACCTTGAAGAAATTTGATGAGAATCAACAGAAAATGAACGAGAACCAAAATAGGATAGGTGACCTTCTGATGCAAGTAACCCATCGAGGGAAAGATCCTGATACGTATGGGAATAAGGAGGCTGGAGGGTCTGGTGGAACCCATGAGGAAGTCAGATATAACCCAGAGAAAGCACCGGGATCCGAAGGAAGTCTTGGAGGTGGCATGTTCCATGGGCAGATGGGTAGTAGGACCAATTATAGGCCATACGTGCCAGTGTTCATGGATGAACCGCTAGGCCAACACTCAGGTAGAAAATCTAACCCCAGACCATACATGCCCACATTCATAGATGAGCAAGGGCAGCATGAACAAGTTGAAGATTTTGTGGAACAATTAGCCAGGAGTACCAAGGAATACTATAGCTTGGATATGAAAGTTCAAAGACAGATGTCCCTAGACCAGTATTGTCAACTCAGGTTCAGAAACCAGCCTAGGACGAACCACAGGGGCAACTTTGAGTTTGAGCGAAGGGCAGGGAAGATAGAGATTCCATACTTTGATGGTACGACTAAGATGACAGCACAAGCATGGGTGCAGAAGCTGGATACTCACCTACAGCTTAACCCCATGAGAGAGATGGAGGCCATCAAGTTTGCCACTATGTACTTGGATGGCAAGGTCGATGACTGGTGGTACCATGGGATCACGACACTCGGCCACAACCAGATTGTATCCTATACAGAATTCACTCAGAGGCTCATTGACAGATTTGATCTAGGAGATCCTGAGTTACATTTCCGGGAGCTCACCCAACTCAAGCAAACAGGTACGGCTGAGGCATACATTGATGA
>ML797279.1:51843-76588 GCA_009831015.1 Picea engelmannii | reverse complement strand
GTTCAGATTCCTTCTATAGATGATTTTTCCCCAGAATATCTTATAGAACTGCATGAAGACACCATCCTTGACAGGAGAATGCGAACTTCAAAATGAGGAAATGTGGAGTATCTTCGAGTTGGTCTTAAAGGTACAAATCCAAGAAAAGCCAAGTGGATTGAGGTTGGAAGGGTGAAGGAACTATACCCTCATCTTCAGATAGACTGAAAATAGTCTTTTGGAGGTCCAAAAGCTTTCCAATGGGGAGGTGTGATCAGGGGATCAAATTTTTCTTAAAACTTCAAAGTGCTTAGAATCGCTTAAAATCAAATGAGAGCGTAGACCTCATCGTTAGGAACCCAATGCAACTCGTTTGGGTTCAAACGGACGTTGGGAGCGAGAGATATCGTGTTCTGTTCAAAATGACAAACAGGCAAAAAAGGGGTGTTGATTGTACAGTCTGTACGGACGCTGACGTGGCAGGCCGTACGACACGTGGTAGGCAGTTATTTGCATAGTTGGCAGGTGACATGGCTTGTTTGCAGTGAATGGAATGGCGACACGTGGCCCAATCAATGGACGCCATGTGTCCCCTATTTATTTGTTTAAAATTTATTTGGAGTCCACCGGAATCGACCTCGTGACCTCCACCCGCATGCAAAGCTTTGGCAAAGACCACCAACCAATGCGCCACCATAGTGTTTCTTAACACTATATGGTGTGGATTTCATTTGAATTGAAATGTTGTATGTTTGGGCCGGGGGTCGGGCTAGGGCCAAGCCCCAACCCGTGGTTATGTTGTATTGTAACATGGCCACGATTTAAAGCCTTTGCGTGCACATTTAAAACTAAACCTCGGTCATATGTTGTGTTGTAATATGACCACAGGCACGTGCATATGTTTTAACATAGCCCTTTTGATATGGCCGAAGTCACATGTTTGTTGCCATATGACCATTGACGCGCGCGCGGGTATGCGTTGGTTTGAATTCGGTTCAAACGGTTATGTCCCTTACTTTTAAACATGCGGTTACATGGGTCATATGACCTTGGTCTTGACGGTTAGGGGCTAGGTGCGCCCATAACCGTCCTACAGTTTTCATGGTTCGTGTGGTTGCACCCAGTGCCAAGTTTTTATGTTTTAAAATGCGTGTGGGCTAGGTTGAGCCAACATGGGTGCGTTTTGTAGATGCAAAGACAACAAGCTTGAAGGGGGGACTTCTAGGAAGCCTATCTTCTTCAAATTTTGGCCAAACAAGGTGCCGAAAAAGCCCAGCTAGGGGTTTTTGGACGTTCTGAAGCCATTGGAGCAGTCTATTTGGAATTTTGAGCATTGTAAAGCACATTTTTGAGCACTTTGAGCAAATAATACAAATGATCCATTGGAAGTTGGACCTGGAGATGTAGCCCAAGAGAGGGGTGAACTCCTTTATCATTTGTTGTGTTATGTGTTTTCTGTTCACTAATTTTGTTGTTGTTTATATGCATCTTGAATGAATAAATTCTATTAAAGTTGTGTTGCAAAGTTGATCCATTTGCATTTTAACACATAAATTTTACTTGCAAATATTTTCAAGAATACAAGTCTTCATTTTTAGATAAAAAACACATGCAAATGATGTATATTATTTGTTTTAATTGATGGTTTTATTCCAAGTACAAGTAAAAGAATTTTTTTTTATTGGGACAATTGTCTACAATCAATCATGTTTTAAAGCATGAGATGGATTCCTCTTTGATTCTATGCATAGTTAAAATCCTTTTGTGACTATATCATTGTAATAAAAAAAAGGTTATATCTCACACGCCTCTTACTTTATAATTACACAAATTGAGAATGTATAATAAGATGTAATTTTTGGTGGGAAAACTTGGAAATTATTTGATGGCTTAACCTTAAATTGATATTGATATTCAACTTGGTATATAGGGTGATTGGTATGGTTTTACTATCCCTACCAAATCATTTTTTGGGAAGAATAGCTTAAACTTATAAATAAAGGGAAAACAATCTTCAAGATTTTTTTTTTTGAAGAATAACAAAGGTTGAAGATTTTTTCAAACATTGAAAGATTTGGGAAGAATAACTTAAATTTGTAAATAAAGAGAAAATAAGCTTGGAAATATTTTCATTGTAATCATTTATGGAAGAATAGCCAAAATTTGTAAATAAAGAGAAAACAAGCTTGGAGATATTTTCAAACATTGAAAGATTTGGAAGAATAGCTTAAATTTGTAAATAAGAAGAAAAGAATCTTGTAGATATTTTCAAACATTCAAAAGTTTGAAAAAAGAAAGTTGTTATTGTTGTGAGTAAAATAGTTGAAGGCTTGGTAAACTTTGTATACAAACTTTTTGACCCATGCTATGCCTTTGGTGAAAAATCCTTGTAAGGTTAAAATGAATGAATATATCTTGATTTGAAGATAAAGTTTGAACTCTCATTGACGAGAGTGTTATTTGTTATACTCTTTAAGTGCAAAGAGCTAATTATATCCAATATAATAAAATGATTGTATATGATTTTTGGATGTGTGATGCTCTATTGTGTCTAGTTTTGGCACTTAATTGCAATTTGTCATAACACATATGGAGTACCAAGGCTTTAAAATTCTCGATCATTCAAAACATGAAATCTCATGTAATGAAAGGACAACGAGTTGCTTGTTCCTCTAATCTTCATGGAACATAGTCAAAATGTCAAAGTCAATAGTCTTTTGAACCATTGATTTGAATAAATTAAATTCTTGAATTTTACAAATTGAAGGATAAGTCATTGAGTATGAGCATTGAATTGTACAAAGAGTGGAGTTTTAGATAATTTCAAAGTAAAAAATCAATTGTGACTATTATAAAAAAGACTTGCCTAAAATTGAATAAGGAAGTCATCATCAATCAAAGTGTCAAAAATCATTGTTAAAGATAACTTTGGGGTGCATAATTAGTAATACCTGAGACCCTAAGGTTGACACAAGCAATAAAACATGATATAAAAGAAACACGTGCAAGTGAGTGAGAACAAATGAGCATGACAAGTGAAAAATCTAAAATGGGCAAAGGAAGAAAGTATTTGCAAAATGCTAATAAAAAAATTAAAGAATTATAGAACTCCTTATGTGATTTGAATAATCTGGTTCTTAATCTTTATCAACAAATTGATTGAAAGGATAAATTAATTGAAGCACTTCACCTAATTAATTAATTGAAAACGAACAACAAATTGAGAACACGGTTGATACAACTTGTGATACAAATAACCTTCTACAAATGGTTGATGTTACTTGTGAGACATATGACTTAATATAAATGATGGATGTTACCTGTGACATAGATGATCTAATGCAAATTCTTGGTGATACTTGTGACACAAACGATCTAATAGAAATGATTGATAAAATTGTAACATGAGATGGTTGATGATTCCTTACTAGGATATGAGATGGAATTATTTACATTAATGAATCGATAAATGGAATTTTTGCTAAAGATGGATTTTTGAAAGGAGTTGGTTGCATTTCATTTCATATGCCTTTAGGTGTTGCTCTTGACTTGGATCACATGTTATTGATACGCTAGTTTGAAGAAGGAACTCCTTTCAATTCCTTATATGAAAGATATAAATCAGAGAGTTTCCTTTCATGGACATTAGTGCACCATCAATGATTATAGTCTAACTAATAGCAAAATTATCGACTTAACGGGAGCTGTGACCTCAAAACGAAAACTCTAGCCCTTAAAACCCGTATTTTTGCATAAAAAAAATGAAAATTAATCTCCAAATCAAAAAGTGGTGCTACTGGTAGCACCATTTTTCCAACGAGATCAAAATTACAACATTTTTCAAGCATGGCCTTCAAAACTCATATAGTAGCTCAGAAAAACCTTAAAATCAATACCCAAATAAAAATATGATGTTACTTAAAGCAAAATGTTTTTTCAAAACATTAAAATTATAGATAATTTGAAATCTTATTCTTAATAGTTGGTACCACTAAAACCAAAACTTTAAAATCAACCATTAAATTGAAAAGTACTACTACTGGTACCACCCATGCTAAAATTGAGGTATTAAAATGACACATTTTTTTAAAGTAGTAAAAGAAATCATCACTACTGTAAACAAAATTATAAAATCAACCCTTAAATGCTTACTTTTTAAATCTTAGTCTATCACTCCAAACACAAGATAATACATAATGCCATTAAAATATCACCCAATACTTTAAAAAATAAATATCACTTTTTAATAGTTTTTAACTTTTAATAAAAAAAAAATACAAGTTAGATTGAATGAAACATAAATTATTTCTTAAAAGTATTGTTACATTGTCCATATTCAAAACATACGAGCTAATTTTTTTTATTATATTCTCCATAATCAAAACATGTAATTCATAAAACATAGACATGATTCATAACTTCATGTAATATTATATGTAAGTTAAATGCTCATTTCTAGTTACCATACAAACATCATAAGGATAAAAATACATAAAATGTTTCATACACTTATTCAGATTGACTCATGGATTCTGAAATACCATAAGAATTTACATTGTCTTCATATGAATTATTGGATGAAGATGTAGATGATCCATACTATTCTCTATTGTTGATGAATGCAACATATGAGTCTACATGCATGCCCAACATTTCAGATGTCAAAATCCTTTTAGATCTACGACTAGGTTCAACAAACTCCCATCTTACAGTTATTTCTTGTGGCAACAACCTTCTGATAACCTCTACTGTCCTGAAGCAAAGAGTTCATCTCTTTGTCAAATTGAATTCATAAACAAATATGTCAACATCCTCTAATTTTAAGAGGTCAGTGCGACGACGAGTTGTATTTTGACCCTTTCTTTTTATCTTTCTATTGACATGTTTCTCAACCAATATCTATGGCTTTTACACACAATTGAATGGGTGTGTACCTGTTGCATACCAATGCACTTCAATTTCTATAACATCTTCATTTTCTTTGCCAATATTTATAACCTTTGCAATCCAGAATGGATAACCATGTGGATCTTCAATTGTTAAGACTGCAATCATGCTACCCTCCTTAATATCATGCACCGAACCCCTGTAAAGGTCTTTCATGGCTTCACGTTGTGCACGCGATCTTCGAGAACCAATATACATTTCTCTTTCCTCTGCTTGTGTAAACTCAATAACATCTTGAGATTCTTGTTGTTAAACAATATTTCTTTCTTCAGATTCATTTGACATATTTTGTGGCCAATGAAATAGAGTCTTCAAAAATGTATCTTCATTTGTTGAGCTTGAAATTACGTCACTTTGATCATTAAAAAAAGACTCCCACCAAACAGAATCAACAACATCAAAGTACTCATATGTATCTTTAATGGACTTTTTTTATTTCTTCCAGACATTCAGAATAATCAGACAACATTGAGTGATTGTTTTTGAAAGCCTTTATACAAAGTAATAGATTCCCAATGCGATAATCATATCATGTCTTGGTGGATATCATGCACCCCATTAAATATGGATTTTGCATGCTCTTATTCATTGAAAAATATGTCTTCCTTTTATTCAAGGCGTACATGTAGTGCATTCTTTTCAAACAATTCTTTTGACAACATTCACTTGAAATCAAATCACTTATGAAAACTGATTTAGTGAGAAATTCTTTCCTAGACCTTGTATAACTAGAATGATTTGGATTGATATAAAATGGTCTAGTCCTGGTCCTAGAAAAAATGTTTCTTTGCAATGTCTCCACTATTTCACCATCCTCACAAGAAGGAATTTCCTCATCACTAGAAGGAATATCAAGCAAAACATTGTCAGGAGACCGAACAAAAGAATGTCGATCACCTTGATTTGTTACAGTTGAATGATTGAGAACATGATAATCATTGCTAGGTCCATCATCATCTTCACTGATAATCTCGTTGATGAGAGGAATATCAAACTCACCAGAAAAATGATTACCATCCTCACCAATGTCATTGGATATTCCATGAAAATATTCACTTGAAGGAAAATCATCATCACCCTTAAGACTATCAATGCCATTAAACTCTTCTCTAACAAGAATGTCTTCATTATCAATGTTATCCCCACTTTTTAGGGATAACTAGGAGATCATGTCTTAAGGCCTATAGGTCCTAGACATGGAGTACCGAGAGCAGGATTGACCCGAGCATGGCCCTGTAGGGCCTATCCTTTCTTCTTCCATTAGCTTTGTCTTGTCAGCAACAACAAAATCCATCACCATTGGCTTGGTCCTGTATTAGAGAAGGTTCTTTCTCCGTGAGGTAAATGGTCCAGGTATCATGGTATGTGTCACTTTTGATCATTAAAACCTTTAAATATATGCATCTGATTCCTTTTATCTCTAACAACTGCTTGGATCTTACATTTTCCCACTTGACCATGCTTGGGGAAATTGACAGGGTGCCCTAGCAAGCCTTTGCCCATAGGTTTTGGTTTTCCACTGGGGAATTTCTGAAAAGCCATTGTCCGCTCCCATCATAACACCATTGTTTCATCTTATCTCGCGCTCATTTATCCCATTCCCCTTGTTCGGGCATTGGGTTGACCTATTTGCAGGGTTGCATCTTATCTCATGGGAAGAAGGGGGTAAAAGCCCAAAAAGTAAAAGTAGCTAGTAAAAGACAAAATCCTAGAAATGAAACCTCGAGATGCTTTGCCCAAGGATCCCCAAGAAGGCAGTAAAAGGCCTCTCAGCAAGAAACAAAAGGGACCCGGAAAATAACAAAACAAGACCTAGTCAAAGGATAGGGGGTCTCATCATGAGACAACCTATTAGGTCCATGGGTACCTAACAATATGACATTGCCACCATCTGGTTACCACGCCAGGGCAGTGACCTTTGGTTGCATGGCCAAGGGAAAGGGGGTCTCATCACGAGCCAACCTTCTCATCTCTATGAAAGTACTTGTGGGTAACGCTGCCAGCTCTGGTCACCATGCCAAGGAAGTGTCCCCTGTTTAGTTCTTGAATAAAAAGAAAAAGAAGAAGAAAACAAAATAAAAGAATAAAGCAAGCAAAAGAATAAAGGCAAGAATGGGCTTGGAAAAAATGCATCCATGATAGGTACAACTCGCCTTCTACAAAGGCACCCACAGGTAACATTTATGCATCCTTCACCCTCACTGAACCCACATGTTTGGACATCCCCTAGCCACATCACCTCACTTACATGGCTTGGATGAGATCTCCCTGGAAACTTTCATTTTCTTGTGGACACTAGCCCAATAGGATGTCTTGTCTTTTTCTACAATCTTGTATTGTAGGTTTTTGTAATGTCTTTGAGATATTGACTGATGTATTAGGGGTTTTATGCATATGTTTAATAATATTGATGATGAGATGTGATTGACATTGCTATGATCCCTATGATTGATGAGTCGATGGAGGGCATATCTTTTGATGTGCAAGACCATGCCCAATGGATAGGTACCATTTGGACCGGTACACATGGGGAGATGACTAGTTCGGACCTCCATGGGATTGAAGAGCTCACCAGGTGGATGCTAAGACCCATTAGGGGGGAGATACAAGAAAAATCTTGATAAGGGGTTTTGCACCTGAGAGGAAGAGGACATTCCACCAAAGACACTCCGGCAGGACTAGACCTAGGGGAAATGACCCCTTTTCAGTGGGACGCTAGACTTGGAAGGCTTGGGACTTCCCCATATTCACCATGACGTCATCACACTTCATGGACACTTTTGGAGGCAAACTGGGCAACAATGGCACATGTGGCATGTTGGAGATGCCCCTGGGGGCTAACGTTTTGCTCCTAGATGTATCATTTGCCTTAGAAAGGGATAGCGCCTCCCTTGAAAGGGATTTTACTCTCTTTGCAGCTCAATTAGGGTTTTAATTTGACAATTTAATGTAAAAACAATATTATTTTGACATTATGGCCTTGTTGGCCTTTTTTATGACCTAAAAAGTAAAATTAGGTCATTGATACACTATATATTGAGGGTTTTGACTCTCATTTTATCATCATCTTTCACTCACCACTTGGTGAGGTCTGAAATTTGCACCCTATTCTATGGTTTTTGCTGATCTAATGAGGCGCACCTGTTGAAGGAAGAAAGTTTTTGGCATTTTATGGTGTTTCTCTTGAAGGAAGGTGTTACAACTAGGGTTTGCATGGTTATTTTTTGATGAATTGTAAGTATTTTTATGCAAAACTTCTTGAATGAATGGTTGTAGTCTAATTTCTTGCATATGCTAATTATTTTGCTGAATCAAAACCCTAGGTGAAAAGCACACAAGTAGGTCCTTGTCTCATGTCCCCTGATAGATAAAATTTTAGCCATTGAAGGAGAGAAAGAGAGCCTAGCCATAGCTACACTCCTTGTCTCTCTTTCCCTTGTGCTAGCCACACCATTTAGAATCCAAGAGGAAGAAGATGTCCCAGGCCTAGGTTATCTACACTTAGGGTCATTTTTCTTTTAGGGTTTGATGAAAGAGCCTTGTTGTAGCAACACTCTCCCTCATCGAGCCTTCTTTTCTTGTTTTTGTGCTTCATCTGAGCTAGCCGTTTGCTGGGAAGGAGGAGAGAGCACACGAACTTTCTTTAGAAACATTGGAGTGAGCCTTTCTCCCCTAGGGTTCCAATTTTGAGGCTCTGCTTTAGCAACACTTCAAAACTTTTCCCTCTAGTCCTTGAAATCCTACCTCCTTCAACCTGTGCTTCCTTCACCTATGACTCCATTAAAACCCTAAGGTACTGATCTAAGACCTCAAAAGTTGAAGTAGAACTTGATCTAAACTCTCTCAAAGCTTTGAATTGAAACACTAACTACACTAACCCTAGCTCTAGCTAACCCTACTAACCCTAAGTTGCTGATGTCATTATTGAATAGTTCATCTTTATTGCAGCAACGTTTTACTTATTGAGAAATTGAATGGTAGTTAAAGGCATTAATTGAGTAAAGAGTTGGTTTATTACATTGAATGCCACATCATTCTAATAATTATTGATGAAGTGATATGATTTTAACTGATATTGATAAACATTGACTCCGTCAATATTTATATTCAAATTGATTATATTGAATATCAAATAGTCTTATATATATATGAATTACTAACCAAGATTTCACGTATCGGTTTCCTTGTTGTATTGTCTCAAGAAGGTGATTTTCTTTTCTTTGGTTATACCTTATTATTGGATGTTTAGTTGGGACTATCTGATTGGCGGTGATCTGTGAAGGGGGAATTTGTCCTTGTCCTTTTATCCTTTTCCCTTTCAAAACCCTAGGTCACCGAGGATGTCTCCCCTAGGCCTAGCCTCCCTAAAAATAAACAACCTCCCCATCATGGTGACATTGGGTGGGATAGGTTCATGTTATGCCAGTTTGGCCTTCTATTTTATAGCCTTTCTTCCTAGCTACAAACTGTGCGATAACATTTTGGCGTCGTTGCCAGGGAACATTGAGTCAATTCTCCTTAGATGAAAAATCCTTTTGATAAGCCTTGCCTCAAAGACTATTTTCTTACAAGCTTGCCTAGCGACTCCACTAGGGTGTTTTCCCTATTTCTTTGATAGTTTCAAGAAAACTATCTGGCGACTCCACTGATGAAGAAGCCAACAATGACTTCACAATGGGATCCCGAGAATTACAAGCCTTTAGACATGAATAACATCCCGGTATACCCTCAACAAATGCCCTTTGAATACTTAAATTTGCTCCCTGGATTATGTGGTGGTGATAGAGAAAGAGCTAACTATCATATTAGAAAATTTTGGAACTTCTTCCTATCCTACCCTATCGATGATTATGCTGAAGATGTGGTCATGAAAATTTTCTCGACCACTCTTTGGTGCAATGCCAAAGAATGGTATGACAACCTCCCTAATGCCAACATCACAACTATGGAGGAATTTGAGAAAACTTTTCTTGAAAGATGGTATATCCAATCAGAAGACATCCCAACACTTTTAAAAGAACTTGAGCATATAAAGCAATCTAAGGATGAAATTGTCAGAGACTTCCAGGATAGATTTGAGAACATGCTATATCAGATTCCTGAGAATCATCATCCCGAGGATAGATACCTGGTCCATCTCTTTGCTTGTGCACTTTTTGGATACCTGAATTTCCCTCTTAATGAGATAGCCCCAAGGACGCTCGATGAAGCTTACTACATGGCTGTAGTGATTGAGGAGAAGATATCCTCGTTTTATATAGGATGCCTCTTTACCTTAAGTACTGTCAATGGAGAAAATTTGTTTACCCTTGAGAGATTCATCATTGATCTCCAAGAAGAAGGGGAACAAACCACAGATTGATGAGGGATTGCTGAAGAAATAGTTGAGGACCCGGAACCCAATAACAAAGTATCATCATTCCCTCTTCCTCTTGATGAAGTGATTCATAAACCTTCTCCACCTGCACAACAACAAGACGATAAGGTTAGTTTCTTTCCTTTTTAGGATTTTGATGATACCTTATTCCATGATTCAGAGAGTGATGGAGAAATGGAATCCTCGAACGAAGAGCATTTTCCTTGTTGCACGACCAAAGAATAAAGGGATACTCATGAGGATAAGACATTAATGCATGTTAAAGATACCCAAGTCCTCGAATCCCCTGCACAAGAAGAAACAATAAGTTTCCCTCCTCCCCTAGTTTTTGATGATGTTTTACCTTATGATGAAGGAAATGAGGAGGAGGTGAATGATTTTTTGAAACCTGCATGTTATGATACAAATAATGGCATAGTTGATAACATTGATGAATTCATACATGTTGGGAGACGTAGGTGGGATATAGTTGGTTATGATATGGATCCAATATATGACATTGAGAGTCATTTCCAAGTGTTGCCTTTGCAATTATCACAACAGATTACTCTTCACCAGTGGCAACAAGGAGATGAGGTTTTTATCCATACTCTCCAAAAACCCAAGGATGACCTAGTACCTTGTTTTCCTGATGATTTTCGGTCATACCTTGAGGACTTTGATTTTTCCTCTAAGAATTTGGATTTATTTTATGAAGATGACTCTCAACCACCACTGTGCTCAGATTTTGATACAAGTAAGAACATTGTTTGCCTAAAGAAGGATTCTCATGGATTTTCACTCTAGCCACCTGTTATTACTTTACCGTGCTTTTCCATTAAAGGTGTAGTTGGGAAGTATATTTTTTATGTTGAGTTTCCTCTTAGGAAAACTATAGACTCCAAGGGTTGGTTGGGTACTGCAAGTTTGAGTCAATTATCCCATTTTTTCAACTTTCCCTTTATAGTTTGCTAGTCATCTTCTAGGTATTTGTCAATCCCTTCCTTGACTTCAGAGCATGAGGATGTCCTAGGTAGCCAGTTTGCAGGCCCTTTGAGTCAGTTTTTTGAACCTTGCACCTTTCATGACCCTTTCTTGAAGTGGATTGAGTACTTTCCTCAGAGATGGACTTGGCAGGATTTTATCCCTCCCACTCGCCTCCATGAGTTAGACTTTGAGATTTCCGATGATATGATATATATTCTAACTCATGACATTTTTGTGCTTGATTTATCACTATTTTGGTTTATTATGAAGCACAAAAGCAGGTATCAAGGAACGTTGTTGGATTGGCTTCACTAGTTGTTTGACTACACCCAACATTCCAGCCAATAGGTAAGTACAGGTAAGAAGTTTTCTTTCATCGTCTTACTCATTGATTGCTTTATGTTAGTATATATAGCTATGTATGCTAGGGTGGCATTACCACCTGAATTTTGTTACTGACACTTCTATTGAGATTGAGCATGTCTGTAGGTTATTCCAGAGATGTTGAGGTTTTGATGCGCTCTACGGTGAGCACATGTCCCCGAGTTGGAGCCAGAAGTTATCCCCACTTTTTAGGGATAACTAGGAGATCATGTCTCGAGGTCCACAGGTCCTAGACATGGAGTATCGAGAGCAAGATTGACCTGAGCATGGCCCTGCAGTGCCTATCCTTTCTTCTTCCATCAACTTTTTCTTGTCATCAGCAGCAACATCCATCACCATTGGTTTGGTCCTGTATCAGAGAAGGTTCTTCCTCCGTGAGGTAATTGGTCCAGGTATCATGGTATGTGTCAATTTTTATCATTAAAACCTTTAAATATATGCATTTGATTCCTTTTATCTCTAACAACTACTTGGATCTTACATTTTCCCACTTGACCATGCTTGGGGAAATTGACAGGGTGCCTTAGCAACCCTTTTACCATAGGTTTTTGTTTTCCACTGGGAAATTTATGAAAATCCATCGTCCGCTCCCATCATAACACCATTGTTTCATCTTATATCATGCTCATTTATCCCATTCCCCTTGTTCGGGCATTGGGTTGACCTATTTGCAGGGTTGCATATTATCTCGTGGGAAGAAGGGGCTAATGGCCCAGAAGGTAAAAGAAGTTGGTAAAAGACAAAAGACTAGAAATGAAACCTCAAGATGCTTCGCCCAGGGATCCCCAAGAAGGAAGTAAAAGGCCTCTCAGCAAGAAACAAGAGGGACCCAGAAAATAACAAAACAAGACCTAGTCAGAGGATAGGGGGTCTCATCATGAGCCAGCCTATAAGATCCATGGGTACCTAACAGTATGAAAATTCCACCATCTGGTTACCACGCCAGGGCAGTGACCTTTGGTTGCATGGACAAGGGAAAGGTGGTCTCATCACGAGCCAACCTTATCATCTCTATGAAAGTACTTGTGGGTAACACTGTCATATTTGGTCACCATGCCAAGGTAGTGTCCCCTGGTTAGTTCTTGAATGAAAAGAAAAAGAAGAAGAAAAGAAAATAAAAGAATAAAGAAAGCAAAAGAATAAAGGCAAGAATGGGCTTGGAAAAAATGCATCCATGACAGGTACAACTCGCCTTCTACAAAGGCACCCACATGTAACATTTATGCATCCTTAGCCCTCACTGTACCCACATGTTTGGACATCCCCTAGCCACATCACCTCACTTACATGGCTTGGATGAGATCTCCCTGGAAACTTTCCTTTTCTTGTGGACACTAGCCCAATAGGACATCTTTTCTTTTTCTCCAATCTTGTATTGTAGGTTCTTGTAATGTCTTTGAGCTATTGACTGATGTATTAGGGGTTTTATGCATATGTTTAATAATATTGATTATGAGATGTGATTGACATTGCCATGATCCCTGTGACTGATGAGCCCATGGAGGGCATAGCTTTTGATGTGCAGGACCATGCCTGACGTATAGGTACCATTTGGACCAGTACACATGGGGAGATGACCAGTTCAAACCTCCATGGGGTTGAAGAGCCCACCAGGTGGATGCTGAGACCCCATTAGGGGGAGAGATAGGACAAAGCTTGATCATGGGTTTTTCACCTAAGAGGAAGAGGACGTTCCACCAAAGACACTCTGACAGGACTAAACCTAGGGGGAATGACCTCTTTTCAGTGGGACACTAGCCTTGGAAGGCTTGGGACATCCCCATCTTCACCATGATGTCATCCAACTTCATGGACACTTTTGGAGGCAGACTAGGCAGCAGTGGCACATGTGGCATGTTGGAGAGGCCCCTGGGGGCTAACATTTTTCTCCTAGATGTCTCATTTTCCCTAGAAACGGCTAGCACCTCCCTTGAAGGGGATTTTACTCTCTTTGCAGCTCAATTAGGGTTTTAATTTGACAATTTAATGTAAAAACAATATTATTTTGACATTATGGCCTTTTCGGCCTTTTTTATAACCTAAAAAGTAAAATTAGGTCATTGATAAACTATATATTGAGGGTTTTGACTCTCATTTTATCATCATCTTTCACTCACCACTTGGTGAGGTCTGAAATTTGCGCCCTATTCTAGGGTTTTTTCTGATCTAGTGAAGCGCACTTGTTGAAGGAAGACAAATTTTGGCATTTTATGGTGTTTCTCTTGAAGGAAGGTGTTACAACCAGGGTTTGCATGGTTATTTCTTGATGAATTGTAAGTATTTTTCTGCAAAAATTCTTGAATGAATGGTTGTAGTCTAATTTCTTGCATATGTTATTTATTTTGCTTAATCAAAACCCTAGGTGACAAGCACACAAGTAGGTCCTTGTCTCATGTCCCCTGATAGAGAAACTTTCAGCCATTGAAGGAGAGGATGAGAGCCTAGTCGTAGCTACACTCCTTGTCTCTCTTTCCCCTGTGCTAGTTGTACCATTTAGAATCCAAGAGGAAGAAGACGTCCCATGCCTAGGTTATCTACACTTAGGGCCATTTTTCTTTTAGGGTTTGATGAAAGATCCTTGCTGTAGCAACACTCTCCCTCATTAAGCCTTCTTGTCTTGTTTTTGTGCTTCATATGAGCTAACCGTTTGCCGAGAAGGAGGAGAGAGCACAAGGTCTTTCTTTAGCAACACCAGAGTGAACCTCTCTCCCCTAGGGTTCCAATTTTGAGGCCCTACTTTAGCAACACTTCAAAATTTTTCCCTCTAGTCCTTGAAATCCTGCCTCCTTCAACCTATGCGTCCTTCACCTATGACTCCATTAAAACCTTAAGGCACTGATATAAGACCTCAAACGTTGAAGTAGAACTTGATCTAAACTCTCTCAAAGCTTTGAATTGAAACCCTAACTACACTAACCCTAGCTCTTGCTAACCCTACTAACCCTAATTTGCTGACGTGATTATTGAATAGTTCATCTTTATTGCAGCAACGTTTTAATTTTTGAGCAATTGAATGGTAGTTAAAGGCATTAATTGAGTAAAGAGTTGGTTTATTACATTGAATGCCACATCATTCTAATAATTATTGATGAAGTGATATGATTTTTACTGCTATTGATAAACATTGACTTCGTCAATATTTATATTCAAATTGCTTATATTGAATATCAGATAGTCTTATATATATATGAAGTACTAACCAAGATTGCACATATCAGTTTCCTTGTTGTATTGTCTCAAGTAGGTGCTTTTATTTTCTTTGGTTATACCTTATTATTGGTTGTTTAGCCGGGACTATCTGATTGGCAGTGATCTGTGAAGGGGGAATTTGTCCTTGTCCTTTTATCCTTTTCCCTTTCAAAAGCCCAGGTCACTGGGGACGTCTCCCCTAGGCCTAGCCTCCCTAAAAAGAAATAACCTCCCCATCGTGGTGACATTGGGTGGGATAGGTTCCTGTTACACCAGTTTGGCCTTCTACTTTATAGCCTTTCTTACTAGGTACAAACTGTTCGATAACAATCAACAACACCATCATCAATGCCTCTAAAATCTTCTCTTGGAGGATATCATCATCATTACCATTTGTTCCTTTAAATTGCACATCTGGAAAAAAATGTTCACCATTGACATAATCATCTTCACTGCTTTCCACTTGAGGGAAATTCTTCATCATCCTCATGAGTACCTTGAAAATCCTCACTTGGAGGAAAATTTCCATCATCCTCATGAGTGCCTTGAAAATCCTCACTTGGAGGAAAATCATCATCAACATTGTTACTTTTAAACTCCCCACTTAAGAAAGAGTGTCCACCATTGGAATAATCATATTCACCACTCTTAAAATCTCCATTTAGGAAAGAGTGTCCACCATTGGCATAATCATTTTCACTGCTCTTAAAATCCCCACTTGAGGGAAATTCTTCATCATCCTTCTTAGTGCCTTGAAAATCTTCACTTGGAGGAAACTCTTCATCGATACCTTGAAAATACTCACTTGGAGGAAAATCATCATCATCAACATTGTTTCCTTTAAATACCCCACTCGGGAAAGATTGTCCACGATTGGCATAATCATATTCACTACTTTTAAAATCCCCACTTGAGGGAAATTCTTCATCATCTTCGTTACTGCCTTGAAAATTCTCACTTGGAGGAAAATCTTCATCATCCTTATCAATACCTTGAAAATCCTCACTTGGAGGAAAATCATCATCATCAACATTGTTGCTTTTAAATCCCCTGTTGGGTATGTGTTATATTCTTTGGGCCGACATATTTTCGGGACGACATATTTCCGGGACCACATGATATTAGGTGGTTTTTTTCAGCACATGGTTTTTTGCTGATGGTTTTCTATTTTTGGTTAAGGAATTAGGGTTTTGGACTAATCCAGGTCATTGGGTTAGGGTTTTGGATGTCGCTGGCTCCTATATGTATATTGTATTGTAAACAGTGTAACACAATGTATGAATATAATATATGTTGGTTTTCCCAGTTTGGGTTTCCAGGTGAAAAATCTCTATGTAATGTTTGTATTTGCCATTGTATCTTTTCTGTTCTTTTCTGAATATCAGTTTGCATTAGATATTGTACAAGGTTAGAATTTACATTCCCCACTTGGGAAAGAGTGTACACCATTGGCATAATCATATTCACTACTTTTAAAATCCCTATTTGAGGGGAATTCTTCATCATCCTCGTTAGTGCCTTGAAAATCCTCAATTGGAGGAAAATATTCATCATCCTCATCAATACCTTGAAAATACTCACTTGAAGGAAAATCATCATCACCAACATGGCTGCCTTTAAATTCCCCACTCGGGAAAGAGTGTTCACCATTGGTTTAATCATCTTCACTACTTTTAAAATCCCCACTTGAGGGAAATACTTCATCATCCTCATTAGTTCCTTGGAAATCCTCACTTGGAGGAAAATTATCATCCCAATCATTTAGACTGTGATCAAAGTCTCCACTTCGACCTACATTTTGATTATTTTCAATATTATTAAACTGTTGAACATATTGATCACCATCATATTCCTCCTCTTTATCATTGGTGCCTTCAAAGTCCTATGATTAAGACTTTCCCGAGGAACATGCTGAATAATATTGCTTGCACTATGATCAAACTTATGACTAGATGAAAAATACGACACCTCATTTACATTACAAGCATTCCCATTGCATTTTCTAGTCCCAAAAGAAGAGGTATGTGAACATTTTGTTGATGTATCAGAAATAAAATCTTGTTTATCTGACAAAGCCATCACTTCTCACTAAGCACATAGAATGATACAAATGTTCACCCTCCCAATGACAATCTTATAACTTGCCGAATGAACGTTTCCCTCCAAAATTTCCCCCTCAAATTTTCCCTCCAAAATCCCCTCGCCCCCAATTTTTTCCCTCTATTATTTTCCCTTCAAAATTAAAAACAACTTTTACTCTATTAATTCATTATTTATTTGTTAATTACACTGTTAATTACACTGTTTAATTCATTATTTATTTGTTAATTACTTTTACTCCCTTCATGTTTGTTTATTTATCCCACATTAATTAAACTTAGGGATGATCCATATAATTCTAGGTATATATGTACATAATCTTCTTCTTTTTTATTTATCCCACATTTATTACACTTGACAATAATTTATATAATCTTTGAACTATATATACACAGTCTTGTTTTGTCTTTTTACACTGCGTTAAATATTTGACAACATTCGTTAAATAGTTTGGAGCAATCTACAAGGGAGAAGCATCAAGAATACATTCGAGGAGAATCTAGTGTTTCAGAGGTTAGTTATTTTTTAAATTCTTACCATTTACCAAAAAACATTTATAAGATCATTTTTGAATCACATGATATTTTTTCATGCGAAAATTATAAAAAACCCTAATTTTTTTTAGATGTTTTCTAATTTTTTCTAAAGAAATATAAACTTTTAAAAAACATTTAAACCTTTTTCAAAGAAATTTTAACAAAATTCTTAGGATGTTTTGAAAATAAAATAAAATTTGGTATACGTTTTATAAAATATTTTCAGCTTTTGTTTTTTTTAATAATGTTTTTTATAATTTTGGCCCATGGTGGTTAGTGGGAGTGATGTCCCTCCATGCGAGACCATGACTTGGCCTATGGGGGCACTCAGGGCAATGCCCGACATCGCCCCATCCCCCCCATGGCCAAGCCCTAGGCGCTCCCAGGGATTGGTCACGAGGGCCATCCCCCCAATGGTTAACGGTCCGCAGGGGTTGGGGCATCACCCCAACCCCCACTGCAGACAATCCATGATCGTGTGGGTGCCACATGATCGTGGTTTGTTTGCGGTGGGGGTTGGAGTGATGCGGTGCCATGTGACCATGGCTTGGCTGTGCAGGGATGGGGAATTACACGACATCGCTCCAGCCTCGCGGCCAAGCCATGGTTGCGTGGTTGCTACACAACTATGGCTTGGCCGCGGTGGGGGCTGGAGCGATGCGACATCATGCGGTCATGGCTTGGCCGCGTGTGTTGGGGCGATGTCGGGGGATGGTGGCTTGGTTGTGGGGGGCTTGGGCTTTGTGCGACATCGCTCTAGCCCCCACTACCAAGCCTTGGGCGCACCTAAGGCTTGGCCCTGGGGGAGACAAGCCTTGGTCCTCACATCACCCTAGTAATCCCATGGGTCGTTTTTTTTTTAAATTTTTTTTAAGTTTAATTTTTAGGGTCTATGATTTTTTTTTAAAATTTATTATAATGTAAACATTTTCCGTACCTAAGTTATTTTTTAATTTTTTCATATAGATAAAATGGCGGGAAAAAAATATCTATGAATATATCTGGTTCACGACTTGCAATAATGGCATCCAAAATTGTAACTGAGACCTCCATGAATGTTAGGAAATAAATTGATAACACATTTGTTTAAGGTCCAACACCTGAGCTGTCAAGGGAAATGAAGAATGTTAGAGAGTGTAAATCTGTAGAAGGTGAAAAAAAACTAGAATATTCTCGGTTTGTTAAAGACAAACAAGACAACAATGGAGAACATCTATATTTGTATTATGTTGAGTTTGAACATGTGAAAGGAAATTATCATCAACTTGACGTGTTATGAGATATATGTTTGGTGTCAAACACATATATTGTTTACGCATTTGTGAAACACTCCAAGACTTATATCAAGATTATTTATTGTTTGAAATTGAGCAATTATAATAGGGCTTTTTTACAGAATGTTGTGCATCTATCGTTGAAGACACTGAGAAAGGAAATGTAAGTTTATTTATTTTTGTTTTTGTATCATGTATTATTTTTAGTATCATGTTATTTTTTTTAATTTTATTTAACACATAAATGTTATCTTTTACTTTTATAGGATTTTGTTGAACGAATTTCACATATTTTAGTGGGTATTTACTCTACAGAGAAAAATATAATGGAATTCATCAACGCCTTTCATATCGATAAGGCACAAGAAGGAAGGAAAAAGAAACAAAAAGTAATAGAGGTTGAAGTTGCAAGAGTAGACATATAAGAACATGAAAGAAGAAAGAAAAGTCCTCATTCTATAAATCCTAAAAAGGTTACATTTGAAGATGAGGAAACTCCAAATGAAGATTTTTTTGATATTAGTCTGAATCTGGTTATCATTCCTTCTCGCAAGAAGAATAAACAAGAGAAACATAAAAGAGCGATGGTTGATGATAATTGCATTCCTATTGATAATGAAGAAATTATTGATTTAGATTAAACCTGTATAAATCATAAGAGGAAGAAAACAAATTTTGTTGTTGATGAAGAAACCATCATTAGCTCTGAATATTATAATGAAAGTCCTAAAGGTAGCAGATAAATAATAACACCAGGTGCTGATCTAGAGGATGGTATTATGAAAACAACATAAATGACATTCTAAATAGATTAAGGACGATGAACTTAGTTGATGATGGCCATATATTTCAGTTGAATGTGAATCAACTTTATAAACACACAAAAGCGCAAGAAAAACATCAAATTAGAAAACCACATCACTTGCATATTCACAATTTGAAAACATTGATTATGTACAATCCATATGCACATGTGGTTGACTACCTAGTTCTTGTTGACCCAATGGAATTTCGTAATAGGGATGAATTTGATAGATCAAAATGTTTTGACTACAAATATTATGTGATTGTAAGAAATCACTCTGGAGATGCTAGAAGATAATTGATACAAGAATATCCCAATAACCCTCTTTTTGAGACAACCAAATGCATAGTTTATGTTGATTTATCAGATTTAGAAGAAAAGTTATTGGCATGGGATCATAACACATATAATGAGTACATGATTTCTATGAATTTCATTCAAAGGGTGAGGTTTAATCATAGTGAGTTTTCTGAAATATGTCGTGGGGAGAGATCAAATGTTGATGTGAAGTTTCATAAGCAATGTAATAAAGACCAACATTAGTTTATAAGGCCTATTTAATAAATGTGAACAAGTCAATGTAAGAAGACCTAATAGAAGATTTCGCTTCTAGAAAGATCTTCTGCTAGAAGGTTCTTTAGAAGATAGAATTAGTATAAATAAGAGTAGGAGGTATGAAAAGTATTTGTCTTGAGAATTATTGTAATAGAGCATTGCTCTGCTGGAGGTTTCCCCCTCGAAGAGGCAAGTGAACATTGTTTCCTATCAATAAAGGTATTATTTTGGTGTTGTGGTTTCATATATTGTGTTGTTTAGCTGCTATTCTCTACAATATTTCTATTTTCTGCTATTATAATAGATATGGTACCTTACAAGTGGTATCAAAACACTTTCTTTGGTAGGAATTACGAGTTAATTTTTTTTTCTTCACGGTAGAGACGTATTTCGACGTCTTAAAACTACATAGATATGTCGTTCAATGCATAAATCCATGGTCAGGGAAGCATACACACAGAAAATAAAAGAGGTACTTAAGCACACATTGTTGGCTACCCTTGTAACCCCAGCGGGTAACCCTTCAAGTGGTAGTGCATCAGAAAACACCTGTATATAGACTAGCCTAGGTATCTTGAAACCCTCCATATGGACTAGCCACCGAGAACAACACTAGGGAAGATACTCTCTAGTACATGGGTAATCGGGTAGTATGACTAAGGGTACGACCTAGCCTCTTTAGTTGGTGTCTTGAGATATTGGACCGAGTACTACTGTTCAACCTCGCGTGTATATTAGAGAGATATAGAACAGGGAAAACCCTTGTATGTAGAAACCTTAAACACCCTAACCCTTGGGATGAAAACGAAGAATGAAAGGAACATACAAGATCTATTGATGTTCAATGTTGCCTTCTACATTCGGGTTGCAAAATTCCTACACATTTCTTCCTGTTAAGAATTTGGTCATTTCGCCACTGCAATATTATTCAGATCGGAGTATAACTCCATAGGAGTTAAAAACAAAAATGAGTATAGCTGTCCCGTCGAAACCCTTATTCAGAACCTATCCCATTGGATTCCTCTCCTTGCCCTGATTGGAGTGGTACCTTCCATTATTAAGCCTTTTTTCAGTGGACCTGACCCCTTCACGACGCCCTTATTTTCCACCTCTCCCATTGTATTCTCCTTTTCTCCTTGATCATCATGGTACCTATCACATATAAGTCATTTTCTGTGGTCCCACCCACCCAGTTCCCCTTATAAGAACCCCTCATATCCAAATGGCCACCACTCGCAACCAAGACTTGCAAGCTTCCATCACTCAGACCAAGGAGTCCATAAAATAAGTGACTGTTGATCTTGCTTCCACAAATTCTCGCATTACAAAACTTGAGACCCAAGTTCAACAACAAGTTAACGCCATGGATGCCAAATTCATGGGTGAATTTTCCACCCTCCAGTTTGCTGTCAACCAGTGGTTGAACTGTCCCCAGGGCCCTTCCTCCTTGGAACAACCGTCCCCCTTAGATGGTGTTGATTCTTCTCATTCTATGATATTTCAATCCAACTCCTTTCCATGTGATCCATGTACTCCCCGAGTTGAGTTCAATAAATTTGATAGCTCCAACCCCACGGGATGGGTCACTTAAATGGATAATTATTTCTATTTGCATGGCATTACCGATGAGTTGGCTAAAATTCATTATGTCATTCTCTATATGGATATTGAACGTTGGAAATGGTGGCAATGGCGTAAGAATGCATGCCAGGTGTATGTTGCATGGACCTAGTTTGTGTCTTAGCTCTATGAACGTTTTGACATTGACACCCACTATTTAGGTTGCTTGACCAAGTTCTAACATTCAGGTACAGTGGGAGACTTTATAACTGCCTTTGAGAATTTTCCCTTTAGAATGAATGGCATGACATATGTGTTCTTCTGAGATTGCTTTATCAATGGATTAAAGGATGAAATATGAGCCCATGTCCTCATGGCTCGCCCTGAGACTTGGTTGGAAGCTACTAAACATGCCAAAGAAACCCAAAATGTTTTTTTTTCCTAGAACAAACCCTCTTTTCTTCCTCATCCTCAACCCACCAATCCTTCCCCCCTGACACTCCCCTTAAGGTCCAGAAATTAACTCGGGCCGAAATAGTTGGGCACCAACTCAAGGGTCTTTGCTACAATTGTGATGAAAAATATTTTCCTAAGCATTAGTGTAAGTAACAAATTTTTTTTATGGCCATTTCAGAGGATGTTATTGAAGAAGAAGCTATCATTTCCCCTGTTGAAGAGATACCCCCTCCCGATGCTACTCCCGAGGCAACTAACACACCAAAATTTGAACAATTGATTTCATTGCATGCCCTCACTGGCTTCTCTGCTCCCCAAACCCTCAATCTCATTGGCTATATTAAGCATCAAAAAGTCATCATCCTGGTTGATAGTGGAAGAACCCATAATTTTATTAACTGTCGCATTGCTCATGAAACCAATTTCTATATTCATGCTGTCAACAATTTTCAAATCATGATAGCCAATGGCGATTCCATGAAATGTGGTGGGTGTTGTGAAAATGCGCGTCTTCAAATTGGACAGTACCACATGGAATCTCATATGTTTTCCATGGACACGAGATTTTGTGACATTGTGCTAGGTGCATAATGGTTACACACTTTGGGCCCCTTTTTCATGGATTTTAAGGCATTAACCATGCAATTCACCCATGAGGGACATCAATATCAATTCCAAGGAATCACAACTAGATCTCCTAAGATCATCATTTCTCATAAAATGGAAAATCTTATTAAGAAAGGTCATTTAGGTATTAATTCCCAACTCCATTCCATTCAAGTAGTTGAGACACCCTTCGTGCATCCTGACCTCCAATATATCATATCCAAACATCAATCTATTTTTTCCACTCCTCGGGGACTTCCCCCTTCTCATGGTGTTCATGATCATTCCATTCCCCTTGTTCCTGTAAGTCTTCCTCCCAATGTTCACCCTTATTGTCACCCATTTTCCCGGAAGAATGAAATTGAAAAAATAGTGCAGGAGTTTCTTGAAGCAAGTGTTATCTGTCCTAGTACTAGCCCCTATTCTTATCCTGTGGTAGTGGTACTCAATAAATAAGGTACTTGGTGCATGTTTCTTGAATTTTGTTCCCTCAATAAACTCACTATCAAATACAAGTTTCCCATTCCTATCATTGATGATCTCTTGGATGAATTGAGTGTTGCTCAATACTTTACTAAACTTGATCTCCATTCAGGATACCACCAAATACATATGAAAGAAGCGTACATTCTCAAGACTTCCTTTAGAACTCATGAGGGTCACTATGAGTTCTTGGTCATGCTCTTTGTCCCATGTAATGCCCCATCCACCTTCCAAAGTCTCATGAATCATGTCTTCTGTCCTTTTCTCCGTCATTTTGTCTTATTTTTCTTTGATGATATTATCCTCTATAGTAAAACTTGGACATCTCATATCTCCCATGTGGATAAAGTCCTCCATCTACTCTCTCATCACCAAATTTTCCCCAAACAATCTAAATGTTCGTTTGGAACCTCATAAGTGGAGTACCTAGGTCATATTGTTGGTAATGATGGTGTATGGGTGGATCCTAAGAAAATTGAATCTATGCAAGATTGGCCTCGCCTTGAAACTCTTAAGAGTTTGGGTGGCTTTCTGGGTTTAACAGGTTATTATCGCAAGTTTGTTAAGAATTATGGAAAAATTTCAACACTTCTCACTGCTCTCCTTAAAATTTGGGCCAATAAATCCATGAAAAGGAAATGTTGTCTATTTTGCATGCCGTGAATCTCTGACATCCTTATCCATTGGGGAAAAAATTCTAGATTAAAGTTGATCACCAGAGCCTCAAATCTTTTCTGGAAAAAATAATTTCATCCCTGGAGCAACAAAAATAGGTAACCAAGCTATTTGGATATGATTATGAGATCATTTACAAGGAGGGAAAATAATATGTGTTCGTTGATGCTCTTTCATGAAAATATCAAGAAGAAGGGTCCCTCTTTTCCCTGTGCTTCGTTGTACCTGATTGGCTCCAATCTGCTCTCTAGGAATGGTTGTAAGATCCCAAAATCTCTCACCTAATCCATCAATTGCAAGAAAATTAACTAGCTTCTCTAGGGTACTCGTGGCACAATAATGAGCTTCACTACAAAGACCGTCTATATTTAAGCAAATAGTCACAATTTAAATCTACAATGATTTTAGAGCTTCATGCTTCACCCACTGCTGGGCATTCAAGGTTTATCAAAACCTATGAACGGGTCAAACATTATTTGTTTTGGGATGGTATGAAACAAGAAGTTCACACCTTTGTGACTGAATGTGATGTTTGTCAACGCAAAAAGGGATAAATAGTCAAATCCCCCGGCACACTCCAACCCCTTCTATTTGGCATGATATTTCTATGGATTTCATTATGGGCCTACTTAAATCTGACAATGAGACAATCATCATGGTGGTAGTCAATCGTCTTTCCAAATATGCTCATTTCTGTGCGTTGCAACATCCCTTCACCACATCTACAATGGCTCAAGTTTTAATGGATAATATCTTCAGACTTCATGGCATGCCACATTCTATTATCTCTGAGAAGGATCTCACGTTCACCAACAATTTTTGGCAATAATTGTTCAAGCTATAGGGCACCCAA
>ML797278.1:242268-252749 GCA_009831015.1 Picea engelmannii | reverse complement strand
TTCTCAACTCCCTGTCTCAGACACATATGTTGATTTAATTGCCTTGGAGAAGTTTACTCACAAAATCCTATTCCAAGGCACTAAATCCTAGACTAGTTTGTGCACCCTAAAAATAAAATTGTGACTAATCAATTTTAATTTAAAGCATAAATTTCATTGGCCGTGATTACTCAAAAGTGTATGGAAGTGAAACTCATGATGTTATGACTCTGCAAGAAAAATAAATATGAATATAATGCAAAGTCTAACTTTAACTTTTCAATGAATGATATGCTAATAAAAACAATGCAATTTTCAATTTGAACTCTGCAATTCAGAAGTAAAATGCAATCTGTCACTAAATGCACTAAGCTAATGATAAAGATTCAAAAGACAAAAATGCCAAGCAATGCAAAATGCCTATTTTTTTGTATTTTCAATATACTAAAAAAGAAAATGCATGGACTCATAAGCAACCTGATATATAAATTCTACTGTGTATAAAAGCAATAACCCAAGCAGAATACCAAGCAGCCAAGAAAACAGCCCAGAGTACTAGGACAATAAAAAATGAAAAGATGAGAAAGACTATGCCCAAAAATTCAACCCCAAGCAGGTTTCCTGTCAACCCAGAGAAGCTCAATAGGAACTACAGAGACCTAAGAAGACTCAACAATCATCAAATCCCACCCAGCAATCACCAAACCAGGAAACCAAGCAAGTAAATAAGGTGTACGCAATTGTTCAGGGAAACAGAGCATATATACGCAGTTTGCAGTGAGACAGCCCGTGTGTGCACGTGACTATCAAGGAAATAGGGAGTGTACATGCTTTAAAACAAGGCCAGGCAAGGGAGAAAAGGATGAAAACTCAGGCCCAGAGTGAACAAAAACTGTCAAGCAGTGATACAACAAGAACCATAAAGGAAAAAGAGCAATGCAAGGAGAAAAAATACTTCAAACCCTTAAAAGAAAATCTCCACAGTGGAGTCGCCAATTCTGTTACCAGGGAAAAATTCTCTATGGCTAGGGTAAACCACAATAGACATGTATGACTGTAGAAAACAACTCAATTCCAACATACGCTATATAAACCAATGTGCAAGCAAGATAAGAAAGAGGCCTACCTGGATCAAACGTTTGATGATGTTCCACCATTGAACACTTTGACCCAAAGCTTTATACCTGCAACAAGTTCTCAACAAACAAACAGAGAAAGTATATAGTGATAATATAAAGGGGTTAGCACATTAGATAGCATAATCCATTAATAAACATTACAAACATGCCCATGGATGATAATCATATATTTGCATGATACCAATTGGATGGGAAAGGAGTATTTCTATTAATAAATGATCAATAGAATCGAAAACATTACAGACTTCCGTGTCGGCATGGTTCGAAACCAAGAAACCAAGTTCCTTTCAACTAGGTCTCCACCACTTCAATCCTCCACCAAAGGCAAGCTCATAGAAGGGAGATAATGAGGTTCTCTCAACAATAAGGGAAGAGCTTGGGGGCTGAACACTGTGTTCAGACTTGAGGGACAAAGGGATGCAGACTCAATATGAAGTAATTCCTCCAGAGTAACCTTGTTATTAAAGTTGAATGCTTTATCCTCTTTTCCATAGTTCGGAATTGACTCATTTATAGCCTTCAAATGGAACTGAAGGGCGAGTCAGAACGTTTCCAATATATGGAAGGCCAAGGATCAGAGATCTGTCATGACATGGAAACCTGGCTCCATTTTTGTATTTTCTAGCACAAATCCCGATGTACACGGGTTGTAGTGGAGCAACCTACGTATACGCATGCTGTATAGTAGCCAAGTTGCGTATATGTGGAAAAATATGTATTTTTAGCTCTGGATTCATCAAAAAAGGATGACAAGTCTGCATAGGGAAATGAAAAAAGGCCCTCTATACAAGATTGCAATGGTGAGGCAAATCTTGCTATAACAAACCCCTCCTATTCCCACATTGAATTGTCTTGGAAAATTGGAATATATTATTTGGAACAATTTTTTTCTCATTATTCATGTTAATGAACCTTTTGTTTTTGTTCTGTACTATAGATCAGAATTGAACATCTAAAGTGATTATTCACATGTTTTTGTTTGATAGTATTTTTCAAATTCATATTTAAATTTGATTAAATTACCATTACTACACCTATTACATTGAAATTTATAAAAAGATAATAGATAATTTGGACCAATTGTTTCCAATTTTTTCTCATTATTCATGTTCATGGACGTTTTGCTTTTTCTCCCTATTATTTTGTCATTATTTATGCTCATGGACCTTTTGTTTTGGTTGGGTAGGATTGAACATACTAAGGGATTGTTCACATATTTTTGATTGGTGAAATTTTTTAAATTCATATTTGAATTTTATTACACTACCATTGCCACATTGAATTGCCCTGCAAAATTGGAATATATAATTTGCGCCAAAATTTTCCATTTTTTTTTTATTATTCATGTTCATGGACACCCCATTCATAATTAAAATGTAAGCCAATTGAGACGACCCTGCCGTTCATAATTAAAATCTAAGCCAATTGAGACGACCCCGTCGTTCATAATTAAAATCTAAGCCAATTGAGACGACCCCGTTAAATGAACGGGATCGGGAAAATTTAGTATAATGTATGGGAATGAATGTTATAGTTTAATTTTTTTAATTGATGAAAAAGACTTGTGAAACAACTTGATCTACACAACTTCATAGTAACTTGTGATTTTACCCCGTTTGGAATTAAAATCGAAGCCAATATGACCCCGTTTGTAATTAAAATCGCCTTCCAAGTGTTCCACTAGAAAACCAATATGGACGATCCCGTTAAATGAACGGGATCAGGTCAGAATAATGTATGGAAATGATTTAATTGATGAAAGAGACAAAACAAAATGTGAAACAACTTGATCAATACAACATCCATTATAACTTATATACCACTGCGAGTTTGCTCTAACTCTACTTTACAATGCGAGTTTCAGATTATAGGATCACCTTCCCTCATCAAATTAAAAAAATATCGCGAAGGGCGTTGGGCGATGACGATGAAGGCGAAAACATCAATCAAGTGTATGTTGCTTATCATCAGTGTATGGACGCGTCTACACCTCTTAGTAGCTGAGGATTTTAATTATTCCTATTGGGGTCTTTGTGGGACTACCCACTATAGAAAGGGTAGTGATTTCCAGCATAATCTAAACCTGGTTTTTGAATCATTGGTGGGGAACGTTTCTACGAGTGGATTCAATACTACTATTGAGGGGCAAAACAACAATAGTGTTGTTTATGGGCTTGCCCAATGCAGAGGGGATATAAATTCCACGAACTGCAAATAGTGCATATCGGAGAACAAAGGATTGCTTGTTGAGATATGTAACAACAGTATCTCTGGATTCTTTTAGCTAAATGACTGCTTCTTATGTTACGGCAATCATAATTTTTACAACGATTATAATAAGAGCAGCGAGTTTATGAATGTTAAATGCAACCCTGGTATTAAGCTTAATGCGATTCCATTAAGCCTAAGAGAAGAGATGCTCACAAAAAGTTCCAAAAAAAAAAACACTACATGGGCTGATTAGAGAGATAGATACAATGTAGGGCCCTTGTGACCTTCCACCCAAAAATTATAAGTAATCTTCCCTCGATCACTGAGAAAAGATTGTTTTGAAAGATAGTCAACTTCTTGGTTCTTCTCCCTGTAAATGTGTTCGAAAGAGATGGATCTGAAATGAGAGCATAAATCAGTGATTCTTTCTTTCCATGCTTCCAAGCTTGCCACTCCGAGATCACCTTTTTTCTCTAGCCAATCAATGACTATCTTTGAGTCTCCCAAGATGTGTATATCATAAATTGATAATCTTTCGGCAAGTGCTAAGGTAGACCATGCACCCAAGAGATCTGCTCTCGTGTTGGACCCGCCTCCACAATTTAATGTCCACATGCATTCATTTGTCTCGTTTAACTTAATGATACCCCCGACCCCACACTGGTTGTCATTAGATTGTGCAGCCCCATCGAACCATGCACAAATTCTATCCACTGGAGGAGAAGGGCCTAATAGCCGAGAGTTTTTTTCCTTATGCGCTTTGCAGCATTGATCCATCCCACAACGAGAAAGGTAGACCACACGGTGAATCTTTCTCATTGTGCGTTGGAACAAAGCATTGATCCAGCACACAACGAGAAAGATAGACCACACGGTGAATCTTTCTCGTTGTGCGTTGGATCAATGCTGGAAAGCGCATATGGAAAAAAACTCTCGGCTCTTAGGCCCTTCTCCTCCAAAAATGGCTCTGTTCGTGTCAGCCCATATGAACCAGCAAACAAAGGCTGGCAAACTTCGATTTTACATAGCCCAGTTTTTTAAGGACTCGGCTACAGAAACACCATTCCAACCGCAATCCAGAGCCAACGCTTTTTTTAGATCCGCCCACACTGACCTGGAAAAAGGACAAGTTAGAAAAATATGTTTTGTGGACTCACTATGGTTTTTACACAGAATGCAGATGCCTGGGCCTTGCCATCCCCGTTTTTGGAGATTTTTCCATGATAAAATTTTATTAGCTTCTAATAACCAAATAAATAATTTTATTTTCAGGGGACAATCCCACTTCCAAAGCTTCTTTCGCCATCCTTCTTGAATTTTTTTCCATAGTTGGTTCGACAAGGCTTCATATATATTCTTCACCAAGATTACACCCGAACTGTCTCCTCTAGTCCAAATCAATTTGTCTAGCTTGTTGGCTAGAGAAATGCTCGATTCCGCCATCAAAGCTCTATAGTTATTCCATTCCTCAACAAGATTAAGTGTTAAATCCAGATCTTCATTGCTAATCCATCTCTTTCTTGTTCCTACTCCGGAGGCCTGTGTCGTTGCTTGGTAAAGGAAATATATGCTTTTTTCATTTAAACTTTGCACTAGCTCATTAGATAATATGGATCCCTGTCCTAAGCCCAAGATCATGTCTTTGCCTAATATGATTGAATGGCCTCTACCTGGTTTCCATGCCATCCAACATAGAATAATAGGTAAGGTGTTACAAAAAAATTTCCAGGTTTGGGAACCTTTTTGGTGAAGCAGTTCCACTAAACGAATCCACGTCCAAACTGGAAAATGTGGATAATATTTGTCTTTTAGAACATTTTTCCAAATCCCTGTCTTCATAATAGCTCACCACATCGTATTTGTTGCCAACGATCTGCTAAACAACAAGATATTGCACAGACCCCAACCGCCATAAGACTTTGGCTTAGCAATCAACATCCAGTTACAAAGATGGAACTTTTTCTTATCTTTAACACCTGACCATAGGAAAGCAAAACATATCTTACGGATAATGTTTAGAACAGAGATCAGAACGTGCGCCAAAGCTAACCAGTACACCATTTGTGTTTCCAGAACTACCTTTAGAAGCACAAGGTGGCCACCCAATGATAACAACTTATTCCCCCAGTGATTTATCCGAGCCTCGAATTTTTCTATTAACCAATTCCAGTCCACTGCTCTATAGTTATCTAGTTTTAGATAATATCTCAGATAATGAAAACCAAGTTCTAGATCTTTACTCGGATAAGTAAAAACATCTGTTATGGCTTTTAGAGAATCAATATTGACACTTGAATGGAGAATAATTGTTTTTTGTGCATTAATGATCATCCCTGATGCCTTGTAGAAGTCCTGAAGAATGCCTTGTATTACCTTCCATTCAGAAAGAGAAGCTTTTGATAAAATCAGAATGTCATCTACAAAGAGGAGGAGTAGAATGTTTATACTCCGGGACACTTTTATACCTGTTAGAGAACCTTCGGCTTTTGCTTTATTGAGTGCCAGACTGAGGCCTTCCATCATCAAGATGAAAAGGAGAGATGACATCGAGCATCCCTGACGTAAGCCTTTTTTGTAGTTAAAAAAACTTGTGGGTTCATCATTTATCAGAACTACGAAATTTGTGGAGGAGACACACGCCATTATCCAATTTGTGGTTGGGAGGCCGAAACCACATTTTAACAGTAATAATCTCAGATAGTCCCAGTCTGTACAGTCATAGGATTTTTTCAAGTCTAGTTTCATAATAATTGATTGCATCTTCTTACTTTTGATGCTATGCAAACATTCTAGAGCCGTCCCGATGACATCTAGAATTTGTCTTCCTTTGAGGAAACCCAATTGTTCCATAGATAATGCTCTGGAAAAAATCGGTCTTAATCTATTTGCAATCACCTTGGCAATGAGCTTATAGCACAAGTTGCAAAGAGCTATCGACCAATAATCCATAAAGCCAGTGAGCTTATTGCCTTTCAGAATTAGAGCGATGAAAGTAGAGTTTATCGAATTTAACACCTTCCCCTTTACCCTGGAATCCTCCACACAGTCTAACAGGTCTTGGCCAACCAAATCAAAGAAGGAAAGGAAGAACTCTGATGTCCAACCATCAGGACCAGGGCTTTTGTCCTTGGCAAATTCTTTCAAAACTCATTTGAAAATAACTTTAAACCTTATCTTTTGATATTAGACAATGACATAATTTACCTTATATGACTCAAAACTCATCTTTTTTTTATAATTAAGAAAACTTACTCAAAATTTATCTTTTTTATAATTAAGAAAACATTTGATATAACCTTATTTGACTCAAAACTCATCCCTAATCATTTTAATTTGGATATAAATAAACAAAAATCTTTATTATCTCTAAATTGAAGATGTGGTCATAAAAATCCTGTTTGATGTGGTCACAAATTGTAAATAGGGTCATAAAAATCATGTTCGAGTGGTTATTATACTTGGAGCAAGTATAACAAACAAAAAAATTATTGTCTTTAAATTGTCCAAATATCTTTTATTTAAAATATCGACATCTACAATTGAAATGGTCCATTAATATTGAAATGGTCCATGAGTATTGTCTTTGGAGGAGGTCGATATTCAGTGCTATATAGCCCAATTTTGGAGTGTATACCCCATGGGGAGCCTTTTTCCAAACTAGTTTGTCATCCCTGTCCATGAACCTAATGTGACCCATTCAAAGAGAAAAAATATAGTTGTTCCAATGTATGTGGAAACCTCCATCCAAACCAAGAGAAGCAGAATTGTGCCATCCTTGTTGTTAAATGTTTCTGGTTTATGGGTCTGCAATTTTATTTAGATAGACGAAACCTTGAAGGTGTAATTAATCTAATAGGACATGTGGTAGTATATGAGAGTTTCCACTCCCAGGCCAAGGATCCGTCCCAATGCGAACTTGGTTTCCCTTACCTACTTTCCATGCCAAACCATCACCTATCACAAGGAAGGATTTTACCACTGCTTTCCAAATAATTGAGCAGTGCTGTGTGGACTTATCATTCCTTCGGATCCAATCTCCCACTGAATCTGGTTGAATATACTTGTGTTCAACCACTAATGTCCAGAGACTGGTAGTAGTTAAAAGTCCAGCAAACTTTGGCAACTAGTGCTTTTGAGAAGGTGCAAATGTTCTTTAAGCCCCAACCACCCAAGACTTTTGGTCGTGCCAAAATTTCCCATTTTTCCCAAGGCAAAGTGAAATGTTCTTTGGAACCTCACCATATGAAATGGAAACAAACGCGACATACCTTTTCCAGAATCCCTTTGGGGATCCAGGAAAGAGACATCTAGTAAACTGGAATGGCCTGAAGAACTAATTTAGTCAAGGTCAATCTGCTTGCCCGAGAGAGCCATCGAAAGCTCCATACATTTAGCCTCTTCTAAAGAGAAGGCCAAGAGCCACTGCCAGTCTTCCTTTCAGTAGTTATTTTCCTTGAGCTGAAAACCCAAGTATTTGATACCTAGAGAGAGGTCCTGAGTCGGGAAAGGAAAGAGAGTGTTGAATATGTCCTTGACCCCTTCGACCAATCCAATTAGAGTTAAGGAGGATTTTTGTGGGTTTATAATCATCCTCATAGCTGCCCGAAATAGATTGAGTATGTCAGCTAATTTTTTGGCATCCCTGGGTCTTCCACTGCAAAAAATTAGCACATTGTCTACAAAAAGTAGATGGGTGATACGAAAATCTGAAGAGGTCTGAATTCCTTGGAATTCTCCCGAGGAGGAGGTCATTCCAATGGCTCTACTTAGGCCTTCTGCAACAAATAAGAAGAGTAGTGGAGAGAGGGGGCATCCTTTCCGCAAGCCCCTTTCTGAAGTGAAGAAGGGTGAGGCTTCCCCATTTATGGACATCAAAGGAGACTGAGGAGATGCAAGCCTCGAACCCCAAGTGTGTAAGTAGTAGCGTGATAAATGATAAATGACAAGCTGACACGATCAAATGCTTTTAAAAGATGTATCTTCAGGATAACCCCTTTTTCCCTAGAGAATATGAGGCTCTGCAATCCTTCTTGGGCCACTCCAATGGCTTCGTGTATCTATAGTCCATTCAAGAAACCAAATTATTCTTTTGATATAGAGGCCGATAGGACAAGTTTTATGATAGGACAAGTTTTATGCGTCTTGCAATGATTATAAAAAATAAAATATGTTATATATACACTTACGACATATATTAATAGTTTTAATATAATTGTTGTTAATAATATAACAATAACTTATAAAAAAATGAAACCAATATTAACTTAAATCTTACCTTCTTTTAATCATTTTAAGGTTATTAAAATCGTCCGACTCTCACCAAATATCTTTTAACATTGAAATGGTCAACAAGCTTCAAATTTTTAAATACTTTTGTGTGGTCAATCACATGGCCCATTCCACGCCCTGTAGAAGGCCAAGTCAATTCATCGCCGTGGCAGGCAGGCAGGGCATGAGCTCAACATCACGTCGCAGGCAGAGTATGTTCAATCAATCCTTTCTAACTTTATGACTGGAGGTGCTCCCATCATGCATGCATGGCCCATTCCACGCCTTGTAGAGACGACCCCCTCAAGTCAAGTCATCGCCGTGGTTGGCAGGGCGATGACTTGTCTTGACAACCCCGTTCATAATTAAAATCTAAGCCAATTGAGACGACCCCGTTAAATGAACGGGATCAGGAAAATTTAGTATAATGTGTGGAAATGATTAAATTAATGTTATAGTTCATATTTTTTAATTGATGAAAGAGACTTGTGAAACAACTTCATCTACACAGTATCATAGTAACTTGTGATTTTACCCCGCGTGTTCCACTAGAAAGCCAATAGGGACGATCCCGTTAAATGAACGGCATCAGGCTAGAATAAAATGTGAAACAACTTTATCAGTACAGCATCCATAATAACCGCTGCGAGTTTGCTCTAACTCTACTTTACAATGCGAGTTTGAGACTATAGGATCAGCTTTCCTCATCAAATAAGAAAAAGATCGAAAGATCGAGAAGGGCGTAGAGCTCGTGCCCTGCCCTGCGATGGCGATGAAGGCCAAAACATCAATCAACTGTATGTTGCTTATCGTCACTGTATGGACGCGTCTGCACCTCTTAGTAGCTGACGATTTTAATTATTCCGATTGGGGTCTTTGTGGGACTACCCACTATAGAAAGGGTAGCCATTTCCAGCATAATCTAAACCTGGTTTTTGAATCATTGGTGGGGAACGTTTCTACGAGTGGATTCAATACTACTATTGAGGGGCAAAACAGCAATAGTGCTGTTTATGGGCTTGCCCAATGCAGGGTGGATTTAAATTCCTCCGACTGCAAACAGTGCATATCGGAGAACAAAGGATTGCTTGTTGAGAAATGTAACAACAGTACCTCTGGATTCTTTTTTCTAGACAAGTGCTTCTTACGTTACGACAATCATAATTTTTACAACGATTATAATAAGAACAGCGAGATTATGTATGTTCAATGCAACCCTGGTAAAAGCTATCTGCCAGAGCTGTTTCTAAATATTACTGAAGAAGTGCTCTCAAATACTATCGAAAAAGCTCTGCAGAGTCCCCAACTTTTTGCTACAATTAAAGTCGACACCGATTATTCCGGTTCGAGGGAAATCTACAGCTCAGCCCAGTGTTGGAGAGATCTGTCCCCAAAAAACTGCCGGTCGTGCTTAGCTGCTGGTCGGTCAAGGATATGCGGTGCCGGTAGGTTGAATAATTCCGACACGGCATGCGCAACTGGAGCTAATGGAGCACGCTACCGAAGTCGTAACTGCGCTTTGCGTTACGAGATTTATTCATATTTCAATACTTCCATCATTTCGCCGCCGCCGCCGCCGCCCTCCCCATCGCCAGGAGAGAATACTCCAGTATCCGGTATCTTCATTCGCATATTTTATAATGATAAGCGTTGTTGTGGTTTTGTTCATTTGGTGAAATAAAACATAGACAATTTACTAAGCTAAATATTTCATTTTGGTGCATTAAAACGTACTTCTTTCACAATGATGAGGGACATACTGGTTTTGTAAAGATTTCTTTCGGTGAATTAAGCATAGCCAATTTACTAAGACTTTATGTGCAAATTTGTAGGAGGGAAAGGATCCAAGGTGCTTCGGATAACTGTAGGCGTAGTAGCCGCTAC
>ML797278.1:193318-236040 GCA_009831015.1 Picea engelmannii | reverse complement strand
AATAAATCTGATCCATTGATTTTGGAGGACGACTAAGAATATGCCAACATCTTCAATGCATAGCCATCAGATTAGGGTTTAAGGTTAAATAAGGTTAAAAGATCATTAATTGTGCCCATTGTCAATAGGTATACGCCTTTCGGCGTAATAAACTCTTGAAAAAACATTTAAATCAAGGATTTTTCCATTATTCTCTATAAATTGGCATTAAATACTTATTATAATTTTGGGCACTAAGCATTTACAAATTTCAACTGAAAAGATAGCTCATTAGCATGAAAAAACATTTAAATAAATTATTATCCCACTATTTTCTATAAGTTGGCAATGGATACTCATTATAATTTTTGGCTACAATATATTCAATGCCAAAGGTGTTCTTTAGAAGGGTACAATAACTGAAAAGTTTGCACAGTAAGAGAGTGAAAGTTTGAATGCAAGCTACAAGCACATTAATGGATAATTTTAGTGATACTTCATTGTTGAAGAGCATAATTTTAAACAAAACATTATGTGACACGGAATATAGAAACTCAAAACATTAAAAAAAGCAAAATTAATGAGTAAGGCGAAAAGTAAATTCCAAGAGTGATCCTAACCACATCTTTACCCGATCTCAAAATTCACCAAAATATTGGTCCTTTCCTCATTGTGCTTTTGCAAGGAAATTGTCATTCTGAATCTATGTGTAATGAATCCAACGAATTCTGAATCTATGTGTAATGAATCCAACTAATTCAAGTTTAGTAGTGTATTCAATTTCTGCAACAAAATTTTAATGTGATGTCCATTAGAAAGCTATTAATATTATATTAAATTAAATATATGTACAATTCGAGGTCTAAGAGCTACTGCTTCTAGTGGACTCAAGTGTTATTGCTTGTGGTAATGTCTTGAAAAATGCCTATTCTCAAGTGCCTTTTTTCATATGATTTTTGTTTCCTTTGTTATTATTGATATGCCTTATATCTTAATAACAAAGTTTATTTATGGTATTAATGAGAAGGGATGGAATATTAATCCTTGCTTGACTGAGATATATTTATGAAATGTGAGGTTTAATTGTTTGTTGCATACCACATGACATTACAAATTTATGACGGTGTTGTTGTGTGTAGAGAAATGATTTCCCTTAATGTGTCCCTCGATTAAGTGATTGTGTAACACACCCAACCCCTAAAGTACCTTTTTAAGAGATGGGGCATCAAAATTTCTCTTTTCTCAATCATTTTCAATCCTCTTGTCGAGACCTCCATCACCTTTTTCTCGACAAGAGTTTCCCAACGACTGTTACCATGCTCAAATCTGAGCTCTCGATTGCAAGTTATGGCCCTTCAAGGTTCTTTAAGCCTTCATTAACTGGAGTCCCTTACAACCACGTGGCACCCACATGGCTCTCTGTCACCCAAAACTACACATCATTATATTATACGAAGACTCTTCCAAACCAGAGTTGAAATTTGTCTAGCTCCTATAGGTCTACTAGGTTAATTAACCATTAACACAACGAAATCCCACTCATTACCGAAATCTCCAAGGCACTTGGATTCATTAATATTAATTAGTGCCTAAGTCTTCGGACTTCGGTGAAATTCCTCCTCATGTTCTCATGAACCCAAATCTCTCGAATGTTGGAGTCCGGGAGAGGGTCCCTTTTCATTAAATTAATTATATTTAAATTATCCGACAGCTTGCAAGAGCGGGAAAGTAAATGCGAGCCTTCGGCCCATTTTGACCAATCCAATCACAACACTCCAAACCTCCGGAGTTCTAAATTCCCGGACTCCCGAAGGGTCCACACTTACATGTGGTGATGCATTAAATGCAGAGGTAGGGACAGGTGGATCCGGGCCTTCGACGAAATTAACCGCAACATCCTAGCGTCCCAAATACCTCGAAGTTATGAACTCCTAGTGCCCCGGGTATTCCACCAGCTATTAGGCCATGCGAGCATGTACCCGGTTGACACATGGTAACGGGTAGAGAGGAGACGTGGCCCCATCAATGGGTGACACATGTTACGTTCCAATTGGTATATAAGGTCTATAAAAATAATGAATCAAGGTGACATGCGGCATGTCGAACATGGGTCCATGTCACCCTGGGTGATGTTAGCATGCCATGTCACTTCGGACTGACAGCCTCCCAATACCCCTTATATCCCACGGTCAAGATGTGTCCACGTAGATCCGTAGATCTATGGCCTTCGTTGCTTCGCAACTTCGACATTCGGGGGATCCGTTGTGTAATTTCCTCTTTACTCCCGGAGTGGTCAGCGTTAGGTTGACCACGGTCTAAACCCAATGGTTAGGAGGGATCCTGATGCGTTATCGGATCTATGGTTCTCGTCACTTCATGATCGGGAAGTGGATTAGGGTTTAACGATGGGACAAATCCCACGGTCTCGGTTAAGGAAACCACCATATGTCGGTCAACCTTCCTGGTAACCACACCAATAGGTTGCCTTCAGTTGGTTTCGAAGGTTGTAATGTCATAGCATCCCAAAGATCCAAACTCCCGGAGTTTCGAAGCCAAAATAGCTTATCTCCTTTCAGAAGGGTTCCAAGGTCCTGATCATATGGATCCTCTAACAAGTATCGGGGTTGCACGCTCAAATCTTAGCCGTGATTTGGCTAGGGCCGTGGACATGAGCCCTCGGTCACACCAACGAAGGTTTTGAAGGAGGCACCATCCTTCCATGGATATCTAATTTAATAACCCGCGAAGGTAAATTTGAGGGGTCGACAGGACTGAGGTGTTCTACGAAGTCTACCCTGACTTTTATGTTATAAAATCAATCATTGGGAAAATTCACTTAAGGAATTTCCAACCAGTACAAAAATCATAAATGTGTTCCTAACTTCATTTGAAGAACCATGTCTCATATCTCTCCAACTGCTAAGATGAGGCAATCATAAACCATTCAAATGCGAGGGTCCACAGAAAAACAATAAGCATTTCTACATTAATCATACAATGCATATTTTAGTCATAGGCATAGACATTCAACCATCATTTCAATTCTAATACACATGATATAAGAATACTTATTAATAAAATAGATAATGAAGAAATTGTTGAGAGGGGTGCCCGTTTCCACCCAATCGTAGGCACAACCACTCCTGGATGGATTTCTTGTCAACCACCCCCTAGCTAGATCATGATACTCAGAGAGAGACGCTTCCTTCTTGTTCAACGACAGTCAGGGATGAAGGCCACTCTCCTCCTCCCACAAAAATTGGGAAAAACAATTTTCTCTCCACCAAGAAAGGGGGCATGCAACGAGTATTTCCTTAGTCACTCATCTTCTCTGCAACACCGTTTATCATCTTGGACTGAAAACACTACTAACAACTTATTTCAACCAGAGCAATCTTGTTTTTCAGTTCTCTTCAAAACCAGAGAGTTGCACACGCTCTCCCTCTTCAGAAAAATGGTCTCCAGACTCATATTCTTTGCAAGCCCTCTTCTCTGCCCACAAATTCCCTTATTTTCTTCTTTCCTTAGCAAGATTACATGGGTCTGAATCCCTAGTTTGTGGTCAGGTCAGAAAGTCTTTCATATGGGTACTCTGCCCATCTCCTCATTAATTCTTGAGGAGGGCTTCCCAACTACCAGACTGACTGGTAACTTATTTTTTAGTCAGAGGATTGTTCTAGGTCTAAGTAATTTAAATCCAGTAAGGTATTGGTCTGGTGGGGGTCATCTCAACCATTGTTGGTTGCCCTCACCATCTCTCCCATAGATTCATGATCTAACTTGGAAAACCCCTTCAATAGTTATGCAACACTATCCATTTTATTTAATAAAAAAAATACATACATTACCTCTTATAACAAAAAGGTTCATTAATTCCAACATCCACACACATTCAGTCTGCCCATAGTATTTTGAAAAGTTAGAGTTATATTTACAAGCCGGGGGAAATATGAGTATTACAATCCCCTCCCCCTTAAAGGAACATCATCCCTTCTTTTGATGTTCTACTTGCCGATGTGCTCTGTATGCACAGAAGTAAACAAAAATGAGTTTGTTTCATGGCATCCTCCATTTCCCATGTAGCTTCATCTGGACCAAAGTGTTTCCACTGCACCTTGACTTGTGCAATGGTTTTGTTCCTGAGTGGGATTTCCTTCCCGTCTATTATGCATTGTGGCTCTGGAAAAAATTCTCCCACTGGTTCCACCTGAATCATAGACCAACCAATTATATGATTATAATCATGTACATATTTCTTCATTAACGAAACATGGAAAACATTATGTTCCTTCACTGTGGGAGTAAGTGCTAGTCTATATGCTACAGGTCCCACTTTATCCAAAATTTCAAAGGGTCCACAATACCAAGGTGCCAACTTTCCACATGTTCCCATTCTCAAGGAAATTTTCCTGGGCCTAACTTGGAGATACACATGATCCCCTGCTTTGAACTCTGAAGGAGTCCTTTTTTCTTTCTGCATAGTTTTTCTGTCTATCCTGAGCAATTTTCGGATTTTGTTTTATATGAACTACTTGTTGTTCCATTTCCTTTAGCATATCTCCCTTGGTTGTAATTCCATCTACTAGGTTATTCCATCTGATTGGAATATTGCATTGTCTACCATAGAGGGCCTCAAAAGGGCTCATCTTCAATGACTCTCGATAGCCATTGTTATAAGCAAACTCTACTAGTGGTAGGTAGTCTTCCCACTTCTTGGGCTGATGCATTACATCCATCCTTAACATGTCCTCTAACACTTGGTTTACCCTCTCTATTTTCCCATCAGTTTGAGGGTGATAGGTTGTACTAAATAGTTATTTAGTTTCAAAACCAACAAACAAAGATTTCCAAAAGTTTGAAGTAAATTTTATATCTCTATCGGATATGATTTTCTTAGAAATGCCATGCAGTATAAATATTTATTTCATGAAAATACTCGCAATATATATTTCCTTGCAATTTGATTTGATGGGAATAAAGTGAGAAACCTTTCTCATTTTGTCCACAACTACCATGATGGCGTCATTTTGTTTGGTTGATTTTGGTAACCTTGTGATGAAATCCATGGAGATGGTTTCCCATTTCTATTCTAGGATTGGTAGGGGCTGCACCAACTCTACTGGATGTCAATGCTCTACCTTAAACTGCTAACATTTTAGACATTTGTCTAAGTAATTATCTATGTCCTTTTTCAGTTCGATCTAATAAAATAGTTTCCTAGTGGCTGTGATCATTTTTTGATAACCATGATGACCAGTATATGGTATTTTCTTTAGTTCATCCATTATGAACCTCTTTAAGTCGTCACAATTTGGAATATAAAACCTACCTTTGTAAGTTAGAAGACCATCATTCAACAATTGATAACCATCATACTTCAACCATGTGGGCTCTTGCTCCAAGTATGATTTCATAGTCTTGAAAAATGCATATGTTTCTTGTGCACTTTTGACTCTCTCCTTCACGTTTGTTTCACAGGTGCTTACAACTGCCAAGTGAATCACTTTCATACATCTGCTAAAGGCATCATCCACCCTATTTTCTTTTCCTTTGATATGTTTGATTTCAAAATCAAACTCACTAAGGAGAGCCATCCATCTAGCTTGTCTAGCATTGAGTTTTGGTTGATCAAACAAATATCTCAACCCATTATGGTCAGTCATAAGAAAAAATATTCTACCTAGGAGGTAATGTCTCCACATTTTTAAAGCATGTATTATGACAGCCAACTCCAATTAGTGGGTCACATAATTGATTTCATGCTCATTCAATTTTATGGATTCGTAGAAAATCACATGTTCTTCTTGCATAAGGACTCCTCCGAGCCCTTCCTTGCAGACATTTGTACACATAAGGAAGTCTTTATTTGGGTCTGCAATCTTTAGCACGGGTGCATTAGTTATGAGGTATTTCAGCTGTTGGAATCTCTCTTCACATTCTGGTGTCCAAATTAATTTAACTCCCTTTTTCTGAAGGGAGGTGAATGGGCAACCGATCTTGGAGAATCCATTTATCAAACTTATATAGTATCCTGCTAGGCCCATAAAGGATCTGATATCAGATACATCCTTTGGGGTAGTCCAATCCATAATGGATTTGATCTTGTCAAGATCAATTGCCACTCCTTCTTCATAAATAACATGGCCTAAGTAATGGACTTGTTTTTGGAAAAAATTACACTTACTAAAATTCACATAGAGTTGATGTTCTCTTAGCACTTGAAACACTAAATTGAGATGTTCTTCATGTTATTCCCTACTCTTAGAATATATTAGGATATCATCAATTAAAACCAACACAAATCTATCCAAGAACTTACTGAGTACATTATTCATTAAGCACATAAAATTGGTTGGTACATTGGTAAGCCCAAATGGCACCACCACAAATTTGTAGTGCCAATATCTTGTCCTAAAGGTTGTTTTGTGGATGTCTTCATCCTTAATTCGGACTTTATGGTATCCATACCTCAAGTCAATCTTGGAGAAAATTGTAGCACCCCTTAACTGGTCAAACAAGTCATCAATCCTTGGCAAGGGATACTTATTCTTAATGGTCATCTTATATGTACAACTTGAGTGTGCCATCCTTCTTTTTCACAAACAAGGCTGGTACTCCCCATGGAAACACACTAGGCCGAATGTATCCTTTGTCCAACATCTCCTTTAGTCGTAGTTTGAGCTCAACTAGTTCTGGTGTACTCATTATATAGGGTGTTCTAGACACTGACACTCCTCTTGGTACAAGTTCTATTGAAAACTCAATATCTCTTCTTGGAGGTAGACCTGGTACCTCTTTTGGAAACACATCTTTATACTCTCTTAATATGGGATGGTCCTCTAGGCTTGGTTTATTGTTCTCAATAGAGTTCAACACTTGTATTGCATACAAAGGACATCCTTTTCTGCAATACTTCTTCACTTAAAGGACTGATATTTGTCTCACTGAGACATGCTTTTGAATTCCTTGTAAGGTGATTTTTCTCCCGTCTTCATCTTCACACTCTAAAGTTTTTTTGTAACAATCCAACTTTGTTTTTATGGGCAACCAACTAGTCCATGCCAATCAGCAGGTCATAGGATCCTAAAGGGACCATGTTTAGGGTTGCTCGGGTGGGTAATCCATTCATAATGAATTGGCATGCTGGTATGACCTCTATTACCTTTCTTTTGGTTCCAGTGGCTAGTTGTACCAACCATGATTTAACATGTTTTTCTTGCTTCAATTTACATTTCTCAACAGTTTAAGGGGCAACATAACTCAAATTAGAACCATGGTCAATTGAAATGGAAACTAAATGGTTGGAAATGATACATTCCATCGAGTCCACCACTGAATCTTGGTGGTAAGCTTGTCTATTATCCAAGGATGCATAAATTTGTGGCATGCTCCTAGCCACATCATTGACTGTGGTAGCCTCCTGGATATTGTAGACCTTCCCATTGTCTTGTTGCCTATGTGAATAGTCCCTCAGCAAATGTTCTTCTCCACAACCCCAACATTTCAAGGGTTCTCTCTTTGTGTTATTAGTCTTGTTTGGGGTTGCTCCAAAGGGTTTATTACCACTCTGAGATGGGAAATTTTGTTGATATACACTTTTAGTAGGAAGGCTCAACTTATAACTTTCCCCATGCGTTGTGTTGGTTTTGTCACATGGGTGAGCAAAAGCACAACACTTACTTGCCTAGTTAAGTCAACTAAACAAGACAAAGGTTTGTGAGTTGATTAGATAACCAAATACACATGAAACAAGGAAATAAAACTAAAAACAAAGAGAAATAAAAGGTAGAAAAGTTTGCAAGAACTAGAACCATGAAAAATAAAAAATGACAATCATATAGCTACCAATGGATCAATATATTGATTGGCTAACACCGTGGATAAAGACAAGAACTTATGAATTCCCTCTTCCTCCTTGGGAGGGCTCTTGATTTCCCTAATAGAGATCTCTTCTCTTCATGCAATGGAAAGTGACAATGGTGAGGAAATACAATGCCAATCCTCTCAAGAGGTGAGTGGAATGGCCCTTGCTATAGTGCTTGAATGATTCAAAGAGAAAAGAGGATTCTCCAAGAAGAATTCTTCCAGCATAACAATACCTTGAAGTTATTATTTTTATATCACACCCATGGAACATTTATAGTGTCCATTCATGGTAAGATACAACTAGTTCATAGTGTGAACAAGGGGCCTTTTAGGGCACTTCCTAGCCCTTGACCAACCTCCAAGCTATATTTCGCTTAGATCTGAGTGTTAAATCATGTTGGGGGTCGGACTGGAAGTGGTTGAGAGGTGGGCAAGATTCATAAATGCGTCGTTCATGAGAAGTGCGCGGATTTTCTCGTAGACAGTCGCGCATTTTGTGCATAGTGCACACTTAGGGTTGTGTTAGCCTGCACATTTTGCGCATAGTGCACGCGCTTCCTTTGGTGAATTTGCGCACTTTAATTTTTGAACCAAGTATATATTTTTGTGCCTTTTTGATGGATTTTGGTGTTGTAGGTGTACTAATTGCTGCTCGCATTGATGTCTTTCTTCAACCCTTGTGTGAAATGTTGGGGATGAATTTTTAGTAATAACAGATGCCCTCTGATGTGTTAGGTTAGGAGCATATGTATAGACAAAATACATCAATGTTTATTTTGCTGAGAGTGCCATCGTAAGGAAGACTGAAGAGAGGAACTGCAAGAGCGATCTGTCGGAGGGAGAGGGAAAACTGTGGGAACCAAACCTTTCGCTAGGAAGAAAAAATAAAATCTGTATATAAACGAGGCGGGCATGCCCCATGCTTGTGTCATGAAACCAAAATGTGGGGTTGTAACTGAAGATGTATGATGGTGTAGATAACTGCAGCACCCTCGAGGGAAGTTGATAATGGAAGATGACAGTTCTGAATGGTGAACTTGCTCTGAAGCGAGTAAAGGACGATGGTAAGAAGTTTCGATGACTCATAGGCATTGATGGCCTAACAAATTCTGAGGTCTTAGACTGGTATGGAAAGCTGCAACGGTCGCGTAGTAAGACCCACCTTAACATGAGAGTTTGTTGAAGTCGAATGTTATGGGGGTCAACAGAATCAGAAAGCAATGATGACTCTCTCTGTTCCAATATACGAGACTCCTCATTTAAAAGGTAATGAGAGTCAAGCTATTGTTTCCCTTCTAGAAACTATGTCGATGTCGACAGGAAGGGTGACGCGACGTCAAGAAGCTAAAGGGGTTCTTGAAATTCATAAAATAATATTGTATAAAATATGCAATAGGGAATTTGTGTTAATTTTATATACTGTGTTGAAATAATTAAATGTATATTAATAAAATAATTTTGAATATTATTTTATTTTATATATATTATAAAATAAATCACAATTAATTTTTTTTATCTCTAAATAACCAACTTAAAAATGAATCTACTTCTGTGTGTTTAGTGAGCTTGAATGAAGTTATTAAAACTTCATGCATTTCCATTGATCCTAGGCTTCAAGCAGAGCATATCTCTTTGGGGTTTTTCTTTATATGTAAATGCTTACTCAATAATAACAAGTTAAAAAAAAAAAATGTTGTCCCCCATCTTTGAAAATCTAATAGCCCTTGCCTACTTCCATAATTGTCCAAAGTCTTTAAATATTAAATGTAAACATTTTAGTTTCAACTATTAAAAAAACCATGAATAGAATAATTAGGAAAACCCCATAGCTAAAATAATAAGATAAAGTGAGACCAAAGTAAACATTAATAACCAAAATCCACATGGCAGATAAGATTACAATGCATAAGTCATGCCATTTCATGGCCATCTCCTCTACCAACCTGATAATTTTACTATCTTAGTTGTCTCTTTTCAGAAACTCTTTATTTCCCCACTTTTAAAAATAGGTACAATGAGGCTTTGAGTCCAAGGTTTAGGGAAGCCCTACTTGAATACTAAATTGAAGAGCTTGTGTATGTGAGGGATCATAATAGACCCTCCAATTTTTAATATTTCAGCTTGGTATCCCTCAATATCCATGGCTTTCCTGTTTTCAAGTGGCTTAACCCCACAATTTATGTCTTCTGTCAGGACATTACAGGATTTGTAAACATTTTTAAGGTAGGATTTCCACTGTATTAGGGGAATCATAGCATTTTCTTTAGTTTTATGATTCCTAATTTTCCCTCAAAATTTCTTTGGATCTAACTTAGAAAAGTGCAAAAGATTTTCTTTCTTTCTATTTATGTAGTGATTTCTTTTCCTTTTAATTAGGGATTTGTATCTATTAATCTTATCATATTTCAAAGGCTTATTACAAACATCGCAAATGGATTTCCTAACAAGTTTACACTAGTTATCATACCAAGGGATGGAAATTCTATTATTCTTTTTACACAACACTTGGATATCTAATTTTTCTGTGGAGGTAGAAACTATTGTTGTAAAATTATGATAGATGTTTTCAATATTGTTTTTATATGATTGAATATTTAATTCTTTGTTTAAGTCCTTTAAAAAGAGATCAATTTTAGTTTTGTCAAAAAGTAGATGACTTTGGTTATCAAAGTTATTTCCAAGGGTTTTTGTGCATGATAAAGTTTAGAGTTAGGGTTAAAGGTATACGATGAGATTCATGCTCATGGTCGTTTAAAATGTCAAAATTTACTATTTGGTTGTAAAGAGGAATATTTGATATCACATGGCCCAAAATACTATTACCTATCCCATGGATACACGTCACGTCCTTAGATTTTGACCAATTCATTAGACCATTGCAAATGATTAAATCTTGAGAAGTGCAAAGCTTGAGTAGCTTAGTACCATATAAATTCTCGATCAAGTCTTGTGAATTTTTCTTATATCTTTTTGCTAAAACAAGGTCTTAATTTAGCCACACAAGATTAAGGTTGGAATGGTTGCTTAAAATAATCACTTGATTAGTTTAAAAAACTATTTTTTAATGAAATTTTGATATAATTAAATATTAAAAAATAGTAGACTACAAATTATGAAATAATAGTAAATTATTTAAATTTTGGATTTGTTAGATGATTTAAATAAAATAAAATCATTTGTTTTGTTATTTCCAATTTATAAAATAAAAATATAGTTGATTGTTTAAATGTTTAAAATAAGTGTTTTCCTATTTTTTAATAAAATAAATAAAATAAAATAATTTAAAATATTAATTTTTTTATTATTAATTTCTAACTTTTAATGTAAATTTATAAACACAAAGATATAAATATATAAATGTTAATTTTATTAAGTTTCAAGATTATTTCAATCAGTAGAATTACAGGTATTGTCAAGAGAAAGGTTTAGATTATAAGTTTAAATTTGTTTAAAAATCCAGAATGTCTACTTCTAAAAGAAGTAATTTTTTTATTATAAGGATCCCATTTTAGTTTGAAACTGACCCAAGTATAGGGGCAACTTTTCCAACTCAACCTTAGGTCCCCGATAATAGTAAACATGTCTACTGATTAAATTGATCAATAATAATTAAGAAATTCATGTTCTTAAAATTCCTTGGAAACCAAAAAGATGTATTATCCTAATAACAATATTATCAGAATTCTTGAGGCCTTTCAACTGAAGGACGGACACAACCCCTTTTAAGTGAGACGACCAACACAACTCCAAATAGGTGAGCGCAACTAGAAACCGCCACTAGAGGGTTCCCTCAAGCTGAATTTTGATGGGGGATCGAAAGGTAACCCAGGATGGATAGGGTTGGGAGGAGTCATTAGAGACAGTCAAGGAAATATCATTCGGCTGTACACTGGGAGTTTGGGGAACTCAACTAACAATGCAGCGGAGTTTGGAGCCCTGGAGACCAGCCTTGAGATTCTATGCCGGGAAGCAATAACCAATACTATAGTGGAAGGATTTTCAAGCTAGTAATAAACACAGTTAGGAAGCTCCAAAATGGTACCAGAATGGGAAAAATTTAGGGTGAAATCACGAAGGTGGGTTACACTTTCGTGACAATCGGGTCTCCAAATTTTCAAAAAACAAATTTTCGGCCGAACTAAATAATTATTTCGGCCGAACTAAATAGAAACACTAGCGCTTGGTGCAGTCCCTGCAAAGAATTCAGGAGCACATGCAGTCGGGGATCGCAGTAGAGTTGCGTTGGGTACTAATTTCAGCTAATGGTCTAGCAGACAGAATAGCTAACGAAGGTGCAGACGGAGTAGGACAAGAATTGGACACAATATGGCGTAACATACCAAGTGGTCAATTCCGAACTGACTGCACTCAAATAGCGGCAAAGGACTACGATGGCAGCCAAAGGACGGACGACCACATCAAGATTGGAGGTGCATAAGTACTCGAAAGGCACGTAGGACCCCGTCAATATCCAAAAGGCCAACATGCCAACGCGAATTCCAATACAGACCCAAGTCACACCACAGGAGGAGATACTATATGGCGACCCTATCACTAGAAAGGAGTACAGGGACTGCTCGTGGGAGCAAAAGAGGGATATCCAGCAGGAGGAAAAGTACATAGAACAAAATGGTTGGCCATGGACAGAGCTGAGTACGCATCACCTTTACACTGGTACGAGGGGAGGAAATGATTGGCATACAATGTGCAAAACAGGGGAGAGGCGTAGGGATGACGGAAGGGTTTCCAAGAACACACGATCCAAATCAATGCAACAGAACCTGAAAGGACACCTCTACGGGAGATCAATGATTCCCAGGGGAAGCCAGTAGCTAGGGAAACCCAATAAAGGAAGCATCATCAGAGGAAACCACAGATCGGAGAGAAGAAATTACAGAGGCTAGATTAAGCACCAAGAAAGAATGGAAAAAAGTGGAGGACAAACTCAAGACGAGTACCACCCTAAACAAGCAGAGGTGACAATATGGAAGAAGACCTAGAGCAAGAGAGGCCCCCAAGTGGAGGCTCATCCAACAAGCGCCCGGAAGATCACGAAGGTGGAACAGGCGGCCCGAGAGGCCAAGGAAACCTTCCTCAAGCAGGTTGACCCCAAGGGGAAAGCATTTATAAATGGATGGGAAAGAGAAGTCAACAACCAGTGTCGGGGAAAGGAATGGGAGGAACTCATTCAAGAAGCCGACGGGATTAAGGACCCGAGGACCACTCAACCAAGAATGACCCTCTACCAAAAAACAGTGGAAGAAGCCTGGCACACTAAACTGCTGATAGGCAAGCTGAAAGATGACATGAAAGAGTCTAGCAAGGAAGCGATTAGGGGACATAAGAAGGAGCTCACCGAAATCATGAACCGACTTAACGACTTGGAGACTCTTTCCAGAGGAATAGTGGAGGATCATAAGAGTCAAAACGAAAAACTGGAGCGACTAGCGGAACAATTTCACATCTATCTCCGCTATGTCCACCATTTGGACATAACTCCAGAGGACCAATGCATAACTCCAACTGACATCAGAAGGACATGCATGGTAGAGCGGAAAGAGAAAAAGAAACAAATAAGGAAGGAGACAAAAGCCAACCAATCATCCTGGACTAGCGCAGCATCAACCAGAGGTTTTATGCACTACTTACTGTTATATGTTACTGAATATGTTAAGTTATGTTTTTTGCAAACTGACTTAAGAGGACTGGGTCGGTTTCTCGGGGTGGTGGCCCAGCTCCCTCGTTTTTGTTGACAGTGCATCTACGAGGACCCTGATCTGGTTTCCTTTTTGGTAGATCTAGGGACCCCTCCTGATTTTTTACCTTTGTATTATAGTTTTACAGAAATATAGAATCTCAACTCACTTATAAAAAAAAAATAAGTAGGAGGATCGTGCTAAATTTTCCTTAAACAAGGGAAACATATATTACCCCATTGACATATATTAACCCATTGTAGAGAGAAGGACCTAGCTCAATTAGTTATTGGAAACAAAAAAAAAAATATTTAGTTTAAGGGAGATGTTCTCAAAGAAAGAAAATATTTTATTTTTATTTTAATATCTATTTTAAAAATAAAAAATAAAAAAATATGGATTTAGATTTATTCGGTGGAAATGTGCTTTCTACATTTTGATATAAGGGAGATTCATAATTCCTTCCATTCTACTTAAAATAAAATACTAATAAAATAAAAAATATTTCAATGCCATTCATAAATCAAATATTTCAATGTCCACCTTAAATAATTTTATATCAACTTTGCTTTTATAGAAAAAGATAAAGTAATTGAGAATTAAACATTTGTTATTCATTAGAGTCAATAAGTACTTTCTACTTGTGAGTATGAGAGATGTTTAATTCCTTCAATGCTTAATATGAAATAACAAATGACCATAAATAAAATACAATGTATAGGTTAATTAAAATATTTCAAGTCATAGAAAGAAAATGTAATTAAAGGTAAAATATTTCTTATCTATCATGTATAAGAGGTATAAAATCCTTTAAAAGACTTAAAAGACTTGATCCATCTCAACCTATAATAAATATGAAGTTAAAATGGATATATGTTGATGCTTATAAAAATATTCTTCAATACAAATAAAAAAAATGTTTCCTACTTTTCATATACACAATTTGTATTGACATTTAAAAAAAAACTTAATATTATTACATTTAAAAATATTTATTAATATTTTCTTTTTTAGAAGTTTCTCTATAGTTATAGTTAGTATTAACATTTAAAAAAAACTTAATATTATTACACTTAAAAATATTTATTAATATTTAAATTTGGTTACATCTTTAAACCTTGATATTGAAATTTATGTTTATAAAGTTCCTTAATAGTGCACTATAGGATATTTTTATTAATATTTAAGTTTGGTAACATCTTTAAACATTGATATTGAAATTTATGTTTATAAAGTTCCTCAATAGTGCACTATAGGAGGAAGATGTTCGTTTCTTTGTATATAGTAGTCAACATTTAAAAAACCCTAATATTATCATGAAAAATTAAAAAAAACCCTAATATTATCGAGCATCAATTGATGTATACTCTGGAGTTATTTAATCCTTCGTAAGAGAACCAAAGGCTAGTTTCGATGCTATTGGATATCGGTATATCTGTCCAATGAATTGAGAAAAACTTCTATCTTCAACAGCTATATCCAAAAACTAAAACAACAACAGCTATATCGAGGAGGTTGAATTAGCAAATTTTTTTACAAACTTGCGCTCATCTTCTGTTGTTTATTCTTTAATATAATATATACATTGATTTATAAAAAAATATAAAAACGATTACTTTCTTATATTATATATATATATATATATATATAATATGTTTTATTCTTATATTTTATATATAAAATAAAAAATAATTAGCAATTACATACTTCATACTTTATATATAATTTAAAAATTAAGTTTTTAAACCATATAAATTAATGGAAATTTATTCATTTTCAATCTCCTATATTTCATTTTCCTTTAAAAACTATTCGAAAAACATTAAACCATGTACTCAAAGCTCTGCACATATGTTTTATTCTTATATTTTATATAAGAACCGAGTTCCAAAACCCTAATGGGCGGAGCGTACGCTTGAAAGTAAACCTCTCTCATGGAGCCGTCCTACATTTCCTGCGATTTGTGTACATGTACATTTCAAATGAAATCCGGCCTGGAGGAAGGCATTCGGTGCATTATGTCGGCTCTATGTATCATGGGATTCCTGGAGCGATAAAACTTGCACATTGACCATGAAATTCACAAGCATAAAAGCAAGGTAGTTAATATAAATGCCAGCGATGGATCATAATACTTGTTGTTAACTCTAGCGGTGACATGAGAGAGCTTAAGTGTAACTTTGCCGAAGGCAGGATGGGAAAAACTAGAACGATTTGCCAATGTATACATCTACAAAGAACAAACAGAGGGAATCTTTTTCTCATATTGGCAAACCTAAATATATAGTCTTTTGCATCTACATTGCCCCAGGATATGAAACCCTTGTTATCCTGGCCATGGACAAGAGTGCAACACCATTAGTATTGTATATGCATGTAACCGAGAATTTACCCATGCCACCAGAAAACGTTTTCTAGAAAAGCTTCTTAAGAAACCTTGAAAATATTTCTCAAGCCAACAAACAACAAATCAATGCGGCGCAAAGCATATTGAGAGGCTTAGACCCTTTGCGCAATAGGCCATCCTCGAAGGACTTCAACTAGATCCATCGAAGTTGACAACCAAATCTTTTTGATGAACCGATTCGTTGATGTCCACAGTCACAACTCGAGATCCCCAAGAACAGTCCAGGTGATCCTAACAACAACGGGCACATAGATTGCCTCAGCTGCACAAATGTGGGGGCACTAGACCCTGAAGAAATTCTTTGAAACATCCAGCCATTCCAGAGGCGAGTTCTGTCCAAGCTGCTGTGGCAAATGACCGCTCAAGGAATTGTTCCTCTCGCATTCTATTTCATTTGAAAAAAAACAAATCGCAGGAAGGCGCCGATCTCCAGGATATTCAAAGAGCATTCTGCGCGGGGTTTTCAAAAGTCAAAATTAGAGAAGGCCTGTCTTCCTGAGGAGGGAAACCGGTTCAAATTTCAAATTTAAAGTTCGATGGGATGAGTCTCTTACGGAACTGACAGTGTGTTTAATGCTATGCAGGAACAGTGTGTTTAATGCTATGCAGGAACGATCGGATGCTATGATATCATGGCATGCATGTGACATAGACCAAGTAGTTGGGTACAGATCCACAGGGGCTGGAATACATGCCGGAGTTAGGACACTCGGGAGGGAAGATTGCTCTCGAGTTAGCCTACTCCGTAGCGATTTATCTAAACCTGGCTTTTGAATAATTGGCGGGGAACGTTTCTACGAGTGGATTCAATACCACTGTTGAGGGGCAAAACAGCAATAGTGCTGTTTATGAGCTTGGCCAATGCAGGGGGATACGAATTCCTCGGACTGCAAACAGTGCACATCGGAGAACAAAGCATTGCTTGTTGAGAAATGTCAAAACTATACTTCCGGGTTCTTTTTGCTAGACGAGTGCTTCTTACGTTACGACAATCATAATTTTTACAACGATTATAATAATAACAACGAGTTTATGATGGTTAAATGCAACCCTGATAAAAGCGATCTGCCAGACCTGTTCGGAAATACTACTGTGAAAGTGCTATCAGATACTATCGATAAAGTTGTGTGCAGAGTTCCGAACTTTTCGCTACAATTGAAGTCGACAACGTTTATTCGGGTTCGAGGGAAATCTACAGCTTGGAGAGATCTGTCCCCAACAAACTGCCGGTCGTGCTTAGCTGCCGGTCGGTCGAATAATTCCAACACGTCATGCGAAACTGGAGCACACTACGAATTGCGTTACGAGATCTTTCAACACTACTTTAGTAGGAACTGCGAATTGCGTTACGAGATTTTTCAATACTTCCATCATCTCGCCGCCCCTGCCCCCTTCACTGCCACCGCCACCGCCAAGAGAGAGTACTCCGGGATACGGTATATGCTTTCACATATTTTATATTGATAAGGGATATTCTGGTTTTGTTCATTTGGTAAAATAAAACATGCAAAACAATGTAATCAGGATTTACTAACACAAATTAAAAGATTAAAGCACGATAAGAAGTCTTTACAAGAAGAGCTAGATCACAAAACACCAATAACCTATAAAGAGAAAATGACTAAACCTATGAAGCTAGAGAATTCTTTAGATGTAAAAATCTCAAATCTGAATAAAGGAATTAATACATATCTAGTCAACCTACGAACAAAGGTCCTCATGCACAAATAATTCAAAATATTTGGAATATAGTAATCAAATCCATGTGGACAAATATATACATTACATTAGAGAATTCTTTAGATGTAAAAATCTCAAATCTGGATAAAGGAATTAATACATATCTAGTCAACCTACTAACAAAGTTCCTCATGCACAAATAATTCAAAATATTTGAAATATAGTAATCAAATCCATGTCGACAAATATATATGTAATGTATAAAAATGAATAATAAGATGATTACAAATGAGAACAAGAGCTCGTTTATATACCCGCGTAGGGATTTCCTTAATCAATATTCACGTCCTTTAAGACATGTCATTTCCTTATTAATAATTATTATTTATTAATTAATTATTATGTTATTAATATCTATTATATATATATATTTATATTCACAATACTAGCAATTTTAAAGGTAAATTTTTTAATGATACTTCATTGTTAAAGGACATAATTTAAAAAAAATGTTTGTGAAAGAAAATCCATAAACTCAAAATATAAAAAAATCTAATGTGTTCATTTTTCCCAACAAAATTTTAACTTAAAGTTCATTAGAAATTTATTAATATTATATTAAATGAAATATATGTACAATTGTAGGTCCACGAGGGCATCTTTATCTCAATTGTAGGTTAGGGGCATCTCGAATGGAACAAATTTAATAGTCGACTTTTCTCCATACCCAGTGGATGTCTTGAACCTACAATGGAGTTAAGTTTGAGTGGTCCAAGAACTATTTCTTATGGTGGCCTCAAGTTTTATTGCTTGCGCAAATGCCTTGGAAAAGGGCTATGACCAAACACCTTATTTTGATCATTTTTTACTTCTTCACTACTACTGATATGACATATGTCTTAATAATAAAGTTTTTTTATATGGTAGTAATTAGAAAGGGGAGATTAATCCTTCCCTCATTCAAATATATTTAGATATATTTATGAAAGGTGAGGTTCATTTTTTTGGTGTTGCATGCCACATGTTATTAGAAATTCATGAAGACATTGTTGCGTGTAGAGGGATGATTTCCCTCAACATGTCCCTCCATTAAAGTTTTTTTTTTTTCTTAAGCACCAAGTTTAATGGGATCCACTCATATCAAGCAAGTAAGAGCATTGCATCAACGTAGTAATAATATATATAATTATATATAATGATTTACCTAATTTTCATGACTAATAATGTTGTTGATATATTAACAACGACATTTCCATCACTTTCACAAGAATGATTGATATATTGTTTCATGTGGCAAGTAAGTAGGTTGAGAGTCATATTGTTTTTTGGAAAAATCCTATTTATACTAAAAACATTTATACTAAAAACTAAAGGATGGAAAATTTAAAATTCAAATGGTTGAAAATCAAAGGATTTAAAATAATATTGAGAACTTAAATAAGGCATTGAAGTAAATTTGTTTAAAATTTAGACTATTTAATTTAAATAATTAATTGGGGGTATTTTTTAAGGATTCAAATATTATATTTATGTAAAATATTCTAGGAGAATATTGTGGTTTCAAAAATCATACATATAGATATGTAGGAGAATATTTAATAAAAAATATATAATTTACTATTAAAACTTGCAATTTTTTTCTAATATTATCAATTTAATCATATTTATGTAAAAAATACACAAATGTTTAACCAAATTGGTGATTTTTGTTTTTTCAGAAAATGGCCAAAAAATAGTCAATTGGTGAAATTTTGCCCCTAAAAAATACCCTAGATTATCATCATTAAAGGTCGTATGCATTTAATAGTGTAAACTTTGATCTTTAAACTACCATCTATCCCTCCATTTGAGTTTTATCAACTTGAATTCTTCAATCTTAGGATCTGATAAGGGTAAATGCATGACGTTAATGGACGAAAAAGTGGCAAGGGGATGAGAAGGAATGCACACCCATAAGAACATTTGCGCGTTCCTAGGAACACACGTGTTCCTAATGTTAGTGGTTCAAGAAATCTTGAGCCTCCACTCAGCGTGTAGGCACATTGGCAGGAACCCGTGCACATTCCTAGGAATGCGTACGCATTCCTGTTGTGTCCTATTTTAAGGGATCACGGGCACGATTTGTGCCCATTTTCACATCGCGCCTTGCATTTTTATTTGATTGAGAAAGTAAAGAGGAGTATAGGAGGAGCAAAGCATAAGATATTGCCACCGACTCAAGCCACATATGCTTGATTTTTTATGTTAGCATGGAAAATTGGATTTTCTTTAACATGTACAAAAAGTGAGTATGTTTTTTTATCCACTAAACCGAGGGATATGGATATTCCCAATGAAAAATTTGTTCTTAGCATATATTTAATGAATATGCCAACTAAGACTTGAAGAAAGATAAATAATTATTTGAATACTATTCATTTTTATTTGAATTTCTCTATGACCCCATTTGAATTAAATTTTGTCTTACAAACCCATTTGGAACCCTATAACATTCATTCATTTAGGACATGACACAAGCTCCCATGTTCAGTTCTTCATCATTGCATCATATTCTACATTCATGGGTTGTTTCTAATCCTTATTTCCTCTAGTTTCCTCAAATGAAATTGTTGTTTGTAATATTTTTGTCATAAGTGCACTTATTAAATTGTCTTATTAAATTGAAACAAATATTATTAACATGGAACCCAGAGACAATGAAAACCGCCCACAAGCAGACTAAGCTGAGGAAAACCCCAACCCACCCCAACTACCAAACATAAACACACATATTCATGAGCAGTTGGCCACATTGAGATCACTTGTAAATGAATTAAAGGGCACAAGAGAACCTAGTCGAGAGTCCTTGGCCACTTCATTAGACATCATTGTCAGGTACATTGCAAGTTCCCAAGGGAAATTAAATTTTATTTTTGAATAGAGGGATAGAATGTTCGATTTTTACAAGACTAGACTAGATATAAACCAAGTTAGAGACTTGGGTATTTCAAAACAATATGTTATGTCTCATTTTATTGATCCTCAAACTAGACAACCACCTGTCAACAAGAAACACATTTGTATGGACTGGTGCATCCATCGACAATTTAATGATAACTAGATAGATAGGTGGTTCATGGTCTTTGATAAACCTCTCTACAATAACATGGAGGTGCCTTTATATTTTTTGAGAAAATTATGGGCATAATTTATTTTGGGTCACCATGTGAACTACTTCGACATTGGTAATTTCCAGGGGATGGTTCGAGGATCCGCACATGACCTAGAGAATGCTAGGCATGCTCCCATGTTAGGTCCTAGTCCCCCCACGCGAAGGCCTAACCCAACATGCTCCTGTTGCAAAAGGCTTGCAACAGGCACATGTAACTCTACCATCCTTGACTCAGAGTCTAGTGCAACATGGTAGTTTTGTTGCACTATCTCGACAGGGGGTGTCTGCTAGTGACATTGACAGAGGGGTTGGACCTTCAAACCCTAGAGTAAAGTGGAACGAGGAAAGGGCACATGGAGAGATCAATCATTCATGTGAGCCTCACATATGCTCCAGTTGCAGGAAAAATTTCTATGGGCCTATAGAGGCCAATGGACATCAATGCTTCATGGAGGAGGTTAGTATCTAATCGTCTCTATGTTCTACATTATTATATAATTTATATAGTATTATGTGTATTTATTTCAATTTTTTATTGTGTGATGTTTTGCAGTTACTATACTTGTATAGTACACCCTCTATGTCGATAGATGCATCAATGTCTGTCTCCACCACTAATGCAGCAGTAAATACAACTTGCTCATTCGGTGTACCCCATACATAGGTATGTGTCACATTTGATAAATTCACCATAGTGATTTATTTATTTTTCTAGCATCCTAAAATTTATAATGTTCTTATGTTTCTATAGGTTGTGGGACCATGCAGTGTCAAGCAATTTCCACCTAGGATGGACAAGTCACCTGCTTCATAGGTATCATTTGTAGAGTTAAATCTTGTTTAAATATCAAATTTGTTGTATTTATGGTGTTGAATTTTACTATTTGGTACTAATAACAATATTACTAATATGTATGTGTGCTACTGATATTTTCGCTAGTTATAGTACTAGTCTAGTCCTTGGGCACCCAACCATGTCTTCAGGGTTACCTTACTCTAGGCCAAGGGTTCTTCCATCACTAGTACACTCTGTGGGGGTTCATCGTCGTGCACCCCCACCATCTTTCATATTCCATTTATCTTTAGTGGATGAACCTACAGGCTACCCACCTGCACCACCTCTTCCATTGCATCCATCCACAGTGGATGCACCTGTATTCCACCCACCCCCACGACCATTTCCATATGCGCCATCCATTGATGTTATCATAGTAGATGTTTCCTCAGAGTAGGTTGTTCGACCAAGCGTTCCACATGTCATAAACTCTCCATCGATTCCTAAGATATTCATAGTGAGATAATGTGTTGATGATCAATTTTAATGTATCATGAACGAATTTATTTTATGCATATTTTTTTAAATTTCATGATTTTATCCTTGTAAATGACGTAGGGTGGAATCGATGAGAAATTAGGTTCATGGAGGAGGGTAACACCCTCGGGATTGTTAGTACCATATGCAGTGATTTGTCTTATGTTGAATTACAAAGTATCATTTTGTAAGTACTTTAATTCATTGTGGAAAAAAACTTATAACAATTTTTTTCTTTGTACAATCTCCAGAACGACAAACCAGACCCATGCACAAAACAACTTGAGGTACTTCTTAGAGAAAGACACGAAATATTGATTTCCACGATGCCCATGAGGGTAGTGAGGGTGGCAGTTGTTATCACTCCAAGAAACCCTTTGTGGTTGTAGACCAAAGGTGCTTGGTAACTTCAAGTCAAAATGTTTTTTGTGTTTTGTGTATGTGGATCAATGGGATAACTCAACATGAATATGGTATACAAACAATCAAAATGAGAATCAAATGAAACAATGCTCTCAAGGATTAATAATCAATTAATTACTTGAAGTGGGTGAAGAACAAATGCTTATAAACCAAGTACACAAGGTAGGGTTTAATAAACACTAAAGAAACTATTAATTCAGTTATCAGCTAACCAATGAGATAACAGTCATCTGTAGCTAAAACAACATGAATTAAAGTGCAGAAAGAAGGTGGAAAACCGACATCAATAGAGAGGAACCTGTGCTTTGTATTAACATCAAAAGGTCTGTTTACAATAAGGAATTTTTTGTATCCAAAATCGAACCCTTCCTAAGACTGAATCCCCAGGATTTATAGCCTTTACAAAGCAGTTTCAGATCCTAAAAAGATGGATCAAATATTCTAAAAACAGATAGTCAAAATAGATCCAAAATAATAGAAGATGATCCTAAATTAAGATCAATCTCATATTCTTTAAGAGTCTTCATCTTTCTCGACCTTTGATGTGTGCAGATAGCCTTCCAAGGCTCGTAGATGTACTTTGATCATGCTAGAATCGAATTTGCTATCTTTGGAAAAAACAATAGATTCTGTGCCCCAAAAATAGGTGTCTAATCTGACTTTGACACCTCTTCAAACATCTTTTTTATCAAATCTGGATCTTGAATTTGATGTGTAAATTCAATATGCATCTTTAGAAACTATTTTCAGTATGTTTGGTTGAGAAAAATAAGATCTGGGCGAAAATACAACCTCACTGTTCTATCTCAAGTTTCACCAGCTATTTTGCCTTAGGATTTGCTAGTTAGCTGGTGAAAGCTCTGCTTTTCATCAGCTAACTAGTTATAATTTCGCCTTCTAAGATGGCGAAAGTTCTGATTTATCAGCAAGTGTTGTGATTTTCTTATAGTTAAATGAGAGTTTCCTTCCCTGTAAAATATAGTTGTTCTCCCAGTACAAACCTCTATTGCAGATCAAGAGGGCTATTCTGTCTTCTGACCTGTAAAGAAGGTTTCCTTTTCCTACATAGAAGATTGCATCCACAATTACTGGAAGACTATATTTCTTAGTGACCTTATTTCTAATATTTTTATCCTCATTTGGTTATGACTCTTATCAAGGATTGCAAATCGATTATGAGCAACAAAGGCAACGTATCCTCCAAGTCCTCTCTTTGCTTCGTGTGTTGTATCATTTCTGCCAACACTATCCTTTGGAACGAGATAAAAATCATATGACCTACTTTCAACATCTGAATATACCAGAAAAAACATTCTCCAAAAAACCATAAGACAATGATCTTGGTCCTTGATTCATTTCTATGGATCCATCCCTTTTTATTTGTATATGATGAGTGTCTTTTGAGTTGTAAATTCATAAGCCTATAGAAAACAGTCTTTGATGTAGTGCAGGGTAACTTTATAAACAACAAAGGCAAGTCTTTCTCGTTCTGACTTGAAAACAATCATCCCACTATTATGTCCAACAACAAGAAGATTTATATTAGGATGTGTTGCAAGGATCCAGAAGCGAGCCACAGGAAAAGAATCTATGAAATTGTTGTATATGATGTCAAGAGGTCGTGTATTGTAGTCCACTGGAGTACAAATGGCAACTAGATTGATTGTCAGATCTGCCATCTTGATGAGTCCCTCAAACCTGGAGTCGTGCTTGATATTTATTGCCAACATTGAAAATGTGACTATATTTCCTTGAAGGGTTTTCAATCATCAAGAGAACCACTTCAATCACATCTCTAATGTAGAGAAAAGTACGTTGCAAATGTTCCCCATCCACAAGTTTAAGTGGCTCCCCATGCAAGAGGCCATTGCTAAAGCAAGAAAGAACCCTTGGTACACATTCACTTGGTCCATTAACCCCTGGAATGAAATCCATCCTTGGACCAATCTAGTTAAATGGCCAAACAATAGTAAATTCCAAACAATTCTCAGCACCCTCAGCATAAATTACTCTCTCGATTAGTTGCTTTGCACATGCATATGACCACCTCTGCTTCTCAATTGGGCCAAAGATACAAGGAGATGCATCTTCTTTAAGGATATAGAAGGAAAGATCCTGTCGCAAAGGACTATCTTTTGGGAGAAAACTGTCGATTGTCTTTCCATAGACCTCACAGGTAGAAAAGTGAATCAAACTCTTGTTGTTTTCTAAGCAGTGATCATACTCTTCTACAGATTATTTGGACACCTGCACTCGCTTGCAAACTTAACAATTAGTATAGCTGAGTTTCTTCATCTCAAACATTTCAGGGCGATTCTCATGCCATCGACCATTTTGACAAGATTGATGATTGGGCATCTAATATATATATATATATATATATATATATTGCTTCATAGGTTATGCATTTCCTTGCGAGCTCCTCCTTGTCTGTCAACTTTGAATCACTTGTTGCACAAACCTCACCAACGTATAGACAAATCTGTTCTGTCAAACCCTGAACCTCTTTGTGGCTTTCCTTCATGACTTGTTTTGCATGCGGCCTGATGCTTTCACCTGTCGAATGTTCCCAAAGCTGAGCTATCTTCAATCACAAACAGTTGTGCATACATTCTTCCACCTGCAAACTGGGCACCTAGCAGAAAGATTTTTCAATCGGTGTATCGATACAAAACCAAAAAGAACTGAGCGCTTATGGTGGACACATTGACCTGTAACTTGACTTATGACTGACTCGTGGCATAATTAAAGGATGACTCAATAGTTGGCATGTCGAATGATTTGGTGTTGACTTAGTATGAAAATGAGCTATCAGTTTAAAATGGGAATAGGGCCTATAACTTTAACTAATGGCTTGCCTCTTGGGACCTCCAAAAATTTAGCAATAAAGCCATAAGACCCGAAATAAAATTGTCTTGTAGCTTTGTATGGGTTTGTGTTATGCAATGTGGACTTGGCTTGCATTGGTGGAATGGGCTTTCAATATTTTGTTTAAAGCTAAAAACCATAACAGCCATAACCCCTAGAGACTTTAAACATATGTATAATAACTTGAGTTTAGAAACTTTAGGATACTCGAACATTCATATTTCTTTGCCTATAATATGAGATATAAGATATAAAAAACAATAATATATTTTTTATATTTGTAATCTCCATAGCATAGACTAGGGAAAGATGCATAACATTTTATTTGTATTCTTGTATTGCAGGTCCAGTGGGAGAAAACCAAAGGATTTCTAAGCAAAGTAATCAAGCAGGAGCTTGATGAAAAATATGGAGGTTAAGATACTGGCCAAGAGTCGGAAGAAAACGATAAATTATTTTGAAGAGTGATGGAAATACTCATCAAAATACCAGTGCGTTTTTTATCGCTAAAAACTGGCTCCAACTCGGATGGATACCTCCTTGCGAGGTTTCCAAGAACCTAGTAGTTCCAGTCGCCTTTAGCATTGGGCATGGAGTCATCTGGCTACCTTTTGCATTGGGCATGGAGTCATCTGGCTGCCTTTGGCATTGGGCATGGAGTCATCTGGCTTCCTTTGGCATTGGACATGGAGCCATCTGACCTGTGCAACTGTTCCTCTACAAACCTGTAACTTGCATGCAGCCTCCTTCTTATTCATGAAATCAACAACTGAAAAAGATCTCACTGCTCATATGGCGAGCTTATTCCTCTGCCTACTTCTACACTAACCAGTAGATGCAGATTTATCAAGTAAGATCGAATTTCCAATGCAGCCATATCAGAAACTGATTTACTGTTAAAATCCTTGATCTTGACCCGAACAATAATGGAATGGATAGCCAACAGCGAAGAGATTTGAACAGATGGTCAAGCCAATTTTCAAGTGATAAAAACACTTTAACACATATATTGTTCATAGATTCCAAATAGTTGGAAAAAGGGTCATTAAAGTCATAATGAAATACCTCTTTGAGTTGTTGATCCAACTAACTGTAATTCTGCTCTTCTCTTCCTTCAAAAAACTCAATGATGAACCTATACTGCTTGATCTCTATTAAAGGAAAATACAAACTCAATTTATGATCTGAACCTTTCTTCTCCTCTTCACCATCACTCTCTTTGTATCTGCTGCAAACTTTTAGTTCCTGCAAATCTTGAAACTGTAGGCTGCCCTCATTATCTTCTACAGACTTGAAAATGTCACTCGCTGATTTATCAATTTTACCTGATGATATAAACATTTGCTCTTTGACATCAATATACTCAAAAGAAACATGTTGATCTTCTACAACAACGGACACATCTGATATGATGCCAGATGTGTCTATGCTATAATTATCATTCAACACCTCTGAATCTTCATGACAACCATCTTTAATGGATGTGTTCAATACAATGTCAAAAGCATCATTATGGTTATCAAAATGTGGATCAACAATCTCCTGGTCATAATGAAGAGTATCCTCTTCTACAACAGAGCCTTCACGAATGTTGGGATCTTTATACAGTAAATTGAAATCATGACAACATTCAAGAAATAGAAAGTCATCTGAAAATATGCCTTTACAAAACACATGAAAAGCGGCATGAAAATCTGCCAAAGAGTTGATACTAGCATAAGGCAGAGACTGGTACCAATCACTAGCAATTCCCTCTAATGAGAAACAGAAGAGCCGGATCTGAACATCCTCATGCACAACTTGCAACCGATGCATGTAATCATGAAAGTCCAGCAAATGTTCAGCTGGCACTTCCCATTCTTCTCCTCAAAATCTGGGAATACTGTTTTCCCATTCATCTCTACTAGGCACTGGATTAGGGAAACCAACAATTTTTGAAAAATCACAGAACGCATACCTCTTAGCAAAGATCTGGTTCATGTCATACCAGTGGAGTCACCAACAGATTTCTGAACAATGGAGTCGCCACTGAATTCATCCTTCATGGAGTCGCCAGATAGATTATTACAACCAAATGATGTTCAGGTTTTATCTATCATCAAAGTTGGATATATGTCGTCTCCCAGGGAAGCTGACCTTCGATCTCCTCTCCCTGGAAACAACGCCAATTTGTTATCACTCCAAGAAACCCTTTGTGGTTGTAGACCAAAGGTGCTTGGTAACTTCAAGTCAAAATGTTTTTTGTGTTTTGTGTATGTGGATCAATGGGATAACTCAACAACAATATGGTATACAGACAGTCAAAACGAGAATCAAATGAAACCGTGCTCTCAACGATTAATAATCAGTTAATTACTTGAAGTGGGTGAAGAACAAATGCTTATAAACCAATTACACAAGGTAGGATTTAATAAACATTGAAGAAACTATTAATTTAGTTATGAGCTAACCAATGAGATAACAGTCATCTGTAGCTAAAACAACATGAATTAAAGTGCAGAAAGAAGGTGGAAAACTGACATCAATAGAGAGAGGAATATGTGATTTGTATTAACATCAAAAGGTATGTTTACAATAAGGCATTTTTTGTATCCAAAATCGAACCCTTCCTTAGACTGAATCCCCAGGATTTATAGCCTTTACAAAGCAGTTTCAGATCCTAAAAAGATGGATCAAATATTCTAAAAACAGATAGTCAAAATAGATCCAAAATAATAGAAGATGATCCTAAATTAAGATCAATCTCATATTCTTTAAGAGTCTTCATCTTTCTCGACCTCTGATGTGTGCATATAGCCTTCCAAGGCTCGCAGATGTACTTTCATCATGATAGAATCGAATTTGCTATCTTTGGCAAAAACAACAGATTCTGTGCCCCAAAAATAGGTGTCTAATCTGACTTTGACACCTCTTCAAACATTTTGTTTATCAAATCCAGATCTTGAATTTGATGTGTAAATTCAATATGCATCTTTAGAAACTATTTTCAGGATGTTTGGTTGAGAAAAATAAGATCTGGGTGAAAATACAACCTCACTGTTCTGTCTCAAGTTTCACCAGCTATTTTGCCTTAAGATTTGCTAGTTAGCTGGTGAAAGCTCTGCTTTTCATCAACTAACTGATTATAATTTCGCCTTCTAAGCTGGTGAAAGTTTTGATTTATCAACAAGTGTTGTGATTTTCTTATAGTTAAATGAGAGTTTCCTTCCCTATAAAATATAGTTGTTCTTCGAGTACAAACCTCTGTTGCAGATCAAGAGGGCTATTCTGTCTTCTCACCTGTAAAGAAGGTTTCCTTTTCCTACATAGAAGATTGCATCCACAATTACTGGAAGACTATATTTCTTAGTGACCTTATTTCTGAGATTTTTTTCCTTATTTGGTTATGACTCTTATCAAGGATTGCAAATCGATTATGAGCAACAAAGACAACGTATCCTCCAAGTCCTCTCTTTGCTTCCTGTGTCGTATCATTTCTGCCAACACTATCCTTTGGAACGAGATAAAAATCATATGACCTACTTTCAACATCTGAATATACCAGAAAAAACATTCTCCAAAAAACCATAAGACAATGATCTTGGTGCTTGATTCATTTCTATGGATCCATGCCTTCTTATTTGTATAATCTGAGTGTCTTTTGAGTTGTAAATTCATAAGCCTGCAGAAAACAGTCTTTGATGTAGTGCAGGGTAACTTTATAAACAACAAAGGCAAGTCTTTCTTGTTTTGACTTGAAAACAGTCATCCCAATATTATGTCCAACAACAAGAAGATTTATATCAGGATGTGTTGCAAGGATCCAGAAGCGAGCCACAGGAAAAGCATCTATGAAATTGTTGCATATGATGTCAAGAGGTCGTGTATTGTAGTCCGCAGGAGTACAAATGGTAGCTAGATTGATTATCAGATCCTCCATCTTGATGAGTCCCTCAAGCCTGGCGTCGTGCTTGATATTTATTGCTAACATTGAAAATGTGATTGTTTTTCCTTGAAGGGTTTTCAATCATCAAGAGAACTGCTTCAATCACATCTCTAATGTAGAGAAACGTACGTTGCGAATGTTCCCGATCCACAAGTTTAAGTGGCTCCCCATGCAAGAGGCCATTGCTAAAGAAAGCAAGAACCCTTGGTACACCTTCACTTGGTCCATCAACCCTTGGAATGAAATCCATCCTTGGACCAATCCAGTTAAATGGCCTCACAATAGTAAATTCCAAACCATTCTCAACGCCCTCAGCATAAATTACTCTTTCGATTAGTTGCTTTGCACATGCATATGACCATCTCTTCTTCTCAATTGGGCCAAAGATACAAGGAGATGCATCTTCTTTAAGGATATAGAAGGCAGGATCCTGTCGCAAAGGACTATGTTTTGGTAGAAAACTGTGGATTGTCTTTCCATAGACCTCACATGTAGAAAAGTGAATCAAACGCTTGTTGTTTTCTAAGCAATGATCATGATATTCTACAGATTATTTGGACACCTATACTCGCTTGAAAACTTAACAATTAGTATAGCTGAGTTTCTTCATATCAAACATTCCAAGGTGATTCTCATGCCATTGACCATTTTGACAAGATTGATGATTGGGCATCTAATATATATATTTTTTGCTTCATAGGTTATGCATTTCCTTGCGAGCTCCTCCTTGTCTGTCAGCTTTGAATCACTTGTTGCACAAACCTCACCAGTGTATAGACAAATCTGTTCTGTCAAACCCTGAACCTCTTTGTGGCTTTCCTTCATGACTCGTTTTGCATGCGGCCTGATGCTTTCACCTGTTGAATGTTCCCAAAGCTGAGCTATCTTCAATCACATACAGTCGTGCATACATTCTTCCACCTGCAAACTGGGCACTTGGCAGAAAGATTTTTCAATCAGTGTATCGATACAAAACCAAAAAGAGCTGAGCGTTTATGGTGGACACATCGACCTGTAACTTGACTTATGACTGACTCGTGGCATGATTAAAGGCTGACTCAATAGTTGGCATGTCGAATGATTTGGTGTTGACTCAATATGAAAATGAGTTGTCAGTTTAACATGGGAATAGGGCCTATAACTTTAACTAATGGCTTGCCTCTTGGGACCTCCAAAAATTTAGCAATAAATCCATAAGACCCGAAAGAAAATTGGCTTGTAGCTTTGTATGGGTTTGTGTTATGCAATGTGGAATTGGCTTGCGTTGGTGGAATGGGCTTTCAATATTTTTTTTAAAGCTAAAAACCATAACAGCCATAACCCCTAGAGACTTTAAACATATGTATAATAACTTGAGTTTAAAAACCTTAGGATACTCGAACATTCATATTTCTTTGCCTATAATATGAGATATAAGATATAAAAAACAATAATATATTTTTTATATTTGTAATCTCCATAGCATAGGATAGACTAGGGAAAAATGCATAACATTTTATTTGTATTCTTGTATTGCAGGTCCAAAGGCAGAAAACCAAAGTATTTCTGGGCAAAGTAATCAAGCAGGAGCTTGGTGAAAAATATGGAGGTTAAGATACTGGCCAAGAGTTTGAAGAAAACGATAAATTATTTTGAAGAGTGATTTAAATACTCATCAAAATACCAGTGCATTTTTTATCAATAACAATTGGCTTCAACTGGGATGGAAACCTCCCTGCGAGGTTTCTAAGAACCTAGTAGTTCTAGTCGCCTTTAGCATTGGGCATGGAGTCATCTGGCTGCCTTTGGCATTGGGCATGGAGTCATCTGACCTGTGAAACTGTTCCTCTGCAAACCTGTAACTTGCATGCAGCCTCCTGCTTATTCATGAAATCAACAACTGAAAAAGATCTCACTGCTCGTATGGCGAGCTTATTCCTCTGCCTACTTCTACACTAACCAGTAGAGGCAGATTTATCAAGTAAGATCAAATTTCCAATGCAGCCATATCAGAAACAAATTTACTGTTAAAATCCTTGATCTTGACCCGAACAATAATGGAATGGATAGCCAACAACAAAGAGATTTGAACAGACGATCAAGCCAATTTTCAAGTGATAAAAACACTTTAACACATATATTGTTGATAGATTCCAAATAGTTGGCAAAAGGGTCATTAAAGTCATAACAAAATACCTCTTTGAGTTGCTGATCCAACTGACTATAATGATGCTCTTCTTTTCCTTCACAAAACTCAATGTTGAACGTAGACTGCTTGATCTCTGTTAAAGGAAAATACAAACTCAATTTATGATCTGAACCTTTCTTCTCCTCTTCACCATCACTCTCTTTGTATCTGCTGCAAACTTTTAGTTCCTGCAAATCTTGAAACTGTAGGCTGCCCTCATTATCTTCTGCAGATCTGAAAATGTCACTCGCTGATTTATCAATTTTACCTGATGATATAAACATTTGCTCCTTGACATCAATATAATCAAAAGAAACATGTTGATCTTCTACAACAACAGACACATTTGATATGATGCCAGATGTGTCTATGTTATAATTATCATTCAACACCTCTGAATCTTCATGACAACCATCTTTAATGGATGCGTTCGATACAATGTCAAAAGCATCATCATGGTTATCAAAATGTGGATCAACAATCTCCTGATCATAATGAAGAGTATCCTCTACTGCAAAAAAGTCTTCACGAATGTTGGGATCTTTATACAGTAAATTGAAATCATTACAACATTCAGGAAATAGAAAATCATCTGAAAATATGCCTTTACAAAACACATGAAAAGCAGCATGAAAATCTTCCAAAGAGTTGATACTCGCATAAGGCAGAGACTGGTACCAATCACGAGCAATTCCCTCTAATGAGAAATAGAAGAGACGGATCTGAACATCCTCATGCACAACTTGCAACCGATGCATGTAAGCATGAAAGTCCAGCAAATGTTCAGCGGGCACTTCCCATTCTTCTCCCTGAAATCTGGGAAGATTGTTTTCTCATTCATCTCTACTAGGCACTGGATTAGGGAAACCAACAATTTTTGAAAAATCATAGAACACATACCTCTTAGCAAAGATCTGGTTCATGTCATACCAGTGGAGTCACCAACAGATTTCTGAACAATGGAGTCACCACTGAATTCCTCCTTCACGGAGTCGCCAGATAGATGATTACAACCAAATGATGTCCAGGCTTTGTCTATCATCAAAGCTGGATCTATGTCGTCTCCCAGGGAAGCAGAGCTTCGATCTCCTCTCCCCGACAATGACGCCAATTTTTTATCACTCCAAGAAACCCTTTGTGGTTGTAGACCAAAGGTGCTTGGTAACTTCAAGTCAAAATGTTTTTTGTGTTTTGTGTATGTGGATCAATGGGATAACTCAGCAACAATATGGTATATAGACAGTCAAAATGAGAATCAAATGAAACAGTGCTCTCAAGGATTAATAATCAGTTAACTACTTGAAGTGGGTGAAGAACAAATGCTTATAAACCAAGTACACAAGGTAGGGTTTAATAAACATTGAAGAAAGTATTAATTTAGTTATGAGCTAACCAATGAGATAACAATCATCTGTAGCTAAAACAACATGAATTAAAGTGTAGAAAGAAGGTGGAAAACTGACATCAATAGAGAGAGGAACCTGTGATTTGTATTAACATCAAAAGGCCTGTTTACAATAAGGCATTTTTTGTATCCAAAATCGAACCCTTCCTCAGACTGAATCCCCAGGCTTTATAGCCTTTACAAAGCAGTTTCAGATCCTAAAAAGATGGATCAAATATTCTAAAAATAGATAGTCAAAATAGATCCAAAATAATAGAAGATGATCCTAAATTAAGATCAATCCCATATTCTTTAAGAGTCTTCATCTTTCTCGACCTCTGATGTGTGAAGATAGCCTTCCAAGGCTCGTAGATGTACTTTGATCATGATAGAATCGAATTTGCTATCTTTGGCAAAAACAACAGATTCTGTGCCCCAAAAATAGGTGTCTAATCTGACTTTGACACCTCTTCAAACATCTTTTTTATCATATCCGGATCTTGAATTTGATGTGTAAATTCAATATGCATCTTTAGAAACTATTTTCAGGATGTTTGGTTGAGAAAAATAAGATCTGGGCGAAAATACGACCTCACTGTTTTGTCTCAGGTTTCACCAGTTGTTTTGCCTTAAGATTTGCTAGATAGATGGTGAAAGATCTGCTTTTCATTAGCTAACTGGTTATAATTTCGCCTTCTAAGCTGGTGAAAGTTCTGATTTATCAGCAACTGTTGTGATTTTCTTATAGGTAAATGAGAGTTTCCTTCCCTGTAAAATATAGTTGTTCTCTGAGTACAAACCTCTGTTGCAGATCAAGAGGGTTGTTCTGTCTTCTGACCTGTAAAGAAGGTTTCCTTTTCTTGCATAGAAGATTGCATCCACAATTACTGGAAGACTATATTTCTTAGTGACCTTATTTCTGAGATTTTTATCCTCATTTGGTTATGACTCTTATCAAGGATTGCAAATCGATTACGAGCAACAAAGGCAACGTATCCTCCAAGTCCTCTCTTTGCTTCCTGTGTCGTATCATTTATGCCAACACTATCCTTTGGAACGAGATAAAAATCATATGACCTACTTTCAATATCTGAATATACCAGAAAAAACATTCTCCAAAAAAACATAAGACAATGATCTTGGTCCTTGATTCATTTCTATGGATCCATGCCTTCTTATTTGTATAAGCTAAGTGTCTTTTGAGTTGTAAATTCATAAGCCTGCAGAAAACAGTCTCTGATATAGTGCAGGGTAAATTTATAAACAACAAAGGCAAGTCTTTCTTGTTCTGACTTGAAAACAGTCATCCCACTATTATGTCCAACAGCAAGAAGATTTATATCAAGATGTGTTGCAAGGATCCAGAAGCGAGCCACAGGAAAAGCATCTATGAAATTGTTGTATATGATGTCAAGAGGTCGTGTATTGTAGTCCGCAGGAGTACAAATGGCAACTAGATTGATTGTTAGATCTGCCATCTTGATGAGTCCCTCAAGCCTGGAGTCGTGCTTGATATTTAATGCCTACATTGAAAATGTGACTGTTTTTCCTTGAAGGGTTTTCAATCATCAAGATAACTGCTTCAATCGCATCTCTAATGTAGAGAAAAGTACGTTGTGAATGTTCACCATCCACAAGTTTAAGTGACTCCCCACGCAAGAGGCCATTGCTAAAGCAAGCAAGAACCCTTGGTACACCTTCACTTGGTCCATCAACCCCTGGAATGAAATCCATCCTTGGACCAATCCAGTTAAATGGCCTCACAATAGTAAATTCCAAACCATTCTCAGCGCCCTCAGCATAAATTACTCTTTCAATTAGTTGCTTTGCAAATGCATATGACCACCTCTACTTCTCAATTGGGCCAAAGATACAAGGAGATTCATCTTCTTTAACGATATCGAAGGCAGGATCCTGTCGCAAAGGACTATCTTTTGGGAGAAAACTGTCGATTGTCTTTCCATAGACCTCACAAGTAGAAAAGTGAATCAAACCCTTGTTGTTTTCTAAGCCGTGATCATGCTCTTCTACGTATTATTTGGACACCTGTACTCGCTTGCAAACTTAACAATTAGTATAGCTGAGTTTCTTCATATCAAACATTCCAAGGCGATTCTCATGTCATCGACCATTTTGACAAGATTGATGATTGGGCATCTAATATATATATTTTTTGCTTCATAGGTTGAGCATTTCCTTGCGAGCTCATCCTTGTCTGTCAGCTTTGAATCACTTGTTGCACAAACCTCACCAGTGTATAGACAAATATGTTCTGTCAAACCCTGAACCTCTTCGTGGCTTTCCTTCATGACTCGTTTTGCATGCGGCCTGATGCTTTCACCTGTCGAATCTTCCCAAAGCTGAGCTATCTTCAATCACAGACAGCTGCGCATACATTATTCCACCTGCAAACTGGGCACCTGGCAGAAATATTTTTCAATCGGTGTATCGATACAAAACCAAAAAGAGTTGAGCGCTTATGGTGGACACATCGACCTGTAACTTGACTTATGACTGACTCATGGCATGATTAAAGGATGACTCAATAGTTGGCATGTCGAATGATTTGGTGTTGACTCAGTATGAAAATGAGTTGTCAGTTTAACATGGGAATAGGGCCTATAACTTTAACTAATGGCTTGCCTCTTGGGACCTCCGAAAATTTAGCAATAAAGCCATAAGACCCGAAAGAAAATTGGCTTGTAGCTTTGTTTGGGTTTGTGTTATGCAATGTGGACTTGGCTTGCGTTGGTGGAATGGGATTTCAATATTTTGTTTAAAGCTAAAAACCATAACAGCCATAACCCCTAGAGACTTTAAACATATGTATAATAACTTGAGTTTAGAAACCTTAGGATACTCGAACATTCATATTTCTTTGCCTATATTATGAGATATAAGATATAAAAAACAAAATATATTTTTTATATTTGTAATCTCCATAGCATAGACTAGGGGAAAATGCATAACATTTTATTTGTATTCTTGTATTGCAGGTTCAGAGGCAGAAAACCAAAGGATTTCTGGGAAAAGTAATCAAGCAGGAGCTTGGTGAAAAATATGGAGGTTAAGATACTGGCCAAGAGTCTAAAGAAAACAATAAATTATTTTGAAGAGTGATGGAAATACTCATCAAAATACCAGTGCGTTTTTTATCGTTAACAACTGGCTCCAACTGGGATGGATACCTCCCTGCGAGGTTTCCAAGAACCTAGTAGTTCCAGTCGCCTTTAGCATTGGGCATGGAGTCATCTGGCTGCCTTTGGCATTGGGCATGGAGTCATCTGGTTGCCTTTGGCATTGGGCATGGAGTCATCTGACCTGTGCAACTATTCCTCTGCAAACCTGTAACTTGCATGCAGCCTCCTGCTTATTCATGAAATCAACAACTGGAAAAGATCTCACTGCTCGTATGGCGAGCTTATTCCTCTGCCTACTTCTACACTAACCAGTAGAGGCAGATTTATCAAGTAAGATCGAATTTCCAATGCAGCCATATCAGAAACAGATTTACTGTTAAAATCCTTGATCTTGACCCGAACAATAATGGAATGGATAGCCAATAGAAAAGAGATTTGAACAGACGATCAAGCCAATTTTCAAGTGATAAAAACACTTTAACACATATACTGTTCATAGATTCCAAATAGTTGGCAAAAGGGTCATTAAAGTCATAATGAAATACCTCTTTGAGTTTCTTATCCAACTGACTGTAATGTTTCTCCTCTTTTCCTTCACAAAACTCAATGCTGAACGTAGACTGCTTGATCTCTGTTAAAGGAAAATACAAACTCAATTTATGATCTGAACCTTTCTTCTCCTCTTCACCATCACTCTCTTTGTATCTGCTTCAAACTTTCAGTTCCTGTAAATCTTGAAACTGTAGGTTGCCCTCATTATCTTCTGCAGATCTGAAAATGTCACTCGCTGATTTATCAATTTTACCTGATGATATAAACATTTTCTCTTTGACATCAATATACTCAAAAGAAACATGTTGATCTTCTACAACAATAGACACATCTGATATGATGCCAGATGTGTCTATGTTATAATTATCATTCAACACCTCTGAATCTTCATGACAACCATATTTAATGGATGCGTTCGATACAATGTCAAAATCATCATCATGGTTATCAAAATGTGGATCAACAATCTCCTGATCATAATGAAGAGTATCCTCTACTGCAACAAAGCCTTCACGAATGTTGGGATCTTTATACAGTAAATTGAAATCATGACAACATTCGGGAAATAGAAAGTCATCTGAAAATATGCCTTTACAAAACACATGAAAAGCAGCATGAAAATCTGCCAAAGAGTTGATACTGGCATAAGGCAGAGACTGGTACCAATCACGAGCAATTCCCTCTAATGAGAAACAGAAGAGCCGGATCTGAACATCCTCATGCACAACTTGCAACCGATGCATGTAATCATGAAAGTCCAGTAAATGTTCAGCTGACACTTCTTATTCTTCTCCTCGAAATCTGGGAATACTTTTTTCCCATTCATCTCTACTAGGCACTGGATTAGGGAAACCAACAATTTTTGAAAAATCACAGAACACATACCTCTTAGCAAAGATCTGGTTCATGTCATACCAGTGGAGTCACCAATAGATTTCTGAACAATGGATTCGCCACTGAATTCGTCCTTCATGGAGTTGCCAGATAGATGATTACAACCAAATGATGTCCGGGCTTTGTCTATCATCAAAGCTGGATCTATGTCGTCTCCCAGGGAAGCAGAGCTTCGATCTCCTCTCCCCCGCAACGACGCCAATTTGTTATCACTCCAAGAAACTCTTTGTGGTTGTAGACCAAAGGTGCTTGGTAACTTCAAGTCTACATGTTTTTTGTGTTTTGTGTATGTGGATCAATGGGATAACTCAACAACAATATGGTATACAAACTGTCAAAATGAGAATCAAATGAAACAGAGCTCTCAAGGATTAATAATCAGTTATTTACTTGAAGTGGGTGAAGAACAATGCTTATAAACCAAGTACACAAGGTAGGGTTTAATAAACATTGAAGAAACTATTAATTTAGTTATGAGCTAACCAATGAGATAACAGTCATCTGTAGCTAAAACAACATGAATTAAAGTGCATAAAGAAGGTGGAAAACTGACATCAATAGAGAGAGGAACCTGTTATTTGTATTAACATCAAAAGGTCTGTTTACAATAAGGCATTTTTTGTATCCAAAATCGAACCCTTCCTCAGACTGAATCCCCAGGCTTTATAGCCTTTACAAAGCAGTTTCAGAGCCTAAAAAGATGGATCAAATATTCTAAAAACAGATAGTCAAAATAGATCCAAAATAATAGAAGATGATCCTAAATTAAGATCAATCTCATATTCTTTAAGAGTCTTCATCTTTCTCGACCTCTGATGTGTGTAGATAGCCTTCCAAGGCTCGTAGATGTACTTTGATTATGATAGAATCGAATTTGCTATCTTTGGCAAAAGCAACTGATTCTGTGCCCCAAAAATAGGTGTCTAATCTGACTTTGACACCTCTTCAAACATCTTTTTTATCAAATCCGGATCTTGAATTTGATGTGTAAATTCAATATGCATCTTTAGAAACTATTTTCAGGATGTTTGGTTGAGAAAAATAAGATCTGGGCGAAAATACAACCTCACTATTATGTCTCAGGTTTCACCAGCTATTTTGCCTTAAGATTTGCTAGATAGCTGGTGAAAGCTCTGCTTTTCATTAGCTAACTCGTTATAATTTCTCCTTCTAAGCTGGTGAAAGTTCTGATTTATCAACAAGTGTTGTGATTTTCTTATAGTTAAATGAGAGTTTCCTTCCCTGTAAAATATAGTTGTTCTCCGAGTACAAACCTCTGTTGCAGATCAAGAGGGATATTCTGTCTTCTAACCTGTAAAGAAGGTTTCCTTTTCCTACATAGAAGATTGCATCCACAATTACTGGAAGACTATATTTCTTAGTGACCTTATTTCTGAGATTTTTATCCTCATTTGGTTATGACTCTTATCAAGGATTGCAAATCAATTACGAGCAACAGAGGCAACGTATCCTCCAAGTCCTCTCTTTGCTTCCTGTGTCGTATCATTTCTGCCAACATTATCCTTTGGAATGAGATAAAAATCATATGACCTACTTTCAACATCTGAATATACTAGAAAAAAAATTCTCCAAAAAACCATAAGACAATAATCTTCGTCCTTGATTCATTTCTATGGATCCATGCCTTCCTATTTGTATAAGCTGAGTGTCTTTTGAGTTGTAAATTCATAAGCCTGCAGAAAACAGTCTTTGATATAGTGCAGGGTAAATTTATAAACAACAAAGGCAAGTATTTCTCGTTTTGACTTGAAAACAGTCATCCCACTATTATGTCCAACAACAAGAAGATTTATATCAGGATGTGTTGCAAGGATCCAGAAGCGAGCCATAGGAAAAGCATCTATGAAATTGTTGTATATGATGTCAAGAGGTCGTGTATTGTAGTTCGCAGGAGTACAAATGGCAGCTAGATTGATTGTCAAATCCGCCATCTTGATGAGTCCCTCAAGCTTGGAGTCGTTCTTGATATTTATTGCCAACATTGAAAATGTGACTGTTTTTCCTTGAAGGGTTTTCAATCATCAAGAGAACCGCTTCAATCACATCTCTAATGTAGAGAAAAGTACGTTGCGAATGTTCCCCATCCACAAGTTTAAGTGACTCCCCACGCAAGAGGCCATTGCTAAAGCAAGCAAGAACCCTTAGTACACCTTCACTTGGTCCATCAACCCCTGTAATGAAATCCATCCTTGGACCAATCCAGTTAAATGGCCTCACAATAGTAAATTCCAAACCATTCTCAGCGCCCTCAGCATAAATTACTCTTTCGATTAGTTGCTTTTCACATGCATATGACCACCTCTGCTTCTCAATTGGGCCAAAGATACAAGGAGATGCATCTTCTTTAAGGATATAGAAGACAGGATCCTATTGCAAAGTACTATCTTTTGGGAGAAAACTGTCGATTGTCTTTCCATAGACCTCACAGGTAGAAAAGTGAATCAAACGCTTGTTGTTTTCTAAGAAGTGATCATGATCTTCTATGGGTTATTTGGACACCTGTACTCACTTGCAAACTTAACAATTAGTATAGATGAGTTTCTTCATATCAAACATTCCAGGGCGATTCTCATGTCATCGACCATTTTTACAAGATTGATGATTGGGCATCTAATATATATATTTTTTGCTTCATAGGTTATGCTTTTCCTTGCGAGCTCCTCCTTGTCTGTCATCTTTGAATCACTTGTTGCACAAACCTCACCAGCGTATAGACAAATCTGTTCTTTCAAACCCTGAACCTCTCCATGGTTTTCCTTCATGACTCATTTTGCATGCGGCATGATGCTTTCACCTATCGAATGTTCCCAAAGCTGATCTATCTTCAATCACAGACAGCTATGCATACATTCTTCCACTTGCAAACCGGGCACCTGGCAGAAATATTTTTCAATCGGTATATCGATACAAAACCAAAAAGAGCTGAGTGCTTATGGTGGACACATCGACCTGTAACTTGACTTATGACTGACTCGTGGCATGATTAAAGGTTGTCTCAATAGTTGGCATGTCGAATGATTTGGCTTTGACTCAGTATGAAAATGAGCTGTCAGTTTAACATGGGAATAGGGCCTATAACTTTAACTAATGGCATGCCTCTTGGGACCTCCAAAAATTTAGCAATAAATCCATAAGACCCGAAATAAAATTGGCTTGTAGCTTTGTATGGGTTTGTTTGTGTTATGCAATGTGGACTTGGCTTGCATTGGTGGAATGGGATTTCAATATTTTGTTTAAAGCTAAAAACCATAATATCCATAACCCCTAGAGACTTTAAACATATGTATAATAACTTGAGTTTAGAAACCTCAGGATACTCGAACATTTATATTTCTTTGCCTATAATATGAGATATAAGATATAAAAAACAATAATATATTTTTTATATTTGTAATCTCCATAGCATAGACTAGGGAAAAATGCATAACATTTTATTTGTATTCTTGTATTGCAGGTCCAGAGGCAGAAAACCTAAGGATTTCTGGGCAAAGTAATCAAGCAGGAGCTTGATGAAAAATATGGAGGTTAAGATACTGGCCAAGAGTCAGGAGAAAACGATAAATTATTTTGAAGAGTGATGGAAATACTCATCAAAATACCAGTGTGTTTTTTATCGCTAACAACGGTGGTCAACCACTAACCAATGACTGCCATTTTGTATCTAGTCCACCATATGGCAGTGCTTTTTTTTTATGTTAGGGAACTTGCTGCCATTTTCTAAAAAATGTATAGTTTAGATGATGTTGAATACACACACAGACACAAACACACATTTCATTGCACGTTTTTTTATGAATCTCATTGTTTCTGCATTTTATGTTGATGAATGTATGAATTTCAAAGTGTTTTGATTTCCACTATTTTTTGTTATATATGTAATTGCAAGAATAAATCTAATTTAATTGGATTTTAAGAAATATGTTCTCAAAAGATAACTATCAAAAATAGTAAATAGAAAAAACTACGTATCTCTATTCTTCTAAGAACTAATTTCACATAAAAATACCGCTACAAGGATATTCCTAGGAAACATAGATTTACATTGTTTATAAAGGGAGAAACCTACATGAACATCATGAGCATGAACAAGAACAAAATAATCCATGAGTTGAAATCAATTCACACTTTGGGATTTTGGATGGCTTTGGGATAATCAAGACATGATGACAAGATGAAATGTCAAACTCAAAATCTTCTATAACCTTCAATTTAAAATCTCTTACTATGATAAGTTTAATATTGTTTTTCAATAGGTTGAAGGAGAAACTTATACATCTAAAAATAGAAGGATCACTTAAGGCATCAATGTAGATTTTGATGAGTTTGCATATTCAATAACTTACATTTAACTAATAGAAACTACAACTACCTTTACAATATTTAATAAATCCACTTATTATAGGAGATGCTTTTTGAAGACTATACAAAAATATTTTAGGTTCTAGCAACTATTTCACAAAATTTGGATAGATTTATGAAATTTTGATGAAATGAAATAATTTTTTTCTCAATTTGGTTAAGTAGTCAAATAGATTTGGAGTGTATTATTGCACTAATCATTGTAATAGTTTATTTAATTTGATTAATTACTTTTTAAAGTGTTAAGGAAGTCTATGTAAGTAAAAATAGTTCATTTTTTATAAAGTGATTATAAATACTTATGTTACTCATTAACAAATCTCTTATGGTGGAAAATATTGCTAGGTGATAAATTCATATGTAATTAATGGTTCTTAAGGACCTAAATTTGACGAAACACTAAAGGACCATCCTAGTTAAGACTCCAGGAACCAATAATAAGAATCATGTAGGCTAACATAATCACACATAACTACATTTGTACCCCAAATCTGACAGCTAATTTGTTTGAAATTCGACAGTTACACGTTTAAAATTTGACGGAAGTCTTTTTGTTTAAGCGTCGATGGGACATCGTCGGTTAGTCGACACACAATAGCACCAGTCGGTTATCCAACTTCCACAACCGTTGGATCAATGGTTGTGTCGCCGATCATATTGTCCCTACAACCATCGGTTATCCGACTTCCACAGCCATCGGATCAATGGCTAGGTCATTGATCATCCTACCCCATAGGTGTCGGTTATCCAAATCCACAGGGGCGTCGGGCCTATGGCGGGGCCATCGGATGCAAATTCATGGAGTCAGATCATCCTGTCACTGGACCCGTTAGATATTGGACATCAACCTCAAGGGGTCGGATATCCAACGAGATTGTATTGTTTTAAATAAATAAAT
>ML797278.1:171830-193197 GCA_009831015.1 Picea engelmannii | reverse complement strand
ATATATTCATTGGATCTCCCTTCTACCCAGATATATTGGTGCCTCTCTCTTGGATATTGTTGTTCGCAATTGTTCTTGGGAATACCTTCTCTCCCGTCTAAAAAAAAATCTCACCAATTGGACTTTTCGCTCCCTCAACATTGTTGGTCATCTAATTCTCCTAAAATCATTCCTTCAAGCCATCCTAATCTATCTCTCTTCATCTATAGTACCTCCTAAAAGAATACTAAAAATTATCAAGGCTCTCTATTGCAATTTTATTTGGCAGGGCACCAACTCAACTAAGAAATGGGCACTTGTCACTTGGAATACTCTCTGATTTGTAAAAAATTATATCGTAAGTGAAAATTATTTGTACCTTCCATTTGTGTCTTTGTATACACAAATGTATACACCTATAGGCATGTAAAGCCTCCATGACCTATAGGGAGCTCTAGGAGACATATTCATCCTAAAGGTCATAGATTGTCCAAATCAAGCAAATGGGTTTACTATAGGAGATAACACGACTCAATATTTCAACTCCACAATGTTATTCTCACCAAGAATATGGATTCAATAGACAAAATATGGTTATTGGATGGAGACACTGTATGAACAAAGGCTTCATGAGATTTAAAATATAAATGGAGAATAAAAACAAGATCAAAAAATGCAATGACCACACTAACTTCTCTAAACCCTAACTTCCCTTGAGGTGTTTCTCCCTTCTCTCACTAAGCTAACATTGAAATTGACATTTCAAATAACCTATTGTGAGGAGTGCTTCATTTTCATGGAACCCTTGAACAACATTTTTTCTTGTTTCTTCATTTAACAACTTCCCAACAATATATAAGTTCATCCAAATACTGAATACATTACATTAAATGGAAAAACTCAGAAAGATACATATTCACATGGGAAAACACACACCAAGGAGAATTAACACATGAATCTCTGGTAAGAATATTCGATACTTCTGCATGATAATTTCATTAATCTTGGGAAAATATTACAATACAGATCAATCCTTTTCCTCCCTCTCGACCCCCCATTACATAAAAAATTATAAAATATATATAAAATGCTCAATGAGCCAATCTTAACAAACTTTTACAAAAATAGATATTCCCTGCAAAAATCTATGGGATTTGTTAACACTTTGCTGCCAGCTGAGCTCTCCTTTATATTTGGGATATCATTGAATAATTTGTTGAAATTCCTTCGAATTGTACTATGCCACTTGAATGAACCTTCAAGGTCAATTGGAAGAAGGTATTTTGTATTTTGTTTTTCCTAATCTTACAATTTATTTCCATTGAATTTTAGAAGGAATGTCATAATCAACCATTTCCTTAACAATAATTTATAATTCTATCCATGATGCATATAAAATAGTGGGAAGACCTGATATGATTTTCCTGAATTGTCTTAAAACTTAGAAATCATTCATCAATTTATCAACTATTGTAACCCATTTTAGCCCCTCTTCTAGGTCTTCAAACATTGAATGATACATTCGAACTTAAGTAAAAAATACATTATATTCTTCTTGTGAAATCAGTTTAGCTCTGCCACCCCCCAAAAACGGGAGACCTTTGTTAAAAAAATGACTAAATAGGTCCTTGAAGTCTTGCACACTATGTTCCACCTGCTCAGCCTTTGTCTGCACTTTCTTTATATGATTATGTTTTCCAATGATTTTTCTGGCCCAAATTATAATAGCAGTCCTATCCTTGACCCCAATGGTATACAAATTTGCATTAGAAACTGAATTAAGTAGATTGATTTCATTTTGAGCCCAATCTAATGGTCTTTTCAACAATGTTTCATTTACAACTACACATTTATTATGAGCTGTAATTGCTACAATAATCTTGTCATCATCAAAATTCAGATACTGACTAAACTTAGTGATATCTACTGCTAAAGAATCCCATAGAAAATGTTTGGCTCCTTACAATGGACCTTTTCCTTTTATCCTTGACTTTAACTTGGCAATCTTTTCCTGCAAAAAATCGTTCTCTTTTTGGACTTGCTCACTCTTTTCACTCCTTTGAGCAACTTCCTGCTTCAACATTTGATTTTCTTCTTTTAACCCCTTTATTTCCCCATATTTGAAGCTAATTTGTGACATGGATTTTACTAAGTCATTGTCCTCTATAGCCACATTCTTTTCATGATTGGGGCCTGCAAACGAAACTATTTCCATCAATTCTTCATTTTCTTTGATCCAATCCCCTTTATTCTTCTCCAGCTGCACCATTTTGGCTTTATAACTTATCACCTCTTGTTGTACTGATCCATTTTCTTGCTCAATTGTTGTAATCTATGGAGTTTTTACATGCTCCGATGATGTAATTTTTATCTTCTTCTTGAGAGTTTGAATAGTATTATCTTATTCATCCAAAATCTTCTTCATTCCTTGAGCATTTTTTGGATCTGCCCCACAAGCTAAAAACATTGTTTCAAATCTTTTGATTTGAACCTGCCAAGCTTTGTTAGCTTCTTTTTTCTTGTTTCAATTGACTCTCAAGCTTAGACACCAACGATTTCAACTTAGAGTTCTTCAATGTCAATTGCAACAAATCTGCATAAATCATATCACTGGTTTTCTTATGAAATTGTATCTTGTCTGGTGCATTGATCTGGTCATATATGATCTTTACCTCTGACACCTTATCTTCATCTACAATTGAAATTTTCAAAGTATTATTCTCATGATCCCTAACAGTAATTAATGAAGTTGTCTCTTGAGATTTTTTTCTTACTTCAGGGAATAATTTTTTAGCTTATTTTAATGCTAGTGTTTTCTTCTCTGTATACTTCTTAATTAGATATTTTTTTTTATTTATATGGAGCTCCTTGAACATCTTCAAATACATGCCTTTGACCATGGAAAAAAATGAAGTATCTTTACTTTCTGGTTCACCTTTCTCCCTTTCAACAAGAGCATAACCTCCCTGATGTTTTTCCTGTGCTTCTTCCTCTAAATAAATAATATATTTTACCTGAGTAATCTTCATCCTTTTGCTGACAAACTGTTTCCCATCTACCTCCATTTCTATTGTCTCTGAAAAACCTCTTTTGTTCAATAATTCAGCTTTATCAGGGGTTTGGATAGTAATTGTGTGAGAACTGACCTGCCCTGCATCCTCTTGCATCTCAGTCGAATTTTCACCTTCCTTAAAACTCTCCAAAATGGCTATTTTATCTAGCCTTTCTACTGTTTAGTGATCATATGGAGAATTTCTATTTTTTTGTCTCCTGTTAGATATAATCTAATGAGGATTATACCTTATCTTTTCTGCTTATGGGAAACTCAGGACTTTCAACATCTCTTCTACTGTTGGAAGGAAAGCCTTTTTTTTTACAACAAAAGGGCCTATATTAAATGGAAACTTGATATTTGTTGCACTGTGTAACTTAATGAAATGTTCTGATTCTGTTACTAACATTTGTTTAATAAATTCCAATGCAAAAATTTTGGCGGTGAGAAAAGCATGCAGAATATAGAGTGCTTCATGAAATCCATAAATTCTAATCGTTGTAGAACTATTGTATAGGAACCAATCTGCAACCCTGTTCTTCTGGTCAAATTGCAGATTGTTCTTTATCTCCTCCAAGACTCTGGGAAAAACTACATTATGGATTAACCTAGAGATTTTTGACATGATTTTGTTTATGAAAGTGAACATGGTGATTTATTTGTTTTCGTTGATACAAATGAGAAATATGGGACCATCTGCTTTAGTTCTTCACGATTTGAAACTACCATCATTCTCAGCAAATAGGTTTGATACCTGAAATGTCTTAAAGAGTGAAAATTCACTAACTGGGAATGGATTGTCTCAGCCAGGAATCAATCAAAATTAAGGAATATTGTCTGAATTGACTCGGACTTGAAGACTCTCAGAAGAAAACCTAGCACGACTTCAACAACATGTTAATTATTATCTAACCCTAATATTTGACTCAGAAGTGAACAAACCAAATTCACTTCTTCTATGAAGATATTTACATTATAAGGCAATGACAAACTTGCAAAGAACTGATGTGTTTTGAGAATATGAAAAAAAAAAATGATTTTTTACTTCCAATTCACATTCCCTGTAAAGCCTAATCATGACCCTTTCAGAATGCGAATAATGGGTGGCATCCCAATTAACGAATTCCGGGAATTGATAGGATCGTTCGAGACAATAAGGAAAAATAGACAATTTAACAACATCTATAAAAGGTGCATTTTGGAATCCTAACGCACTTAACCTACTTCTAGACTCAATAACAGTGTTTACAGACAACCCAGGGTCGCACACATTAGAATCCCTATCAATAATTAAATATTCTTTCTTTTTTAGAGTTCTGGTAAGGTGAATTTGAAATTTTAGTTTGTTCCATGGCATTGTGAGCACTTTATAAATACCCATAGTCTTCGAATTTGCAGTGGAGGACGGGTTGCAGAGATAGCAACAATATCTATCGGTAGTTCTCACGTTGACAGTTCGGAAGAAACAGCCGCGCAGGTGTCTCATAAATTCATCGATTCACCTTGGTATATGGACATCATTTATGTGTTGAAGAATCTGCAAGCCCCCCCAGGGTTAAGTAATACCAAGGCCAGGTTCTTAAAACTGAAGGCCACTAAGTTCTACATCTTAGATAACTCTTTGTATTGGAAATATCTAGGAGGGATATTGTTGATTTGTTTATTAAAATATGACGCAGAATGAGCTATCAGAGAATTCCACAAAGGCGACTGCGGAGGACATCAGTACTGGAAAACCATTGTGCATAAAACTTTAAGGGCGGGTTACTATTGGCCCAACATCTTCGTAGATGTATACAAAGAAGTTTCCAGTTTCCACGAGTGCTAGATCTTCGATGGAAGGAGAAAACTGCAACCCATGTCGTTGAAACCGATCTCAGTCGAAGCATCCTTCATGCAATGGGGCCTGGAATTTATAGGAGAGATTCATCTACCATCCTCAACGCAACACAGATGGATACTTACGGCTACAGATTACTTCACAAAATGGATCGAAGCAGTTCCAACGAAGCAGGCTACTGATGCAGACATCATTCAGTTTCTAGAGACCAACATCTTGTCTAGGTTTGGGTGCCCCATCAAGATCATCATGGATAATGCAACTGCACTTAAGTCCAAGAAAATGGAGACGTTCTGTAATGATTATAATATAACCCTGGGACATTCTACGTCCTATTACCCACAGGGTAACAGATTGACAGAATCATCCAACAAAAGCTTAACCGAGATTATCAAAAGGCTCCTGCAGGACAACAAGAAGGCCTGGCATAAGAAACTCATTTACGCGCTATGGGCTGACAGAGTCACTACCAAAAATTCCATCTTGATGTCGCCATTCCAAATCGTATATGGTGCAGATGCAGTTTTTCCCACCTCACTGGGGTTTCTCGTCAGGAATTTACTACAAGAACAAGAGGTTGAGACAGATGACACTCAGAGAAGAATACATCAGTTGATTCACATGCAACAGATGAGGGAGCAGGTTTACAACTGATCACAACTGCACCAAGACAAAATGAAGAAAAATTTAGACAAGCATGCTAAATAGGAGGAATTCCAGGTGGATGATCTGGTGCTAAAGTGGGACGCAAGGAACAAAGACAAGGGAAAGCATGGAAAATTCGATCATCTTTGGACGGGACCTTTCAGAATCGGCACGTACCACGGGAACAACACATATCTATTAGAAGAGATTAACGAAGAATCCACTGACGGAGGGCCTGTGAATGGTAGGTTCCTCAAACACTATCTGGTTCAGTAAGGCCTGTCTCATTTTTTTCATGTCATTGTAAATAGTCGTTTCATGTTTGTTTTCAAAGAAGGCATTTCGAGTCAGTTTGTCAGCAAAAAATTGAAGCCCAGAGTGAAGGCCCTAAGTTTATGTTGAGTCTGGTCGAAACTATGTCAAGAAGATCTAGGTTGTGTTTTTCTTTTCCGTTGTTTTAGGTACTGGAAGTCGAATAAGGCCCAATGGTCAAGCACCTGGTCTTCTTTTATTTCCCACCTCGTTAGGAGGATATCATCCATGTTGGAGCCATTTGTTAGAATCTTCATTCTTTCAGTTAGATTCAGTCTTAGTTGATTCATGGTCTGTGTGTCAAAGCATGTGAGGTTAGGTACTGAATAACAAATGGGTCAAAGTCAGAAAGTGGTTGATTGGCCCTTGGAGTCAGGAAGGGATGTCAGAACCAAAACATGTGTAAGTGGTAAAGGTATTTTCCCCAAAATTCAAGTCCTATCAGAGGAGAAGGTTTTACGTGCCAAAGTTTGAGGCAAGTTGTTAAATAGAAGTCATGTCGGCAGACACAATGACCATCATCATCTCATTATGAAGTCAGAAAGAATGAAAAATCATGGCGCTCATATCACATATACTCTGCAGCTCTTATTAGTTGTACTTTACATGCCTTGAAGTGTACCCATCGCGCGGATGTGCTGCAAAAATCTTCATCTTGCTTCGAAACCTCCAAACACCATGGATTCTATGTCCCCTAGCATGATTCTAGCTCTCGCCCGCCCAATTATAAATTCCAGTTGCTCTACATGTATTCTATTCACCAGCCAAGTTTATGCTCTCTTTGTAATTCTTCCCATGAACCCTGAGTTTCTCATGGCTGGAAATTAGATTTCCTTCAATTGCATCACAAACCCGGGTCAATCAATATTTTCCCCTTGGGTCCGTGCCAAATCCATTGCGTGTAGAACAAATATGTGTTGCACCATGGAAACATCCTAGAACATAAGGAAAGGTGCACAAAGTAGCAGAAGTGTGGGGCCTTAACCTCAAAACTTGGCATTGGTAAATGAAGATCCGGATGTCAGATCATCTTTTGAACATGTCAGATGCATGGTCTTTTGTAGGAAAATCCAAGGATTAAACGTGAAACTAGCAGAAAATTTTGCACTCAGGTTCAATGGGTTATGTGCAATAAATGCAGGAATCACTTTCCATGTAACAGAGGAAACCCTATCATCCGCAACAGAGATCCCTCCATGCAGTGAAAGGTGGTGTAAAGGCATGCCTTTGGACGTGCCATGCTACAAGGAGTTCATCAAACCATACTATTTAAATGGGAAAGTCGAAGCGGGCATTCCAAGTAGATATCTGCAAGAGCCTTTTTGGAAGCTCTTGAGAATGATTAAGAAATATTTCACCTATGAAGGAAGGTTTGCTAGAATTCACCCACATGACATTAGATTGCTGATGCATTTCACAGGAAGGAGACCATTAAATCTGCCTTTCTTCTTGCACCAAAGCCTCCAAGAAATGGCAGACGCATTTCGGGCTGAAACAAACTATCCGAAGAGGAAACCATCTCATGTCTCGTTGATTAAATTGTTGATAGTTGAGGAGATGAGGCGATTGGGCGAAAAATGATATTCGTTTCTACTCACAACCAACATCCCCAGGGACCCCAAAGGAGATTCTTGTTCACCCATGGGAAAAGTAACATCCCACCGCGCAAAGGAAGAAATAGGAAGGGTTGTGGAAGAAGGAAAGACATTGGAAGCCTCATCTCCCCAACAACTAATACCCCAGAAGAGGGGTAGGCCAAGGAATAATAAAGAGACCGGGAAGGCCCAAGTCTCGAGCGAGCCACGCACAAAGTCGATCGCCGAAGAGTTACTCATGCGCGTCATTCGGCTAGAACCCGTCGAAGGTCCAAGTCGAAAAGCCTGTGACAGAAAGAGAAGGAGAGACAATGAAGGCACGAATACTCGTGAACCATCGTAGCAGCTAAAGAAAGCGCAACTCTCTATTGCTGAGCTATACCAAAAGAACAGGGAGTTGAGACAACAGTTAGCAACAAAGACCCTCAAGGCATCAGCATCACAGGGCCGAGAGGGAAACATGACTTGGCTCAAGAGGCAGCTCATGGAATCACAAAATACAATCATCCAACTGCGTGAAGCACATAGTACGTCATAAGAAATAAATTCAAAGCACTTCAAGGAATGCAGACTGACACTGGAAAACGTTTGCGCGGCTTTGGCTAGCGCGCAGAAGAGGCTGAAAGGGAACACAGTTATGCAAAGGAAAGTAATGAATCTGGAAAGGCACAACTGGTCTCTTAGGAGAATGCTTCGGATGTCCAAAATGAAAATGAAGCCAGAATCATGATCGAACAACTCCATTTTTGTCTTCTCAACGTGGTGTAGATTTTGTCTCCCTGTGTCTGTTTTCCACCGGAAAGTAGGAACTCTAACAGGCACCTGCGCGACCAGAATATGATGCAAAACGCTGGAGACCCATCTATTACAAAGGACAGGTGTATGTTGGACACACGAAAGTTTGAAGAAAGGCGTTGTCCCCTAAATGGCGGTGCCATCTTGGAAACACCTGCGACGGTCTGCGGTTACCCGCCACATGCATGCTCCAGCAAATGATCGCGGGGCAGAAATCAAGGTCGTTACAATGGGTTACTGGAGTCTAACAGAGCATTTGATCGTCCAGATATCCTGTTAAAGGAAAAACATCGACACATCACTCTCTAACGACGAAATCTTGTTGATGATCGAGTTGTCATGGAAAAGACGTCGGTTATTGTGCGATCGAGTATAGTCAGTTTCTATTTTTTGTAAAGTGTCATGCGAAAAGTCATCTAGAAAAGAATAGTCAGAGCCTAATCTTTAGGGATAGTAGTTAGAGAGTAGGGTATCTCGAGCGACATACCCTGGTCTATATATTTCATCTTTTCAATGTAAGTCAGGTTAATTGGAGAAAAACGTGTAGACAGTGACTATTGAATGTAGCTTTCGAGCTCGATTGAAACTTAATGCAAAGGTCCTGAAACTTTGACGAAAAGATTCTAATGGTAGCAGTTTGATGTATTATATTCTCTCTTTGCGTACGTGCTTTCCTGTGTTCTTTATATTCATATATGTATTTTGTCTAAATCAGAACGTGATTCGAATCTAGAATTCACTGTGTGGTGCTCTATATTTGCACCATTTAGATGACTATGTTTCCTCTAAGTGAACTCTGAATTCATCCCCAGCAGTGCTCCGAGTTGCTTCATGTGTTTTTCTCCTGCCATACACAACGAGTTTTAACTGAAATAATGTTGCTTACTTATCCTTTATCATCTCAACTTTAGTCACTACGTCATTTGTTTCTATTTTTTTCTTAAATTGACTCCATAGCCCAAGGTCTTTCTTTTCTTTCGCCAAGAGAACCAAAAATATTGCCTAAAAGTGTTAAATCTAGCCGATAGTTTAAAACCATAACCTGTACAGAGACGAAGTCTCAGAGAGAGCCCTCTCCAGGTCAGAAAGGCTAGTTTTTGGCCTCAAAGTTGGTTTGTAGGTTGCCTCTGTCATTCATTTTCTCAGTTGAACGAAGTTTACAGAGAACTAACACCAACTATCCAAAGATGAATTAATCTCTTAATAAATCTATAAATATAAGAAAATGTGTGTTGTTCAACAACAGATGGTGAAAATATAGTTTGAAAAACATTTGAAAACATGCACAATATTTGAGGTAAGAGACCTTGCTTTGAAGTGGTATAAACTAAATCAGCCTAAAGGAGAGCACATGGAGTTTCAACACTTATGGCTTTGTCCATTTCAAGTGGTTGGAAAACTAGGTCTTGGCAATTATAAATTGCAAAATATGGAGGGATAGGTGGAACTTCTCTCTATCAATGGCCAAATTCTAAAGATATACTTTTGTTATCTACCTAAGGGTGGTTGACATCTACATAGTAGTTTTCAATTCATTAGTCTTTTTCTTTGGTTCTTCACTAATTTGATCTTTGAGTTTCTAGAATAAGTTTTATTATTTTTCTTTATTCTGAATTTTGTTTAATAGATTTATTTTTTAATTGAAAATTTGAATTTACATTTCTTTCTTTTTGGAAATATTTTTTCTCCACATAGCTTATACACCTACTAATCAATTTGAAAAATCCCTGAAGGGATTAAGTGCATTGTCTTAAGAGAGCATGCACAAGTATTGCTAATCCATGTAATACCTCATATTGTTCCTTATTTATGAATTAAACAAGAAGTTGTGAATAAATATCCCATACTACATGAAGAAGTTAAAAAAATGTTGGATTTGGGGCCTCCTCAAACAACTGAGTCTTGAAAAATATTGAAAGTTAAGTTAAGTAGTGATTTATCTAACCTAAAGGTGCCACCATTCACATTAAATGAGCACACCATGAGAAAGGTTTGAAATACCTCTAGGGAATGTGTGTGTGTTAGGCATATATTTATTATTTTGGCATGATTAATATTTTTCCTAAAAATAGGCATTAACCCCACTTGGTTATAAAGACTACTTGTTTCTCCCATCCACCATTTCTATAACATATGCATCTACTATTGTAAAAGGTGTGGGAGAGGAAATTTAGTCATATATGGGGAATGCATATATCTTTGTTGGGGCTATGGAAATTCACTAGCAATGGGGCAAGGTCTATGATACCAGGGTGACTCTACCAAGGTTACAGATGCTTGTGGGTAGTGGAGAAACACACCATGAAAGAGAAACATGTCTATTTAAAATATTCAACTCCTTTTTGAAAAAAATAAAACTTTATCACTATGACTGCTACCCAAAACATTAGGTTGATCTTTAAATGAGATCAACTCCATGTTTTCTATCTTCAAGGAAAGTTGTTGAATGTTTTACAAAATAGGGTATCTCCACACAAGATGAACGCCTTAAAAAATTGCTCACACAATCATATCAAAGATCGATACAGTAGTGGTTTTACATGGTTAAAACCATATAAGAGGGGGAAAATCCACAACCCCTGTCAACTTGGCCACTTGAGGAAATATATTAATGCAAAAGAAAAAATTGTAAATAAAATTTTCCCATAATCAGTCTTCAACAAATGACCATCCATACTTTTTAAATAGATATCATGGGCCAATTAGGTTTTGATACACATATCAATAGCCAATAATATTGAGGAGAATATGATTCGTTAGATCACTTTATGTCTAGAACATATCGTGACTATAAGATTACACAACTACAAACACATACTAAAGAAATAAACTTTTACCTAAAGAAACATCATACCAAGTTTATCTTAACTAGATCCTAAGTTTATAAATATCCTAACATCCCCCCTTAATAACAACTTGGGACATTATTGAAGGATTTACAAAGGTTCCATAATAGGAGAAGGAAGGAGGCATTAGAGCCTATCCGCCCTTAATGATAGCTTCTTGAACTCCTAACATAGATCAAAGTTTGGAAAAATTTTCTTTTGTTAGAGGCTTTGTGAAAATGTCTGCAACTTGATCATTTGTAGGGAAAAATAGAAATTCAAGAACATAATCATGAATTATCTTTATGATGAAGTGCATCTATAAATCAATGTGTTTGTTTCGTTGATGTTGAATTGGATCTTTGGTGAGATTGATGGAACTCTGATTGTCACACCAGAGGATGGTCAGATGCTACTACTGGATTCCAAAATTTGAAAGGATATATTGAATCCAAAAGTCTTCTTGACTTGCATTAATCATTGGTCGGTACTCTGCTTCTACTGAAGAAAGAGAGAGATCTTGTTGTTTCTTACAAGCCCAAGTGACATGTCTGAAACCAACACTGAAAACATAGAATGTAGTAGATTTTCGATAATCGGGGTCATTATCCCAATTGGAATCAATGAAATCAACCGACAAATGAGTCCCCCCTAAACTCTATTGTATCGCAAATTGAATTGTACCCCAAATATACCAAAGTATGATTTTTGTTAATTTCAATGGCTCTCATGGGGTGTTAGCATATACAAGGAAACAAGACCAACAACAAAGGAAATATAATTATGGGTATGATTCAAATACAAAAGGATACCAACTAACTGACGATACAAAGTGGAATCTACTTCAGGTGTAGTAAAGGTGGCATCAAATTCGACTCTAAACTAGAAGGGATAATGTGTTGGTTTACAATCTTCCATGTGAAAGAGGTAAAGAAGGTCGCATGCATACTTAGATTGGGAAAGAGAAATTCCTTCATTGGTTTTCAATACTTGGAGGCCAAGGAAAAATGAAAATAGTCTTACTTTTTCATTTCAAATTTCTTCTTAAGGTTGGATTTTACATGGGTTAAAAGTTTATGGTCACTACTAGTGAGGATAAGGTCATCAACATAAAGGACAAATATTATGAGATGGATTCCTAAGTTCTTGGTATAGACATTGGGATCATAATGACATGTAGAAAAGTTGATGTCAAGAAGAAATTTATCCATTTTATCATACCAAGCTCAAGGAACTCACTTAATACCATAGAGGGATTTCTTGAGGGGACAAACAAGGTTGGAGTCATTCTGAACATAGCTAGGAGGTTGTTTCATGTAAATTTCTTCTTGCAAATCCCTATGCAAGAAGGTGGATTTAACATCCATTTGATGGGAATCATCTATGTAAGGCAGGAAAGGTTGAAATAAGGAAGATGAAATTCATTTTGGTTATGGGAGAAAATGTTTCATTGTAGTCAATTCCTTCAACTTGAGAGAATTCTTTGGAAACTAATGGATTCTCATGATCTTTCAACACTTCCATCTAATGCATACTTAGTTCTATACACCCATTTACAACTAACAAGTTTTCTTCCTTTCGAAAGACGTACAAGATCCCAAGTATCATTCTCCGTTAAGGGGTGTGTTATCATTGGAAAATGGCTCAACACAAATGCAAACAATGGATGAAGAAACAATTAACACAAACATAACATACTACCAATATTCATGGAAGGATTACACTTAGTTTGGAAATACAATCATAAAACTATGTAAAAGTGGTTCTGGAAATCCGTGCACATTCAACAAAAGAAGCACGTGCACATCCACGCGGGATGACATGGTGTACGACGCGTAAAATGCATGGCGTGTGTGACTAACAGTCGAAAGATCCACGCAGACGAAGAAACGACACGTTGATGAGTTTGTTCGAGCCTCAACCATTTTTGGTATGAAGGGGATCTACTCCATACCCAAAATCGCCCAGAAATTTTGCCTTGGGATCATTGAAAAGGATGGGAGGTACCTCCAAGGGTATCCCATTCACATTTGGAACTAGTTAAGAAAAATATTTCCATCTTCCTATAAATAAAAGGTCATTGTATGCAAAAAACAAGAAGTATTTGAGTATTGTTATGCTGCTCATTTTTAGCTTTGGGAATACATCTCCCTCTTAGAAATCTTTGGGCATCCATAGAAAGTGTTAGGACTCTCTCCTCTTGAGTAGTTCAACACTCTTTTATTCACCATTTTCCTTTGTTATCCATTGATAGTAGAAAGAAGACTTTGTACTTGGCGACTCAAGGGCCTTCCCAAGGAGGAAGAGGGTACTTATAACTTCCCATATTTCTCCAAGGAGCATCAATTCGAAGATCAGTTTACTTGGTATACATCTCTTGTGTTTTTTTTGTGCACATTTGAAGTTATTACTTGATCAGTTTAGATTTATTTCATTGTTGTTTATTTCTTGTTTATTTATGTTAGTTGAGCCACTAAACAACTAACTCTCTGTTGTTTTTTCTGGATATCCTAACTAGATAGTCAAGGGACCTCCTTTTTCTCACCCTTATTACAAAAGGAACCCAACATATTGGCGACCATACTAGGGATTTGAATCAAAATTCTCCCCAATTAGGTTGTTAGAGTTTTCTTTCTTACTTGTTTGCATGTGCAGGGGTCAAAACCGACCTAATCTCACCCCTTGAGAGCATGATTTCACCCCAAAGTGAGAGAGTTTTTTCAAAAAATTTCGTCCCGCCAACTTCTTTGTGTGCGTGCGGGTTTGGGACGAATAGATGCGTGATCTGTGCATATCTGTGCACCTCTGATTCTGCTGTGCACCTGTCTTATTTTTGCAAAATTGTAAGGTTTGAGTTGCCCACTGCCACTCAGTAGTTTAGATTTGATTTTAGCACTTTGTAAAATCCAACACAAGCACGATGAGATCTCATTCTTACATACATAAACCCCACATCACACATAGATAATTAGGGAGATAAAAAAGAACCACAAATATCTTTGATTTCCTTGGTTTCCACGAGGATGGCTTAAAATGTTTTTTGCATTTGAATCTCAGAACAAAGCTTTCATTTTACAAAGTCACCACATTAAACCAGGACTAGAAGACCATCTAAACCAATCTTAGAGTTTTCCCTTTCTGCACACCTTAGTTTGATCTTGGAAATCAGAAAGTCTCCATCTCCCTTGGTAAATCAAATCACTTTCAAAAAGAGGCCAATCCTCTTAAAACTTACTTGTTGAAAATTAATCTTAAAAGAGTTGTAAGGGTCCATATGCCCACATACATGCAATTCTAGGATAGTTTTCAATTGTTAGAGTAAGTCAGCTGAGGATTTTAAAGACATTTTAAGGGCCCACACATGCCCACATGCTCACAATCTAGGACTAGTTTCAAGTTTTCTAGATTACAAAACACCTTAGGATGATAAAAGGGTCCAAGTAAGGATTATCATATCCACCATTATAGCTTAGGATTTCCTTTTGTTTGCAAGGGTCATTTGAAAATTTTTAGTAAGTTATCTAAACAAGATAAGTAAAGGACCACACATTGTCCACCATGCTAAAATATTGAATTTAATTTATTAAAAACTTGTTTCACCATCACCACTCCTTTCATATACTCTCACTCATTCAAAAACCTTTTTTCTAGATACTTGAATCTCTTGTGGGCTTAATTTGTTTAAAAAAGGGTCTTTGTTCACACCATCATAAGAACGAAGTTGGTCCATGACCCCAACTTCACAACCCTCTTTCAAATTTTAAAAACAACCATAATCAACCCACTTTCTAACCTCCGCAGGAGGAACACAAAAGAATTTGGTAGTCTGAGTTATGATTTTGGGGATAGGGATCCGAATAACTCCCCATCATCATTTCTCATTTTGAAACTTAGAAAGTTGTGAATTAGGGTGCCAAAATCTACCCACTCAAGCATTCCTATACCATAAGGTAGGGAGACACCCATGAAGGGTCGAAGGCTGAGGTCTAGTTGTTTTGTGTGTGTCTCCTTGGGTCACCAAACCCTTGGAAAGCATCCAGCATGTGACCGATTTTTTAGGCTGAAAATATAAATGTTTTGCTTGATGGAGGTAGCTTAGTAGCCCAAACTTAGGATTTACCAAGGTGGCGGTTGTGGGATGCAGTTGCACCTCAGTCATATTTTGAACGGTTGTTAGGAAATATTTCTAGTACTTCTGGGGTATGCCCCCTTCATCCCTCATTATAATTGATTGTTTGTCCCTTCACTACTTTCTCCTCAAGTGGGTTTTGGCCCCACTATCAAGAGTTTTTTGGACGTCCAGTGTTATTTGAGAGGAAGGATGTTACGTCAAATAGGACACTTGCACTTTTTATTTGATTTTTATTTCCCCATGAGGAGTTACAAAAATCCCAAACCAATTTCCACATTGTTTTGATGTATGATTTTCACCACTTGAATACATGTAGTTTTATGAATACATTGTTTAAAGTAATTTGAAAGAATTTTTTCCTTTCATTCCTCATCATTATTCACACACACCCACTTCTAGGATAGAATCATAGGGGAACCATGGTATCCTCTCCATTCTAGACGCTTGAGAAACTTACCCCCAATTTTGGGAAGTGTTCCTAATTTCATTAAGACATTAATAGTACCATCACATACACCAGTTAGTGTTATGGTACTAGTCTCGAGATTACTAGGAGACAATGTTCTTGGAACCAATATCCCAAGAAATTCACAAACAAACCCTCCAGCACAAGGAGGCAGAGCCCAAATTTTTTCACAAAGTAAAAGCTCCCAAGGAACCACTTCCTCCCATAAAATGGCATGACCCACTCCTATCATGCCTTTTTTGGCTTCACTCAATATCACTGATTTAATTAAACTAACAAATAATCCCATATTACATGACCCTACTTGGCCGAATATGCCCACAAAACTACCTTCAGACATCCTAAGTTTGAAGGGAAATCCAGAGAGGACCCTGCCAACCATCCTTCCAATTGTGGTGTTCTTCCAATAACATAATGTAAGATTCCATTCATCTACAGTTATTTTAGAGAACCCTCACTCGTACAACAACCAAATGGTATGTGGATGAGAAGTTCAGAGCCCATTCAACCTTTGAATCATTAGCCAAAGCCTTCCTTTCATTCTTTCAACTTCCCATCCATCATGATACCGATCTGAGATCTTGTCAGAATGAAAACAAAAAACCGCTACTCACATTTCATACCATATTCATGAATGGCGTAGACGTCGCAACCTTTGTAAAGAGGACACCACCCCACAACAAAGGCTATATTGGTTTCTCTAATCGCTCATTCTTACCCTTGCCAAAGATGTGGCTACATCCCTCCCCCAAACTAAAGATGAAACCATCACTAAGGCACAACAGTTTGACCTCATCTACTGCCAATCAGGGTACCTATACATTGTCCTTCCATATGCTCCTCATCCTTTGCCCTTTGGCCAAGACAAACCTGGAACATTGCATGTTATTGATGGGTTGACCGACTCCATGGCTCATACTCAACCACAAGCATAGTCATTACCCACATATGGGACCAACCCATACTTTAAACCATGTGGGGGAGCTTCATATTACCCTCCCCCACGCCCCCACCCCCATTCATGGCACCTCCTCTTCCTCCCAGGGATACCCATATACCCACATCCCTTCCCCAACCAATCCCCGTCCCGCAACAAGTTCCTCCACCGACAACTTCATATCCACCTAGTAATAATGGAGCCACCTCCCCTTCTTACAACCCATATGGACCCCCACAAGGTAACTGATAATATCCTTTCCCAGGTCCACCACAACTTGTTGCACCCCCACATGGACAACAGTAGGCGGGGGTCAATTTCATCCAATCGTCCCCTCTTCAACAAGTTCAATATTCTAAACAGTTAAATATGGCCAATCCACCTCACCAACCCAAAAATAACCAAAAGAAAGGAAAGAATAGGAATCAGGGACAAGGAGGGAACCCCCCTCAACAAAACCCCCAAGTTGGGGGCAACCAATGCTAATCCAACCAAAATCCTCAAGGGGGCAATAATAATGTCAAACCATAACAAGGGAAAAATAAAAACCTTCAAACCAACTACCTGTGCGCATTATGTGGCAAATATGGTCATTACACTCATCATTTCCCCAAAATTGTCGACTACAAGTGGATGAAGGACACCATGAATCCTCAGCAGGCTCTCAACCCTCAAGGTCCACCTTAGAGACCTACCACTTATATACCACCCCCACCACCAATGGTATTGCAAAACCCTATCCCAAATCAAGGAGTCATTAATACCCAACCAGAGGGGGTCCAATGCCCACGCCCATAGGCATAGTTCCCTTCACCCGAACAACCCCACCTAGGGAACAATATAGACCACAATATCCTCCTCGCCACTAAAGAGGAATTCCTCTTACAAAATCACAGTCGCCAATAAAAGTACATCCCTTGATCTATTACCTACCACTTCAGATGCCCCTCAACCACCAACTAGACAACCATTGATAATCCCTCGTCCTAACACTGAAGACATCGCCCGCATGCCTCATGCACCCTTGCATAGGAATGTGCATAATCCTCATGCTCGAGTCGCCCATAGTTATAGTCTTATTGATGATCTCGCTTAGTCACCCGCTACCATGTTAGTTATGGAAGTCCTTCAAACATTCCCTTCCCAACGAAAGGCATTACTTTCACAATTGGAGGCAGTAGATCCTGCAGACACCCGTCTAATCACATTTGATTTAGACAAAGCAAGCCCTTGACCCCCATCGTTAGTCGCATTCTAAATTTTTGTCAAAATTCGGAATATCACTGTCCATTGTTGCACCATAGGAGGAGCATCCACTTGCATCATGTCCAAATCAGTGTGGTAGCAACTTGGTTCACCTGAGTTGATCCCCTCCACCATCAGGCTTCGAGATTATGATGGTCTCCCATCCCAACTAGAAGTATTATATCAAAACGTTTCGGTCGAGTTGGGGGGGAAATCAATTCTCATCGACATAGAAGTCATTGATGTCCAATTGGCTTATAACATCCTCTTTGGACGAAGCTACATGTACGCCATGTAGGATGTAGCTTCCTTGGTCTTTCATACCATGCTCTTCCCTCACAATGGGAAAATCGTCACCATTGATCAATTGACCCACCATGAACCCAATCAATAAGAGAATATTGATAGCATCCTGCCACTTATCTACTCAAGCGTCGACCTTGACCCAATGAAATATGTTGGACCAGGGTTATTTTAGGATCCATCTTTGATTGGTACATACCAAGGCTTCCCACACCCCAACCCCACCACCATCGTTGTTTGTGTTGTCACGGTCGATGGAGTAGAGATACTAGAACCCCCGTCCATCGAGAACTCATTAGACTCCACCACCACTCCTTCCCACCCAGCCCCAATACTTCCTAACGAACTCCCCATACAGACTCTTCAGGATGGAACATCTAAGAATGCAACCATGGGTCAAATCCTCGTTTGGAAAAGAGTCCCACGGGCCATCACCCAAATACCCTTCTTTTATCCTCCCCTAGGAGTAACAACATATCAATTTGTTGCTACCCTCACCCTCATTTTTTTTTCAAAGATAGTTCATCGACTCGCTTCAGTTGGGAATGACCTTAACCACTTTAAACTACCAGAACCATTTATAAATGATATAAAATATATAGCACGCAACCAACAAAGTGGAGGATAATTTTTTAGAGAAAAATTTTCAGAGAAAAGTTTTGAGAGAGAAAACTTTGGCAGAAAATTTAGAGAGAAGTATGCTTGGAGTGTTGTGAGGTCTACTTCTTTTCATTCTTCTTTTACATATTCAACAGGGATTGACGGAATCGTTGGCAACAGGGGGTCTTGCGAAGCAGTGAAAATATAAAGCAAGGATGAGCTTGTTGGTTCTCATAAGGTGAATAGTTTACTTGTTAGTTTGTTGTATTTAAGATCAACTTTATTCGACGCTGATCGGTTTCTGATATACAGGTTTTCTCCTTGTGATTCGCCACCATTGCTCCATTCCATTTCTGGCTCAGCTTTCTTTTTTTTTTCTTTTCGCGCTTGGTCTTTCTATTGTAACATTGTTCTAAAGTGGCTAAAGACCATATATCCGGCTCTAGTCTACACAAAGACTTGTAGATTTCAAAGATTCAAGAATTTGTATGCGGAGCATTTTAAATGAAGATCAAATTCTTTTGCACTCTGAAATTGTCTCTTTGCTATATTTTTTTAAATTCTTAGTTTTCCTCATATTTTCGTAAGACAACATTAAAAATAAAAATAAAAAATACAAACAAACTTATGAACATGTTTATTTTGTAAAAATCGTGTATATAAGTTTTAGTGATTAGCTTGTTTAATATGTATAAACATTTTTGTTTTTCTTTTTATTTATCACATCCTAACTTCAAAAAGAAATATAAAAAATATTATATCATTTAAGTGTTACTCTTTTGTAGTCTTCAAACTAATGTTTTGTTTAATAAACTTTTCTTTTAATTAAATCATTTTTTAACATTAACATAGTTATATTAACTTTCTCTAGCTTTTGGTTAATTTTTCTTTAGTTACTTTTTACTCAAATAAATACAAAACATTACTTTAGTAACATTCTCTTTAGTTGTTTAAATACTTTTAGGATTTAATTTCGTTATTACAGATGTATAAATTCCAACATAAAAGCATAAAAACCAAATATTACAAGGCAAAGGAATTCACTCTTGGACTGTAGGTTAGGGGAAATTTTGCCTGGAGTTCAATGCACATTTTTGTCTGGGGCTTTAAGCTTAGGGTGATATTCTTGTCTCCTCTCGCCTAGCCCCACGAGAGGTTGAAAATGTTGGTGTTGGGGACTCTCTAGTCCCTCGACGTCAACATGGTTGATTGGATAATAGTGATGTTGTTTTCAGTTGATTTTGATGAATTTGATTATGTAGTCACTAATACATGTTGTGACGCAAGTCACTTGTCATGACGTTTGTTTCAAAAAAATATAAAATATTTACCTCTTTTGTACATCACTTTTGTTGCCGTAACGGATGGGTCATTACAATACCACTTGCGTGTATATTGTCTTAATTCTTAGTCCTTATTATATTATCATATATGAGTTACATGGATTCCATTTGCAGTTTTGTTAGTTATGTTTGATCCTTCATCCCCGACATAAGACCTTATGGTCTTTGTGATCCTCTTTGCATCTAGGGTGAGACCTTCCTCAGACTCAGTCGAGGATTGATATGTTGGTTCTTAGGGGTTTTTGTTGGAAATGCTCTGGACAAACCCTGGTCTTAAACCTCCTAGTGTTACAAAGTTCTGTGTGTGCATGTGCGTGTACTGAAGAAACAACATTTCATATCTTAGCGCCAACAGTCAAGAATGTTTAAAATTTTTCTTTTTAAGATCAAACTTATCCTTATGCTTATGCTACCACGTTTTTGCATTTTCAGTTCTATATTTAAATTGAGTAAAGCATAGTTTAGCATGAATTATTACTTCATCCATTGTCTTTGGATTAAAAAAATCAATTTTGTCTTTATAGGCCCAAGGAAAACAAATCATGAACCTTTGAAATTTTTCCTTCTCCTCACAGAGATAAGGTACATATCTCATAAGATTTACAAATTTAGTCACAAAGTCTTCAATAGACATCTATCCCAACTTAAGATCATGGAACTCTTTGGCCTTTTCGTTATAATATCATCATGTTAAATATATTTTTTTTAAATATTTCTTTAATATCTTCCAGTTCAACTCACTGTTCCTAATTTTGTTAACTATTTTTGGTTCCTTCCACCAATTGAAAGATTTTTCATTCAGTTGATAAACAACTAATCTATCCCTCAAGTTTCCGAGGTAATTGTAGATTTGGAAGTATTTACTCATGTTTAGAAGCCAAGCTTCTACTCCTTCCTCGAATTCACCATCAAAACTAGGTGGTCTGATTTTCTTAAATTCACCAAGTAATTCTTCCTTATGACATTTCCTTTTCTTTGCTTTAAGTATAATTTGATGCAAAGTGTTGTTGTCTGAATTATTCTCACTACTTTATTCATTTAACAACTCTATTTTATCATTATTTTCTCGATAGTCCTTACCCTTGTGTGACTCTTCATTGGACAGTGCCTTTTTGGCATTACTGAAAGTTTGTCCTATATGTCTTAGTTGTTTCGTATCAGTCATGTTTTTAAGAAGAATTTCATTTAACTCTTCTTATTATTTTCTATCCTTGAATAACTTTTTATTATCTTCCTTTATACTTTGCAGTTCTACTTTTATACTACGCATAGTTTCCAACAGTCTTATAGAGTTATCT
>ML797278.1:155245-170390 GCA_009831015.1 Picea engelmannii | reverse complement strand
CATGACTGTCAAGTTTCGAACCCGTGACCTGGGAGTTGCAATTTATGCGTTTCTCTGGGGTTTCTTCTTGCAAAGGATTTAGGGAAAATCAGTGTGGTTATAGCAGAAGAAGAGGAGTCGCGGCCTTGGTAAAAGAAGCAAGAGAACCGCTACCAATTCCTATTCCTCTACGCGCCTCCCTGCAAGACTCCGTTAGAACTTCCATCGGGCATATCAGAACAAGTTACATTTTGAAGAGAGGGATAAATTTTGAAGGGGAGCATAGAGAAAAAGATAAGACGAGCGTCAGAGTAAAACCCTAGTTGTTGAGCTGCATGAGAACCGTGGATTGTTTGGAAAAAGTAGAACTTGGAATTTTCCAAAACCTAGCAGTTGCAATAAAACTGTTTCAGAGTTGTTGTTGTATATGCTTGTGCATAGTCAGAGCATTATTTTGATATTCAAGACGACGACGACGCCATTTGCGTGGGTATTTGCATATGCAAGAGAAGATAAAAACAAACAGAGAAGAAGAGTCGTAACTGATTATTTCAATTGACATTGGCAGACCCAAGTTTTTCCTCTTTCAATTTTGGTGCCAAATTCAATTCGCACCTCGGATTATTTAAACCTTTTTAATCTCTATTTTTTAATCTCATGGCGTCATTACCCTCTTGGATTTGAACAGAGGAACACGGTCCAACCATGATAAAAGGCTTTCTCCAGATGGATTCCTCCATGAATTCCCGTGTTGTATGTTAGGAGCCTGCAAGCATTGTTCTTGATGCAAGATCGACACGATGGGGAGTTCGCCAATAGCTAAATATGTGTCTGGAACTACGCAGTGGATGAGGACTGTGTTTCAGAGCCAAAAGAAGGACGTGCATCCGTTGAAAAAGGAAACGCCTTGACTTGGTAAAGCTAGAACTTAATGTATCTATGATTTATTTTTATTAGATTTTTCAGAATTATTTTTGAAAGATATTTGTAAAGATTTTAAAAGATGACCCTATAGTCTTTAGGGTTAAGCCTTTGATTGTATGGGCTTGGTTTTACAACGCTGAAGGGTATAGTGTTAAAACTAAGTGATCACCAATTTAAAGAGTGTTTGTAAAGGTGTTATAAGGTTTTTATTTTCATAGAGGAGTTATAAGACCTATTGTTAAGAGTGTTGGTTAGTATGATTTTTGTAATGGAGTTATAAGAATGGAAGTTATAAGGAGTCTCCTTTGACCCACCCGAAATTGAATAAGGGGGTCTATCTTAGGATCTTTGTGTGCGTCTTAGAATCTTTGTGTGAGTCATTGGTTATCCTGTAGTTTTTGGCACATTTATGCATCGGACGATCTCTCTTGGCATGCACAGCAGGATACAAAATTGAATTTTGTGGCATCAACATACAAGCATCTCTCTTCCATATTCTGCATAATGGAAAGCATTGAAGAAGTATTTACAATATTGTGCACATTAATTAACTCAACTACGGAATCTACAATTGCAATAAACAAGTGCACCCTCAGCATAGTGATTACTTGTTTACAAGTAACGCACAAGAAGATTGACATGTTCAAACATCAAAACAAGTTGTCGTCTGATGAGTTAAGTTTGCTTCCACACCAACAATGTGATTTTAATGACATCAAGGATGATAATGAAGACACTCAGTTGATTAGTGATGACAGTCATAAACATGAAGATCAGTTAGATGAAGTCCCTATGTTAGAAAAAGTTGCGGATAAATGTAGTGTTCGACCATGGGAAGAATTACAATTTAAACGAAACCGATATGGACTAGGATATGAAAACGATGCTAACAACCTTTTTCATATTCCTAATTATAGTGAACATGTTTGCTTTGTGAGTGGAGGTTTTTTGAATGATGATAAGACGACAGAGCTTGCAGATATTGGTAAGGAACAGGTACAGGATATAGCTGATGATGATGTTGCTAATCGGTCAGATAAAGAACCCATACAGTGCAAACACTGTCACTGGTTTGGCCATGATAAGTCAAACTGTTTTGATCTTCACCCATGCAAATTTTGTGGGAAGGCAAATCACCCCTCAGCAAGGTGCCAAAAGTGCAAGAGGAAACAACTTCATTTTGGATGGTTAGGGAATTGGCGTTGGCATTTGGAAGCCAATTTATTGGAGCAGTCTTATCGTCGAATTTATACACAAGTACAGTCGTACTTGATTGGAGATATTTCTATAGTTGATGGACATGAATGTTTTTCAAGATTTGATGATTTAGGGTATGATCGGGGCCTAGTTGATGTAGTCTTCTGAGTTGAAGATCGAGTCTTCAAACTCCGCCGGAAGACAGTTTGATGTGCTGGATCTCTTCTTGGCCATACTTGTGAATGACGGTCATGAGAATTGGAACCACTTGTCCTTGACAGGGGGGAAATCTAGTTGAGTCAGGTTCCAAGTTTGATTTTGAGTCAGGTTCCAAGTTTGATTTAGAGCCTGTGAACAGATGATCAAGTATGCAACCTAGTTCTTGGTATGCAATCTTGTTCTTGAACATATTGTTGTTGATATGGTTTTTGGTCAGCTTAAAACCACCAATTGAGCATAAGACATGAAGTTTTGTTTGTTATATTTTCAGATTTTTGAGCCTTGAGCTCTTGTTAGTTTATGGTCAACTTAAAACCATGCCATTTAATAGAAGACATCAGCTTCTGCTAGACATTCAGTCTGTGGTCATCCCGAAACCACCATATTGGTTTGTGGTCATCCTAAAACCACCAGATGAGTTTGTGGTCAATCTTAAACCACCAATTTAGTAGAAGACATCAACTTCTACTATTTTCTTTTCAGAGTTCAGAGAGCATCTTCAGCCAACCCTCTGAATATTCGCTTGACACATGTGATTGTCAAGTAGTGGCAGTTTTCGGGCAAGAACGAACTTATGATTAAGGGGAGATGTTAAAACACTAATCATAAGTTAGTTTGTTAGTTAAGTTAACCAAACTGTTATTTAGTTACATGACAGTTATGGTCTTTTGTATTATATATGTACATCTATGTACATGATGCTTTACAAAAGCATTGATGAATAGAGTATGCCTTTTCTGCCAGTTTTTATTTATCTTTGTTCATCATGGTTTCTTGATTGCTTCTATTATTTGCTTTATATTTCTACTGTTTTCTTCATTTTAAATCTAACAATAACATATTCTGAAAACCATAGGTTAGTTATCAATAATTTTACCAACCCAAATTAAAAGGTTTGTATCCATTATGAATATGGATCTTAACTCAATCCTCCAAATCGCAATAATATAATTCATTGTCAAAGATTATCAAATTAATATAATTTACCTACAAAGATAGTTATGGAGCAAATCCATAACTCTACTCTTCATATCGACTATCTCGCCCTAGCCCCCGGCCTTAGAGTCTTTACCAACACAACGATTATAAACAAAAGTTGTGTACACCCATCACAGCGCATTCAAGACATAAGTTATCACGATTTTGTTTAACGTCTAACTCTGAGCAGGTTAATGGATTATCCTAGTCATGGTTTATTCGATGGGTCAATGGTTTATTTAATATAAGGGTTTAGTTTTATTCCCTTGATCCTGATCATGATCGATGGAAGCATGGGTCTCTATTAAACATTTACCATACTAATGCTACGATATTTCTTTATATGTCTCATAGGTTTTATATCTTAATCTCATTAAATTGAGTTAAACCTTGTGTCTTTATTTTACGCTTATATATATAATTTTTACCTCTGCAACATATTTGATATTGGATAGTTCTCTACTTATCGCCACAAGGATTTTATGTTCAGAAAAAGGGTTTGCATTATTTATGTCTTTGCTTAGAAGCATGGATTCTAATAGTTATTATTTGGTTTTTAAAGTTTACCCCATTCTTTTCTGAAAACGAACTTTGGTTATATTACTTACAAATATTAAAAGAAATTTGATTAAAAACAATTAAATATTAAATAATAAGTGAATCCAAAAATGGCATTTCCATTTAAAGGTGTGTGTTCATATTAGTTGGGGAATTTAAATAATGTTGGGTGGTGAAGCATAAATTAATTTTAACAATTTTTATAAATAATCCTGAAATGTGACATGTATCATTAGGAGTTGTACCACCTTAATATGACTATCAAAATGAAAAATGTTTTACAATGAAGGAGGTCAAGTTTTATACTATTAATATGTTTCACCCATGGAAACTAAGAAAGAATGCAATATCACTCATTGAGTCCTTGCATTGATTTGAGTAATGATATATCACCAAACAATAAAGCATAATAAAAAAAAATGGTGTAGAGCAATTAGGGAGTTGAAATGATTTGACCAATGGTATAACACAAAACAATAGGGTGCATTTATTTTAGAGATGGAATGAAAAAATATTTTAAAATATTAATTGCATTGATTTCAATAATTACATAATGAAAAACAATGAGATGCATTGACTTTAGTGATGATATAATGATTAATGATTTAGAGTAATTAGTTGTATTAATTTCAATAATGAAAAACAATGCTATACATTGATTTTAGTCATGATACAATGATAAATGATTTAGAGGAATTAGTTGCAATGATTTCAATAATAACATAATGCAAAAAAATATGCATTGATTTAAGTGATGATATAATGAAAAATGATTTAACATAATCAAGTAGGTGTATTCTACTCTTCCATTTGGAGGTAGATCAATTATATTGGTAGGTGATTTGGGACAAATACCCCTAGATCTGGGTAGACCTACATATGCATGTGAAGGTCCTGCAAGAGAATTATGGAATTTATTCAGAATTGTTGTAACTCTTGATAAAGTGCTTAGGAAAGATACCAAAAGCAATGATCAGAAACATTTTTGACATCTACTAGAGATGCAATTCCTATTGTAGAAGACTGGAGATTACTAATGACAGATACAGATACCAATATGGATGGTTCCAAAAAAGAGTCATTTGATAAGGCTATACATTTATTTGCGACAAATGATGATCTCCACGATCACAATAAGCATTGTTTGATATCACTAAATCGCCCTATTGCATGAAGTGTTGATACTAGAGTAAGAAGCAACTACTCCATGGAAGTAGATGATAAAAAATTGGACAATGAGCTTCTTATTTMTGTTGGATCTAGGCTTATGCTTAATTCAAAATTATGCACTAATGCAAGAATTTTCAATGGTGCCCTTGGTGTAGTTGAATATATTGTGTATAATCCAGTAACATCCCCTCATGAACCTCCCACGTATGTTTTAGTAATATTTGATAACTATGTGGGAGTTCCATGAGATGAATTATTCCCTTAGATTATTCCCATTATACCTATTGAAAGAGGTAATAAGAGAAAAAATCCATTGAGACTCTCTTGGGGATTAACAATCCACATGTCCCAGGAATTGACATTAGAGAAGGATACTATTAATATTGGTCAAAAGACAAAGTGGTAAGGTCCAAGTTTTACTACAATATTTTGAGTTATTTAGCTTTACATGGTCTTCAATTTCAACCTCTATTTCCATATGATCAATATGAAAATATGGTAAAGTATGTCAGTGTGTCTAAAAAAAAAGCTAAAGCGGACATATTGAGATCAATTATTATGTAATATATGAGTTATTGCATATCTTCCTCATATCACTTCTTAATGATAAGATGTATATATATGTTATTCAATATTTTAATAATTCTATTTTGTTATTATTCAACATCTTCATCACTAAACATTGTTGTTGTGTTATTATTCGTATTCATAATGACGTAAATTTCAAAGTCTCAAGTTCATCTAAAACATATACATATAGATAATAATATCATCTAAAAATTTCATACTCGACTAGAACCAACAAATATCCATGTTAATTCTATCTACATGCGAAGAGAGGGATCAATTCCCTAAGGTGCAAACCTTTCCTAGTTTTTCACTCTAAAAATGAGGTTTGCACCTCTAGGGATTGGATCCCTCTCAAAGCATGATAGATACAAAGTTAAAATAGATCTAAGCTGATTTTAATATAACTCTAAACGTTCGTTTATTAAAATTTTTATTTTATTAACAATGAACTTTCATTTTTTTAATCATATAAGGAAAATATGAACACTATAATGAAAAAACTAAAAAGAATATTAAATAAGATCTTACCTTCATTTAATCATTTTAACTTAACTTGTATTATTATGCCGAAGGAATGTATATAGAAAAAGGCTTTTCCCCAAACCTGTCAACAGGGAAAAACTTGTCAACTCATAAAACCACCTTAACACTCCAGTTGTCAACCAAGAAAACCACCTTGTCAATACAATTGTCATTTCTTTGTCGATTAAGGAACATATTAACTCTTCTAATAGTTCTATGATCTCACCGCTCTTCGTCGTCACTGCTAACTTGTTTCTTTAAATCCTTTAAATCATTCTAACAATTTAACATATTAAATCTGACTATTTGACATGCTGTCAAGAATTTTACTTGACTTCATGCAGGCTTCCTCAAATTTGAAACCGACTTTATATTTTTCATATGTCGTCTACACTGGTATAAGTACTTGGAAATAATGGAGTAAGAGTCAGTTCATAGTTGAAGCCTACTTCACTGTCTGTAGAGTCTAGTTGTCTATGGTTTGCATGTAACCGACTAAGTAGGTTAGTTTCCTATATAATTAATCCGTCTTAATTCAATATAGAAGTGAGCGTAGCCTCACCTATGTGTGTTGTTTTCTCATATTCTAATTTGGTATCAGAGCCACGAAAGTGAAGTGCATAAATTTGTAGAAGTGCACAAGTCCCTCCTCTTGAAGGGTGCGGCGGCATACTACTCAAAGTTTCTACGTGTTTATCAACCTCAGATTTCCGCAGTCAAGCTGTGTATTATAGTGAAGAAATATTTAAATATTCTCGCACTCTAACAGTATTGTTAGGTGTGAAAACGCATGAGATTTCCGCACTCCAAGTGTATAGTGAGGTGCGGACTCTCCGCACTCTAATAGAAGCATGAGGTGCGAAAATAGTGAGTTTTCATGAAGCCTAAGTTTTCATTTTTTTACTGCATGGTATTTTTACTACATGTGCTTTGAGCGGGAGGTTAAAAGCATGAGGTTATATTGGTGCCACTATTAACATTGGTGAGAATAAGTTAATATTTTGTGAGGAACAAGAAAGTTTCACACTCTCCTGCATGGGAACAGTAGAAGACTTACACTAATCCATTTGAAATCTCTTAAGTACTTCTCTGATATACTTACTCTGACAAACAAAAGTTTGGCCTGTATTTCTCCAAATAATATAGATTGTGAGAGTTTCCTCACCTGTGTGTTTTTCTTCGTAAATTTTAAGTTGGTATCAGAGCATGTTGGAGGAGCCGCAGAAGAGAGGTGCGTAAATTTCTGGAGGTCCGCAGGTCCCTCCTCTGGTAGGGTGCGGCGACACACTACTCGAACTTTCTGCACAGCGAAAACATAAAACTTTTCACAGACCAGCTGAAATTACAGTGAGGAAATATTTAAATATTCTCGCACCCAAGTAACTCGTGAGGTGCAGACTCCAAATAGTCTAAGGTGGCGTGAGGTGCGGAAACCCTTGTGTTTATGCAGGTCATGTATAAATTGTGATTTTTTTGCTGAGCGTGAGGTTGATCCACCATTTGCAAAATTTGCGTGAGCGATGAGTGTGGAAGAGTCTGATAGTTTCTTTGGAGAGTGTGAGCAAATCCATCTGTGGTATAATCCGTGAGAAAATCCGTCTACAAATCACGTGGAAGAGCATGAGCATGAGTCGTATTTGTGAATTCGTTGTGGAAGAGAAGTGAGAAACTCACGCGCAGTGAGATTGTGGAAAGTGTAAGCATTTGTGCATGTTTTTTTTTTTTTTTGTTGGAGCATTTGAATAAGCGTGAGGTATAAATATTTTGTTAAAGTGGAGTTTTCTTATGATAATTATTAAATATCATAAAGGTGAAGAGGGAGTTATAAGTTTTTTTCTTTAAAAAGTGGATATTTTGGATATTAAGGTGCATGCATGATTTAAAGGTTGATGTATGTATGTGAGGTGGGGTTATGATTTAAAGGTGGATGCATGCATGATTTAAGCTGAGAACAGAGGTAGATTTGGATCAGTGGATCCGAAGGCAGAGCGACGGACTTCTCAGCACAGAAGAAAACTCGACGGAAAGTTGCATATCCTTGGTGTTTCACTTGCAGAGAATATCTTGCAGCAATGGTGAATCCGCTGGCGGAGACCTACCTCAACGAAGCCAACAAGTTAGATGGATAGAATTTCATTAACTAAAAATTCAAGATGCAGACGCTCATGGAGGGCATGGTGTCTGGACCATTGCGAAGGGAACTGAAGTGAAACCTGTTGCGGCTGCCAGTGCGACAGCAGCACAGATCCAAGATTGGGAGAAGCGCGAAAACAAGGCAAAGGTATTGTTGCGTATGTCTGTTAAAGATAGCATAATTCCACATATTAGAGACACTAATACCTCTACTGAAACATGGACAACGCTTAAAGCTTTATATGAAACTAGCAACACAAATCGCATTTTGTTCCTAAAAACTAAATTGTTAGGCATTAAGATGGATGGAAATGAATCAGTTAGTTCATTTTTGGGTCGCATTAAAGAAGTGAAAGACAAGCTAGGAAATATAGGGGAAATTGTGTCCATCACTGATCTTGTCACTATTACCTTAAATGGTATGTTAGAAGATTATTAGATGTTCATAACAGGTCTCACAGCAAGGGAGAAACCACCTACGTTTGAAGAACTGACAGGTATTTTGCTGCAAGAGGAAGAGAGACACGGGAATCTGAAGCCTCATAATACAGATATGGAACTGTGGTCAAATAGGAAATCCTCGAGAGGGAGATCAGGTGAAAGAGGCAGAGGAGGCAGTTTGTCACAGAAAAGAAACTCATCGCAGAGAAAACAATCTCCGAGGTCGAATCAAGGTATGCAATCTAACATGACTGAGTCAAGGAGTTGTTTTTATTGTGGTCGATCTGGACATATTATTAAAGCCTATCATAAGAAGAAGAGTGATGAGGCTAGGAATAAACCTAGAACACATTCAGGTCATTATGCAGAAAAATCCTCAAATCGTGATCTCAGATTGTTTATTGCTAGTGATGTTATTGATGAACCCCCGGATTTTGAATTATGGGATCTTAGGTTGTTTGTGTCTAACGCTGCTTTATCTGCTAAAACAGATGATTCTGATGCATGGTTTGTGGATTACAGAGCATCAGTACATATGACTTGTAATAAGAACTGGTATGCTAATTTTAAAGAAACACAGAATGGCGCCAGCATATATCTTGGTGATGACCGCGCTCATCAGATCAAGGGATATGGGGACATTCTTGTGACATTGCCAAATGGTACAGTTCATCACATTCGCAATGTTTTTTATGTGCCAGGAGTAAAGAAAAAATTGATCTCCGTGTCCACCATTACAAATCAGGATTTGAAGGTTGAATTCTTCAAGAATTATTGCATAGTGAAGACTCTGTTGGACCACTTCCAAACTATTGCAATGGGAGTCAGAGCAGGAGGCCTATACAAACTTGATGTTACCAGCAAAGCACATCACGCACTGACTTCTGCAACTATGCCAACAGAGATTCTTTGGCATCAAAAGTATGGCCACATCAATCATCCTGATTTATTGTTATTATAGAAAAAGAATATGGTTGAAGGACTTCCCATGTTAAATAATGATAATGTTGTGTGTGATGGATGTGCATTAGGAAAGATGCACAAAGATGAATTATCCTCTAATCCTGATAAGAAAAAGAGAGATGTGTTAGATCTTGTGCATACTGATGTTTGTGGGCCTATGCAGACTAGGTCTTGAAGAGGTGCATTTTACTTTCTGTTATTTATTGATGATTGCACGAGATACACATGAGTTTACTTCCTTAGACGAAAAAATGATGTTTTTGAGTACTTTAAGAAATTCATAACCATGGTGGAAAAGCAGATGGGAAAATCCATCAAAATCCTCCGTTTAGATCAAGGGGGAGAGTATAAATCAGGGGACTTCAAGAAATATTGCAAAGATCATGGAATAGTACAACAGTTTACAGTACCTCACACTCCATAGCAGAACAGAGTCGTTGAAAGGAAAAACAGAACTCTGGTAGAGTGTGCACACAGTATGATGAAAGGTAAGAATCTCTCAAATGAATTTTGGGCTGAAGCCATAAATACTTCAGTTTATTTAAAGAATATAAGTCCAACAAGGTGTCTTGATAATGTTACTCATTTCGAAGCCTTGTATGGTTCCAAACCTGCAGTTCATAATTTGAAAGTATTTGGGTGTAAGGCTTTTGCTCATATTCCAAAGGAGAATAGGAAGAAATTGGATGCTAAAGCCATTAAATGTAATTTCATTGGGTACTGTTCTGAATTCAAATAATACAAATTGTTTGATCCTTCTACTCACAAAGTATTTGAGAGTAGAGATGTACTTTTCAATGAGAAAGAAGCAGGAAATCATGACGACAATAGTCATGAGGAATGGCATAGACTTCTTGATGAAGGAGTTAAATAAGAGAAGCAACAACCACCACAGCAGCATCCCCAACCGCAACGACAGCAGCAGTAGTAACAACAAGAAGGACTCAGTGATCTGGACAATTCAAGCAGTCACAATTCATCTAGAGGCGAAGATAGATCTTCACAAAGTGGGGAGGAAGATAATTAGTTGAGAAGATCTTCACGATAGGTTCGGATCTGTGAGAGGTATAAAGACTATGCTCTAATGAGTAGCATTTCAAATGTCATAGAACCCATGAATTTTGATGAAGCCAATGAACATGATGAATGGCGAAATGCAATGGAGGAATAATATGAATCTATAATGAAAAATAATACTTGGGAATTGACTGAATTGCCTAAACATAAAAATCTCATTGGATACAAATGGATATACAAACCCAAATTTAAATGAGATGGTAGTATAGACAAATATAAGGATAGACTAGTTGCAAAGGGGTATTCACAAACATAAGGTATTGATTACGTTGAAGCATTTGCACCAGTAGCTAAATTGAATACTATCAGAATGTTAATTGCTTTAGCTACAAAGTATCATTGGAAGCTACACCAGTTAGATGTTAAATCTGCATTTTTGAATGGTGAGTTAAAGGAGGAGGTTTACCGTACTCAACCTGAAGGGTTTGTGGAAAAAGGGCAAGAACACTTAGTGTGTAAGTTAAAGAAAGAATTGTATGGACTAAAACAGGCACCTAGGTCATGGTATGAGAAGATAGACTCTTTCTTTCTTCAACAGGGTTTTATGAGGAGAAAAAGTGATCCAAATCTGTATACCAAATTTGATGAGCAGGGGTATATAGTATTTATTTCCTTATATGATGATGATTTAATAATTACAGGAAATGCAGAGAAATTTATTGATGAAATAAAGGAGAAGTTGTCAAAAGTTTTTGAAATGAAAGATCTTGGTGAGTTACATTACTGCCTAGGTCTTGAAGTTTGGAGAAATGCAGACCAAACTTTTGTTTGTCAGAGTAAGTATATCAGAGAAGTACTTAAGAGATTTAAAATGGATTAGTGTAAGTCTTCTATTGTTCCCATGCAGCAGAATGTGAAACTTTCTTGTGATGATGGTTCGAAGGAGGTGAATGGCACTGTGTATAGACAAATGGTGGGTAGTTTGAATTATCTCACCACAACTAGACCTGATATTGCATATTCTGTGAGTGTGTTAAGTGAGTTTATGGCGAAACCTCATGAAATCCATTGGAATGCAGCAAAGGAAATACTCAGGTATCTAAAAGGAAAACTTGATTATGGTATTAAATATATTGATGCATCTAATGTTGAGTTGACAGGTTACTCAAATTCTGATTGGGCTGGCAATCCAGATGATCGAAGATCAACCACTGGATATGTGTTTGGAATTGGATCGAGGGTTGTTTCATGGAGTAGTAAAAAGCATCCTATTGTATCTTTGTCTTATATTGAAGCGGAATATAAAGCCTTGTGTGCAACAACTTGTGAAGTTGTTTAGTTAAGAAGACTTCTTCAAGATGTTGGAAAAGAAAGAAAGGAACCTACGACGATCAAATGTGATAATCAAAGTTCAATCAATATTGCGAAGAATCCGATTTTTCATGCAAGGACAAAGCATGTTGAAGCTCATTTTCATTTTGTTAGAGAAAAGTTGCAGTCAATGAAATAGCTCTTATGTATTGTAATACTAGTGAAAATGTTGCTAATATTTTCACTAAGCCTCTTGGAAAGATTAAGTTTGAGTTGTTTAGGGAGATGTTAGGTGTCGAATTCAATCCCTTCTCCATTAAGGGGGAGACTTGGAAATAATGGAGTAAGAGTCACTTCTAAGAGTCAGTTCATCTACGAAGTCTACTTCACTATCTGTAGAGTCTAGTTGTCTATGGTTTGCATGTAACCGACTAAGTAGGTTAGTTTCCTATATAATTACGTAATCCGTTTTAATTCAATATAGAAGTGAGAATAGCCTCACCTGTGTGTGTTGTTTTCTCATATTCTAATTTAAGTGCCCCTACTCTTGTCTACCTTCCTGGATTCCCATGGAGAATTCATGGGTTTTAGAAGTGGTCGGGAGCAAATTAACATAATTGTGGTGACCTGACTTTCAGGTAGGTAAATGCGTCTTTATTATTCCTTCATTTCATTTCATTTTGTAGATGAAAATAATCTAACACTTGAAATCGCAGAGGTCTGCAGATTCTTCTGAGCACATAATCCATCTGGCTCTCCATTTCTTAGTCAATGCGGCGCCACATTTAGCATTCAAGCACGCTTCGGAGGCGGACACCATTTTATTTATTTCGCAGTTTCAAGTCAGCTTGTACATACTCATATTTCAATGAAGAAGATGGTGAGGTCATACACATTATTTTATTGGTTTGTGTAATCGGTTTAAAACCTCAAATTCACCTCTTTCATACCCCCAAGCCATTTCTTAATAACAACACATTCCTCTAGTGTCTCACATAGTCCTCCAAATCCTTCATCAAAGCTGACGCCTTGTGCTTGCTTCTCATCGTCCCGTCGTCGAAAAGCTGCCTACAATGATCCAATGCCCCAGCCTCATAAGTCATCGTGGCCCTCTACTTAAGATTGCAACATAGGGAGGACAAGATAGCCACAATGTGGTCTCTACTTCTGGAAGTCCCCTGCTTAAGCAACCTTACCAGGTCCCCATGAAACCCCTGTAGTTACCTATCGACATTCTTCCTTCTAATACAGTGGCCAACATGTTGAGAAACCAAGGGGCCTCTGAAGGGTATCATCTGGGACTCCTGCACTATTGATCAAACCCCCAAATAAAAAAGGTATTTCCCCTACCATGATAGTTTTTTTCTTATTATCATTATAGAAGCAAAGCTTATAGAGCCGTGTAATGGCTTCCTTCCGAGCTCTTGAATCCCCTTCTGCAAGTAATTTAACGAGGGCCCGTATGGCATCTTAATGGCTCCCAATTGTGACGTTATTCACATCCACCATCACCAAGCTTGTCAAGGTCATGACCGTCATGGATCAATTCTCTATGGAACTGTGATTCAACACCTTCACAATCAAATCCATGACCCCTTCTGCCATAAGCCCCACTTATTATCATCATCCAAGCTCACATCTCACTACTGCACTGGGTGTTTCATATTTTCCATATACTGCTATTATACAGGGATTGCGCAGGGACTGGAAGCATTGGAGCACAAGCAAGGGATTGCGCAGGGACTGGACACATTGGATAACAAGCAAAAGAAGGACGATTTACTATTTGATTTAGGTTTTTGATCTATTGTTTACAATTTATATTTCTGATTTAGATTTATGATTCACAGTTTCTAGCCATGAGCAATTTAGGTTTACCGATCACCGATTTAGATTTACGGTTTATGGTTCTGGGCATTATGGTTATGGTTAAGGGATTTACAGTTTGTGGTTCTCAAATTTATATGCATGAGGGAAATGTCGCAGAGAACACAAATATCGGTCCACACAATTCTCCATTTTCTCCTTCTAGAAATATCGCAGAGTACACCATCAATCCCGCTAGAAAAGGAAAATACATGAAAACCAAAAGGAAATGGTTAGTTCGAGCCCCTCGAAGCTTCTAATCTTTGTCTCGTTCAGATTTGTGACGTCGTCTCTCCACGACGTTAGGAGATTGCCTTCGTTGGCTTCCAAATTCTATTCGTTGAATGATTCTGAGGGAACGGATATTCAAGTTTTAAATACATTGAATGATTCTGACGGAACGAACATTCAAGTTTTAAATACATTGAACTCCCAAGCTCGTGATTATCAGGGAATAATTATCAAGTTTTAAATACATTAAATCTCAATCTCATGGCAATCATGACGCCTTTCTAATTGCACTAAAGACTGACAAATCAATAACCATAAACCTTCAATGACAGATTGAAGTATACCCTGTAAAAATCCAAATACTACTTCTCACATTATGATACTCTTCAACTACTCACGTCTCAAATTCATTATTGGACAGTGGACTTTGCAACCATCACGTAAGAAGCACAGAGACCCAAGACCCTACAATTTATTAATTAATTAATATTAATAATAGGACTCAACTAGATCATAAGTATAAGTATGGCCCTTGTTGATTTGCGTATTTTTTACCTTTTCAAATTAATAATTACTATTACTATTAATGGTTATTAGAGTTAAGGTTAAGACAAAATTAAGATTAAGATTATTCCTATTAAAATGAGGGTTAAAATTATTAATAATACATTAATTAATAAGATTAAAGTTATTCCAATTAAAATTAAGGTTAAAGTTATTGATGATGATGATGATGATGATTAACGTCCACTAAGACCTAATTGGTTTATCAGACCTTAAGAGGGTAAGTGATTACTTGTGATTCTTTAGAATTTTGTTTCTGTACTCGAAAAGAATTAAGAGAAGCTTTCCAAGATCACCATACTTTTGTTGTGTTAAGAGGTTAGGAAGGTTGGTAGTGTGATCAATATTTTGAAAATGAAATCTAATATGGATATAGGCTGGACAATCTAAGAGAAAGTGTTTTTCATCTTCAACCTTCTTAGTGTCACAAAGGTGACACACTCTTTCATCCCATGGCGTTTTAGGAATTGACCAACGCCCAGTTTCACTATGGAGCTCGTGA